>JARVJO010000002.1:10342751-10354477 GCA_031762555.1 Cynodonichthys magdalenae | reverse complement strand
CCCCCCCCCCCCCCCCCCACCACCCCCCCACACACACACACCACCACCTCTGTGAGGGTGCAGAGCGAGCCACTCTGTCAGACTCTGACAGGGATGAAGCCACGGGCTGCAGAAATGAACTAAGTTAGCTATTCAGATGTCAGTCTTTGCAGAGGAAACCGGGCAGAGACAATCTGCTCCACTTGTTCCTCTGATCAATCAGCTGTCCCTCCCTGACTGGGCCCGTCGTTTGGCATCAGAAAATAGGTTGGATTATCTTCCCAGTGATTCGTTTCCCTGTGATAATTTCATCACAATGGAAAACAAAAAGAGTGACTTTTGCTTTTTCCTGCAGGGATTCTTTACTGTTTTTGGACAAACACAGATGGAACGACAGCATGGATGTGAAACAGTTGCTACATGGTGGGAAAGTCGTCCTGCATTTCCTGCCAGCTGAGACCAGACACTTCGGTAACAACCCAGAAAAATTCCAGGAAAGTTTGTTTGGGTAATGTTGGTATGAAATAAATCGATGCATTCATATTATACTGCATTTGGTATTTATTTATTTTTTACAAAATAAAAGCATGACATTCCTTGGAGGAATGCACATTTCATGCCGAAGTTTTATACTAGCTGATCTGTAAATCAAAAAGATGTTCTGTGATAGCTCTTTTAAAGACAACAGAAGGTCAGGAGAGCAAACAGAAAATATGATAAAACAGGGAGGAAGCAGTAGTTGCTGGCCTGGTGTGCTGCCACAGTTTGCTCAGTGTTAAACTAACAAGATAATGCAGGGATCATGTTGTCTGCTCTCTGTTTGGAGATGAAGGCTGGGTGCTGTGAGGTGTGTGGGCTCTGTTTCTGTATCAGCCTCTCTGATTTTCAGTTAGATATTGGGATTAAAGTGTGCGTGTGTGCAGCTAGTTAAAAGATAAAGTTAAGATCACACACTCATTGGCAGCTGGGAGTTTAAAGCTTAGTTTGTTGGAGAGTGAACTGCTCACACACATGCACACACAAGTGAAAGAAAGTGATTATGACATAAAATAACTGAGATCTATAACAAAGTATGAAGTTACTGTACAGAACACATATCTTCTTCCTGCCACGTGGAGCCTCAGGGAAGCTCTCTGCATGGCTGAGTGAGTGAGGACTTGTTCATTTCTGACTGGTTCGGGGGACAGTGTCAGCGGTCAGATTTGATGGGAAAATCCGGTACATGTCCTCAGGGAGCTGTAACAAATGTGACGCAGGCTCATCAGAAGACTGGGGGCTGAATGAAGGGAAACAAGACAAGTGGAAATAAAAAGTGACTTTTTTTTTATCTTTGACTGAAAATCAAATCTGTAATAACTAAAAAATGAGCATTTCTTGTGAAAATGCAGTGTGAATACTAGATTTGTTTGCTGAAAAGCTAAAAAAGGCGAAACTAACCTAAAACAAGTAGCTGAAATAGTTGAAATTAGTACAGAGAAACACGATGAGCATGTTTGCTGAAGCAGTAAGAAGCTAAATTAGCTGAAAAAGTACCTAAAATACAGATAAAGTTAGCAGAAAACAGCTGAAAAGAAGCATCAAAAACTTAAAATAGCACAAAGAAACTAAAAGAAGCACAAAAAAGTTTAAATTAGCAGAAGCATAGCAGAAAAGGTCAGAATGAGTTAAAATAGTAAAAAAAGCTAAAATCAGCAAAACAGAAGTTGAAGGAAGCTAAAATTAGCACATAGAAGTTAAAAAAAGTCGTAAAGATTTAAAAACATTTTAAAGGGTTTTAAGGATGTTGAAGACAGCTCTATTCAGTTTCAATGAGTAAAATATAGCCAAAACAGCTAAATATCTCAAAAAGATTTAATTGCTGAAGTACCAAAATTCATAGTAGGAATGTCCTGAAGGAGCCAAATGCTTTGATATATAAATTGTACAAACAGCCCAAAAATTGTGGAAAGATATGAATGCCAAAAAACGTACGGAAGAAAAAAACAAGATCTTAACAGTGTGAAAGTGTCATAAGTATTCACACAATAAAAGGTCTGACATTTAGTGAAAGTTAAATATTTGCAGAGGTCGACCTAAGTCTAATTTAAAAGCCGTTCAGTGAGCTATGAGATATTTTGCTAATAGGTAAAAATCATTATTGCGCCTGTTTCGCCCTCAGCTTTTGGGGATAAGGAGATAAATATTGGTTATGTAAACATACTTGTTTATACAATACAAAAAACTTTGGATCAAACTATTTATTTATTCTAAGTGTTTGTGCTGAACAATAGTTGAGCTACAAAATGAAAAGAAGTGTGTCTCCTCAGGGCATCGACACAAAAAACACATCTCCACACATCATTGTTTTCCCACAAACATCCTGGGATTTTGTCTTGTTGTGCCTCCAAATTAGAAATCCCAAGTCTTAAAATTCAATTTTCCGTTTAGGAGATGGAACACGGGTCTTTGTTTATTCCCCGCGTCATTCAATTACCCCCTCTTTGGTTTGTTTAACATTTCATTCTGGTGATCTAATTTTTTATTTGGTTGCTCTTCAGATCTGTAAATTAATGCCTCAGCTGAGCACAGAAGCTGCATGTGGTGTAGAATTCATTAAGCTTGCTTGTCCCCCCCACATACCCCGCCTCACTCCCCATACCCCCCTCAGCCTTCTTAATGTGTGTGCACACAAATCGCATAACTACGGCATCCCCAGAAAGAGACTGCACTTGTGTGTTGGTGCGTGCACGTAGCTGTGATGCTGCGGTGAAAGGCACCATCTGTTCCATGTGACAGTAATGAAGTGAGGGGCATTGTGGCACAAAGCCTCAGACCCATTCATCACAGCTGTAGGCGGGCCAAGCATCTTCCCTCTGTCTTATAGGGATACCTCCACACACACACACACACACACACACACACTGCAAGCCCTACACATAACTGTATGCCTCCATGGTTCCTTCTTGCTTTTGTCTGGTTCATTTATGCAAACACTTGTAGAACGGTTATTCTGAGAGGGGAAAAAACTGCGTAACAAGTGCTAACTTTCCGTGAAATTTCTGCTCATTCCTGATGGAATCTTGATTGTGGTTTCATTTGCATATTATCAGTCACCATGTGCCTTTCAGCCGCGTTCACTCGCCTTACTGCAGTGGAAACTTCTGAGCCCGCGTGTCTGGGAATTATTTGGAATTCACAGTTAGAAATGTTGGGTGCCTGCCGAACCAAAGAGGCTCGCGGGCCTGTAAATCACTTAGATAAAAATAAAACAGTTAGATAAGAGGTGTAAAATCCCCTTGTAAAACAAGTTTCTGTGTACGTGTGATTGTTTTGTTCCCCTCCATATCAAAGTTATTAAACTGACAATTCTTACATGCATATAAATCATTATCTCATTCTGAATATCTTAAAAAAAGAACAGGGCACATTTAAGATGAAGTGTTTGACAAGTTAGAGCCGTCTCTTATCCATTATCTTTACAAATTAGGTTTACCTTTAATGATAATCATTCCGCGACTAAACTTATTTAACAAATTCAATTTCAGTTTTATTTGTTTCATTCACAACAATTTAAAAAAAATATCAGCTGATTTTCAAAGACTGAGAGACCCCACACATGACGATAAAAACTCAACAGGTTTGGTCTTACAGTTTGTGGTGTACAGCCACACGCGACCAGATTTCAGTCGCCAACATTCAGATGTCAGACAGAAAATCTCACAAAGTCTCTCGAGACTAAATGTCAGTTCAGAGTAAAAAAACATGGCCGACGAGGAAGAAGCAATGGTGATAGTTTGTGGACTATTTTTAACAGAGAAAAAAAACGAAACAAAAAAGATGTCTTCAATGTTCACTGGACTTTCTGGAGTACTGAAGGAAATTTCGTGACTGATTAACTGAGTTTTAGATCCAGTCTTGTATTTTATAAATTGTGAATGGTTGCAGTCAAATACTTTAAACTGTAAGAGATTTAACATGTTTCTTTTAATATATGTCTTCCTTCAGCAGCATAAGAATAATTTTTAGATTTCCGGTATTTCAGTGCTGATAAAAGAGGTACCGCCCACAGGGGTGTGACCAGGGTCTTCTGTAAATATTATGGTTTGACTTCTACGGTTTAGAGCAGCAGAAGCCATTGCATTTTGATTAGATTAGACTCGAAGCCCCTGTATTCTGGATTCCCCTCCATGTTTCCATCATCTCGCTTTCTAATTGGAGACTGCGAGCTTCTTTGTCCTCAAGGAACATAACACAGGCTGGGATATCAGGCCAAGACAATCCAACATGTTGAATATCCCAGATTTGAGTTTGGAGCAGGTCCCACGTCCTTCCTAGCAGACTTGATTATTTTTAACACACCAGACACGGCAGGAATATCTTATAATATCATCTTTAGAGCCGTCATGATAATGGGGACATCCTTAAAATTGTTAGAAGGGCAAAATCTGGCCCAAACCAGGCACATTTATCAAAATGTGTAAACAAGGCATTAGGAAGCCAGCACATTCTTTCAAATCTTCACTTTGTCACAATCGTTAATCCTGTGCAGCTTGTTGGCGACAAGAGAAACAATATTCTCTTTTAACAGGAAGAAACCTCCATCAGAAACAGGCTCAGAATGTCTCGACCTGCTGGAGGTTTGAGAGGACAGGAAGGGGTTCAGGTCATCCATATCATTATTAATATACAGGGCACTTCTTTTACAATCATAAAAAATGTAGCTGGTTTTGATTAATTTTTTTGGTTCAGTCACACTGCTAGTTGTTTTATGAATTTGTGCATAGGGTCCATGCTTTAAGCAGAATTCTAGCCACGCTACAGCGATTCTAATCATATATTTTTTTATTGTCTCTTTTTTTATCTTATTGGTCTATGCAGAAAACGCTGCAGTCTTTCCTCACAACTCATCCCTTTGTGGTCCCACTCTCCTGATCTCAGATAACCTAAAGACAGACCTGCATCTCTGTGCAAATGATTAGAATGACGGTTCAAACACTGACATCAGCTGGAAGCGCTTTATTCCAAGCTCTGTTTAAACCAGCCAGGCTTTCCCTAATGCCACCGACACTAATATTGACTCTCATAGTCTAATCCCTCAACGTCTTGCCTTGTCTAAAATCACTGAATGCCATTGTTAAACAGCCCATTTATCATATTTTCAGAGGCTCACTGAGAACACCAGAGAGAGGACTCTCTCTGGTGTTCTCCCTCCTGCCTCCGGCCCTCTGATTGTTCAGTCACTGCACACTTCAATGCCAGCGTGCACTTTCAACTTTGTTGTTCAGCTCTAGACACCCCCCCAACCTCTTTCTCTCTCTGCCACCACCACTACCACCCCACCATGCCCAGCATCTCTCCAGCGCATACAATGAGGCTCATTCTCTCTACTTGTTGCCCTCTCCCTGCATGAGTTGCTTGTGTGACTTCCATCTTTATACTATATCAACAAACGCTTTGTGCATAACTGCCCTCTGTGAACCCAGTCTGAAGAAACTCCCTTCATCTGACGCCCACACACACTCACATACACATTTGTATGTTATATGCCCACAAATGATCGAGCCGGTGCTCAGGATGCTGTTTTGAAATACATATTACTTGAATTATTAGTCAAAATGTTCTCCTCTGATTGACACTTTTCATCTTTTTCCTTTTTTTCTTCAACTGTCTAAAAAATGCAACTCATTTGATGACAACAAAAACTTGCAAAACTTGTTTTGCTGATTACTAAAACAATATTTGGTCATGAAAATCTGATGTGTAAAAATATGATACAGAAAAAGATAAAAGTAATGTTTTCATTCCTACAGAGTATTGTTGGGTCTTGGAGTTTTACAAATCGCTTCTTACGTCTTTTAATAGCTTTCCTCTCCTCGGTCTGTTGTATTTAGGTTCTACCCATCGTCCTCCTTCACTCACCGACCCGCCCTCTCTCCTCCCCGCCTCCTTCTCCTCCTTGTTTACCAGGTCGGTGGTGTGCCCCACACTCTGCATAGGGCCTCACTTTGCATTTTGCTTGTGTGTATGTGTGTGTCTATGTATAGAACCCGCCCCCCACCCCACTCCATTTTTTTTTTAAGCTAGCTGAATGCGCAGAGACAGCGTCCCTCCCCTTCAGCCCTAAGGATAAGTCTACTATCATGCTAATGTCCATGTTCTGAGACTAATAGGCCCTTTTACACTGGAGGTTTTCATTCCTCTTACCTCACTAAAGGGTTTAGTGCCAAGAGCCTTTCTCTCCTTCTTAAACTTTTAAACAGGATAAATATTTCTGTGATTCCTCCGCCTAGACGATGTTTTTTTGTATAATTGGCTCAGATGGTTTTGTAACACTTTCTGTAAATACACCGGACCAAATGCAATAATAAAAAATATTTTAAAAAAAGACTTTCTCTTCTCTGTTGTTTAACATTAAATGACACAATTTGGGCATTAAATTAACCAGAACCAACAATAAGTGTGCAGTACCTTAGAAATGAAGGAGAAACTGCAATGTTAACATTTATTTTTATATTTTTCCAAAAGTTGTGTTAGAAATAATCTCATGTGCATCAGGTTCCTCTATTCATAATCTATATTTACATATAGGGCTTTCTGCCCATCAGAGACAAGTCTTGACTGAAATGAGCTGACATTAGTAATCCAAAAAAAGGTGAAAAGAAATATACAAACTAATCACTTTGCGACAATAAAAATATGTTCATGTAGTACGCATAACTGCTTTTTATTTACCTTTCTCTAACGTGTTGTCTGCATTGAAAAGTTTTAATGTCATTAAGCGTTTTTTTTAGGGTTTTAGTTTTGTGTTTTGATAAAAACGGCATCTTACATTGAGTCCCTGACATAAGCTCACAAGTCAAATGCTCACACCCTTAATGAAAACAATTAGACACATTATATAAAAAAATAGCACAAACGATTTATATCACAATGTATTAACATACAGCATGCACGCGTCTCATTAAAAATAAGCATATTGCATGAGATTAAAAATAATCCTTGAGATTTTTATCCCAAATTGCAAAACACACTCCCATCAGATGCAGAAACTGTATGGAGGAAGTCCTCCAGAGATCTATGTCCAGATAGTCTGGCACAGTTTTTAAGGTACTTTTTAGGCTCCACCTGACTGCATTGCTTACAGTTTTAATTGTCTGTCCTTTATCAGGTGATGTACTGGGTAAACACTGCTCAAACAAACTCACACAGTAAGTGATCCATTTTGCTCAAATGAACAAAAATATTAGTAAAATATAAGATATAGAACGTTAGAAGAGCTCGTAAGCAACTCTGAGATGTCACAAATATGATATCTTTTGTGTTTAAAAAGGCAAAGAAATTGTGAGCTTTTGTCTGTTTTAAAAGGTTTCTTATGTTTTTGGGTAATTCCTCTGAAAACTTCAGATGGTGTCAGCATGTAGTAAAGCTACACAATGGCCCCATAAAAGCATCTTTATGGTCTTTGGTGTCTTGTGTAATCATGCTAATCATACATATGTTTGTCAGACAAACTTGTTTGGTTTCCAAGGTGACGAGTCCCGCCTCAGGTGGTGATTATGTCTCTGTGAATGGGCTTGGAGATTCACCCATTCAGAGAAGACAGAGTGGAGGGTTTTTTTAATCAAGAGTTTTTGATGACTAATACTGATAAAGTTATATCAGGAAACCCCTAATTATACAAATAATTAATTGATGCATAATGCAACCACACTTTGAGAGCCATCTTTTTAAGGTAAGATTAGATTGCTCCAACTTTTTATTTTCCAAACATTGTCTGTCACAGAATGCAAAACCAGAAGTTTCCTTGACTTACTCCACCACAAGCTATTACATCAGAAAGCGTATTTTAACATTTCTTACTTTGTGCTTTTCAAGAGACCAAAGACAACCTTGACAATATCTCACATAATATCCTGGATTTTACAAAATAACAACGTTGTTTGATATTACATTATTAAATACTTTTGTCAACACAAGATTAACATCTTGGGTCTGCAGGCTTTATTTAGGTAAAAACATTTGTGACCCGGTTTTATTAGGTCAACTTTATGTTCAGATTGTTTTTACAGATATCAAACATAACTGTTTTAGTGAGAACTGGTTGCTTTCAGAGAACCTGAGTGGCATTCTAAATAAAAAGCTGAGTGCTGAAGCATGTTTGGCATTTAAGATGTTTTGGGTTTAGCTTATCTTGTTGTACAGTAAGCAAACAGACAATGTGCTGGCAGAAGCTGATCAAAGTGTGGGCCAACTGCCTCGTCCCTCTTGATGAGGCTTGCAAGCACAAGCACAACACTGGAACTGCCAAGACAGCCCGGCATTGTTTTATGTTTTCATTAACCATGAAGGAGGGGTCAGGTACTGGTGTGTTTTTGTTGTAACACGCCACAACTGATGATTCAGAGCTGCTGACTAAACACAATGTCTGCAACGTCTTTATGTTTTTGGTTTTTGATAACACAAAATCATAACTGAACTGAGGAAAGTTTAAATCAGTTTTTATGATGATGAGATTAAATAAACTAGACAATTTGCATTTTCTGCAAAAAATGCTGAATGCTGAAAGATTTTTGCAGAAATAAAAGTTGTACAAAAATGTTGTAATTTGTTGTAAAATAGCCAAAAAAGCTGAAATTAGCAGAAAAGTAACTAAAATGAAGTTGTAAAAGTTAAATGTAGCACAAAAAAGCAGAAAGAATGTTTGCTGAATTAAGCAGTAAGAAGCTGAAATGATCACACACACAAAAATAAATTTAGCTGAAAAATGCTAAAATTAGCTGAACTAGCTAAAAAATAGCTTAAATACAGCTGAAAGAAACAAAAAAGCACAGTACAAAAATTCAACAGAATAGCTGAAAAGAACAGAAAAATAACAGAAAATCAGAAAAAGCTAAAATTAGCTAAAAGAAGCTGAAGAAACTGAAATTAGCACAAAGAAGTTAAAAAAGCAAAACCAAAACAAAAGGTGAAAAGCTGCAGTAAAGTTATGAACATTTTGAAGAGTTTTATGGATGTTGAATGAAGCGTCTTCATTTTTAATGAGAAAAAATTGTCAGGAGAGACTAATAAATTATAAATTGCTGAATTACCAAAAGTCAAAGCCAGAACTTCCCAAATGAGCTGAATGTTTTGATGTATAAATTGCTGAAATATCACAAAAATTGCTGAATGAGAACGGTGCCAAAAAACATACAAAAAAAAAAGGATCATCTTAATAGTCTGAATACTGACACAGCATTCACACTATTATTATGTGTTCATGTTCAGGAAGTAGTCAGTCATATCTGACTGGACAAAGCACAATAAAAATGAGAGTGTAGTTGGAAAGCAGAATCATTGTGCTACATGTAACAGTTTGGAAACACATTAACTTTGCAGTCACACGAGGCATCAGAGCATGACTCTC
The DNA here is from genome assembly GCA_031762555.1 of Cynodonichthys magdalenae. Taxonomy (NCBI): domain Eukaryota; kingdom Metazoa; phylum Chordata; class Actinopteri; order Cyprinodontiformes; family Rivulidae; genus Cynodonichthys; species Cynodonichthys magdalenae. The sequence goes on along the minus strand of JARVJO010000002.1, from coordinate 10,345,113 downwards.
TTGCATGTTTTTATTTTCTGTTACAGCAGATCAAGCTTCTGTGCCTTTCCGCATGTAATCCTTGCTTTTACCGATCGGTTGTTTACCAACGTCAACAACTTGGCCAATGTTTACTAGCAAATATTTCACTTGTGCTTATCTTCTATCTCGTTTCTGACCCCTTCTTCCAGACATCCTAGACCTCCCAGTTTTCACAGTGAATGCTAAAGGGCAGTTGCTTTTTTGTCATATTTTACGGGTTTTTTCTTTCTAACAATAAGCCCTAAAATGTCCTAATTCACGCTATAATTGTTGAAATGATTAGCTGGGAGTAGTTAGTCTAAGTTTTTCCATATGATCTGGTTTTCTTCCAAAGCCCACTAACATTCATGTTAAGTAGTTTCTCCAAACAAGCTGTGAATAGTTCACTGTTTTTATCCTTTAGGATGGACACTTCACTTCTAACATGGTCCTCATGTACTTCATGGGCCTGTGAATGAAACCAGATAAAAGTCTGAATAATATAGTTTGCATAAACTTTTCCTGACTTTGCACACTTGAGAACCTACCCAGTTGACTGTGTACACACAAATAAGTCAGTTTGCAGTTCAGCTAATTCTCCTGCTGTGATTTGGGATGCAACAGGCAGGTCTGCTCTTGCCTTACCACACGCCACTGAATGAAAGTATCTCCAAGCATATTTGTGTCAAAAAGAAAGTTGAGAGTCAAACTCAGTTTTTGAACAGCACTTTTACTGTCACCCTGCAGGATGACCTCCAAACAGATTTGTCCAACTTGTTCCGTGAAGTAAAATATCACTTTTTGTGCACAAGGTTCTGTCTTCTAGTGTCAGATTCTGAGGAGCGGTGGATGAGAGGCCTCACAGGGCCTCAACGTGCATTCCACTCTACTGATTCACACCGTCAGATCCTGTATGTTTGCAAGTCTACCTATCTACGTGTGAGGAATGTTGTCCTGAAGGATAAAAACACCTCCTTTGTTTTATTCTTTCATGTTTTGTGATGGAGGAGCACATGCCCTGTGCTACAGATCGAGAGGGGACAATTCAATGCATTCTGACAGCTCTGTCAAGCACAAGAAATGGCTGCTGGCTCTGTCTGATGCTGCTGGGTTTACATAGTCCAAAGCATGTAAAGGTGCATGATTGTCTCCTGTAAATATGTAGGATAAAACAGTACAGATAGAAAAAAAATGTAATAATACAGTCTAAAAGTGTCATATAGCCTAAATTGATTTGCAGTGACTTAAATCAACACAGAAGCTCTAATTAACAAAGATAGCTAAAGAAATATTTTTAGAGCATAGAGATCAACCAGAGCTCTGCTGCTTTTCATTTCCTACAGTCAAAAACTATTTTACAGTTGAGTAACAACACAATGCAAACAAAAAGGGACAAAAAAGAAGCCCAGAATAATTTTCTCCGAAGTATTTATGGTTGATGTCAGGTGTTATGACTTCTCCAATGTGACCCAGTTTTATGCTCCCTTAATTTATTACTACTCTGCAGTCTGGTTGAGTCTGACCTTAAAAAGCGAACTGAGAGGAGTGGGAGGAAAAACGAGAGGGGAGTTATAAGGAAGTGTTGTGATCCTTCAGGCAATTTCTTTCTTTATTATCCTACAAAACCTTCTCCAAGGTGAAGCACGCACCAGACTCGTAACAACACTGTCTCCTGTTCACCTTTGACCTTTTATCTTTCTCATGGCTTCAGGCCAAGTATTGAAATGCAAAGAGGAATAAGCCCAGTCTAACAGACAGTAGGCAGAAAATTATCATAAGGCTGTGTAATGGCTAGTGTTTGGTCATAGGTTAGGAGTTCTGACCCTGAAGGGCTATGCACTGGAAAATGATGTGTTTTTCTTAGTGTGATCAGTCCTGTCTGCTGTTAGGGAGCGATATTTTTAGCGTAGTGTGAAAAATAATCCTTAATTCACTCAACAGTGTTAAGGCCAGCATCTTTAAGCAGCGACAAGCTGACTGACAGATGACCTGCGGGTGTGCTGGGAAACACACCTAGGCCCTCTGATTCTATATATGAGCATCACCTGTTTTGTAAACAAAAATGATTTCTGTGCAGTGCATGTGTGTTTAGGAGGAAAAACAACATGAAGCACAACAAGAAAAACATTAAATGTTTTTACATATGAACTTTGAAAGTGGAATTTCAGTGGGATTTTGCTGGCGATTTCTCAATATGATGATTGCTGGCAGGTATTTGTAATCCTGATGTGCACATAAAAACCATTAACTCTCACTTACCAGTCTTTCACACACACACACACACGCACACACACACAGTCTGGTACAGCTATCTTTATGGGGACCTTGCATTGACTTCTATTATTTTTTACAGCCTAACCCT
>JARVJO010000002.1:10322203-10340029 GCA_031762555.1 Cynodonichthys magdalenae | reverse complement strand
GTGTGTATGCCAAAAACACTGTCCCACAACGTAGGGAATACCAGCCCACACACACACACACACACACACACACAGTCATTAAATGTGTGTTTAAGCTTCAGTTTGCCTCCCTCTGTTGACAGAGACTTGATGTTGGTGGGTGGTTGTCTCTAAGTCTGTTTATATTAAATGCGTGTGTGGAAACAGACACGCACACACACATAAACACAGCGACCGTTAACAGCTTCAAGTGTTTGGTTACATGTACTAGAGAAGAATCAGGATGGGAGGAAAAAACAAGTGACAAGGTGTCCTCTTTATCTTTATGATTAAGACAAACATAATGACAATAACAACAACCGAATTAATGATCTGAATACAAAAGCAAGAAATCCATCAGACCTAACTTGTGGTGAAATGTCTCATCAGAGTCATCAGAAACCTAACACACACACTTCATTCTATTGATACCTAAAAAACAAACATTCTTCTAACACTTTAGTTGTTAGGTAACCCTAACTATTTCTTATCAGTTCAAGGTCATCCGAAGCTGTCTAATATCTGTGTTCAGTAAATCTGAGTTTAAACATGGCTGACGTGTATGTGTCAGTTAATATATGAGAAGATACAGATATGAAACAAAGAAAGAAAACGGCATCTCTTTCCTTGAAGGCAACACAAGTTTTCTCAGGAATGAATTTCATTTAAATGACAGGCAGAGGTAAGATATTTCAGAGCTATGAGAATAAATGTTGAATTGCTGGGCTTGCTCAGGAAAAGGGGTCTTTTCTTAGTTTCTCCCTGGGGGTCAAATCTGGCACACGGCTTCCTCTTTTAGACTGTTTTAAAATCTCAAAGAAGAGGAGACCTTATTAGTTTTTGCTTGCCTTGCACTTTTAAATGTTAATTTCTAAACCAAAGACACTAACAAAGTAAGAAAACTTAGATATACTGACTTTAGACACCTACTTCCTGCTATTGCACATAAAATAACCCCTTTTCTTATTTACCAGAACCTTTTTTGTTCATAATTTGAATCACATGATTTTAGCTCTGCAAAACCTGAAATTAAATCTTTTTTTTTGCTTGCAATGCAAATAAGAAATTCATTGATAGTATCTCTGAACAACACGACAGTTTCCAATTCTAGACTCAAACAACAAAACAAAAATCTTTGTTATATTTTACTTAATTATGAAATCAATTTAACTTAATGAACTTTAACTATATCAGTTGGTGCAGTTTAAGAGTTTACTCCAGCAGTTTTTCAATACAGTTTAAAAATGTGGGTGCACTGTCAATATAAACAAGGCGCTTTTATCTGCAAAAACTACATTGTCTAATTGAACATAATTAAAATTATATATTTTTTAGATTTTTAAAACTTTAGTAACAATCCTGAATGAACCATTCACAAATCTTTTCTGCATTTTCCTTCACAAAATAGCTTTTTAGTTCAGATACTGTTGCCCCTCTTAAAAGTTTGATTGTGTAATGTCAAACTGTGTGATATTAGCAGTTATATAAACCTTTAACCCTTTAAAACTTAATGTTTTGAGCAGCTTTTCTTTCTAGTTTCAACAGACACATTGATGAGGGATTCACAAACAACAAAGTTCTAAAGACTGGATTTAAATCATGCTCAGTTTTACCCATCATTGCAAAATCCAGCAGATATGCACCATACAGTAAAATTTATAATCCACAGCAGGAGGATAATCTGAAGTGGACACTGAAGTTTATGGCTTAATGAGGTTAATGAGTCGTGTCCTGAGGCTGAACTCTTACTGCAGCTTTAATTAAACACTGCACTGAGCACACAGTCATTTACTAATCATTTTATGAATCGTTGTGTGTCAACTTGATTTCCCCAAGTGTACATTTTGGTAGTGGGCCAAATTCATTTGGTTTGAAATGAATGATAAAATAATTGAAACTTCATACAAATACAAACTCAATTTGTAAAACAGGATATGGTTCTACCTTCGCCTTCTCCCACAAGCTTCCCCGCTCTCTGTGGTGGATTGTAACGATGTGAAAGTAGACAGATGGGGTTGGCAGCCTGACAACAGTCTGTCAACCTCTGAGTTTCACTCCCTTGCTCCCACATGTCCTCTACCTCCTAACATCTCCCCATTCTCTGCCTCTTGTTGCCCCTCTGCTCGCGCCGCTCACACATACTTTCTCTCTCTCTCTTTATTCTTCACCATAACGTTCATTGTCAACATGTGTCCCCAAATCTGTCCTGTTCCCTCTGTTTTATCCCTCCCCACTCTCTCCATTCTTTAACTCAGTGGCATTATGGCCCCCCGCACTAACGGAGGCCTTTATTAAATGTCAATTATACACCAGAGACCACACAGTGGAAGGAGAGGACACAATGATTTCTGACCCAAGAAGGTCAAAATGCTTATGGGCACTGAGCTCTTGTTGTAAAGCAGTCTGTCTACTATGAGAAATACGTAAAAAAGATTTTAGGCAAGGTTTTCTTTGCCAAGAGCGAAATAATGTCACAACAATATATATGGTTCTGTCACTGCTAGTTGATCAATAAAGCAGTAGAGAGGGAAAATCTTATTTGTTCATATTGAATATAGAACAATATTACAAACTTTAAGCTAATTTTAGATAAAATAATTACATAAATCGAATAAGCTAATTTTTTCAGTCAAAACCACATCACAGACTTAACACAATGCAATTACAATTAATTTATTTTGTTCCACTTTGCCATTCATTTTTTACATGCTGCTATTGTACTTGATCATTAGGTACAAAATTAACAAACAGCTCAGTTGTGTGACATTTTAAAACCTTTTCTTGAACAATTGAACCGTCCCACGCTACAAAAGACCAAAATCTTTTAATTGCAACAACATATTAACAAACTTCATTAACAACAACACATTTTAAAGTTTATATTGTTATTCAAAAAGTTTATAAAAGGTGATGTTAAAAAAGCAAACTTTTGCTTGTAAAACAATCTAACAATGTTCGTGACAAGCTAATTAAATTGTACATACAAAAAGCAAATAAATAAATAAATAAATAAATAAATAAATAAATAAATAAATAAATAAATAAATAAATAAATAAATAAATACAGAGACTTGATTTGTTACTTCCAAAATGGAAAAAAAAAAGAAAAAAAGCCCCTCCATATGCGCACGAGCATGGGAATATCTTGATCGCACATCTGTGCACTCTGTGCTATGTTTGACTCTCACACAGCAGAGAGGACCAGGCCAGATGGTGTGTGTATATGTGTGTGTGTGTGAAGAGGGTGAGGGGTGTGCCACATGTTGTGAAGCTCCATTCAGGCAAGCTGTGCAGTGGAAACATGCCCCCAGATCTAAATAAACCTGTAGCAGCTCCCAGGGTGGAGTAGCTCCAAGACGAGCAGATCAGATCGGAAGGTGAATGGGGAACATCCAGCATGAGCTTGACTGTGGTTTGGGCTGCATATTGTGCACTGTAACATATTTCATCTTAAAGACTTCTGATGGTGCAGCTACACTTCTGCCTAACTGCCTTCACCCTCTGTCCTTCAAACCCCTCTTCTCTTTTTTGCATAGAAATTTTGTGCAAAACTTACATCTGTTGAGGGAGAGAAAAAGGACAGAGTGGGAGACAACAAATGCAAGGCAGCCGAAGTGAAGATGGAGAACCATCTGGCAATTTCAGTGGTTCAAAGTAAAAAGAAAAGGCAAACACGTGAAACCCTGAAATAAGTACAAAAAGTTTCTTCGAGGAGCATAAACTACAGGAACACTATTTTCTCCTGTGCAGGGTGTACACAGCTAAGAAGACCTTTAACCCCCCAGAGTATAAGCCACTGGGAGATTTGTGTAAAAAGTTCCTATGGGCACAAGCAAACCGACCGGCACAGCAGTTTTATCTTTTCCCCACTCTTTCCACGGAAGTTCTCCCAGATTACTAATGCATCTCCCTGTCAGCAAAGGCTGAAAATAGGTGAGCGCTGACCCATTTAATCAGACTTGTACTGACCCCTAACTAAGGTGAGAGCAAACGTTTGGTCCAGAGCTGCAGTAATGGCTCAAATCTTCTATCCTGCAGCCTTTCATGTGGAATTACGGCAATGTCAAAATCTTATGTAGCATCTGAATAGGTTAGGCTGACTTTGGGGTAATCTAGAGTTTCAACACAAAGGTCATGGCTTTGTTTTTGCAACACTTTCCCACCCTCGCTGCTCAGCCAAAGGTAAGGTTTCAGACTCACAGACTGTTTGTTTAGTTGGTCTCTGACAAGGTGGACAGACGTGTCACAGAAGAGATTCTCGTGGGAGACTGATGGTTAAGTTCAGCTGACTCGTTGACCCATGTCTATCCCTCGTTCCTTTCACTCTGTCCTTGTAGGTGCCCTCTGCTGCCCCTGTGGTCACCACCTCTGGCCTTCTGGCCTCTCCTGTCCACCCACTGCAAACTCTCACAGAGCACGATGGTCAAAAGAGCAGCAATGAAGGTGAAAATGCATCTTTTCCCCAGCATGTTTGTTTAAGGCTGTCGTTATGCCGTGTGATCAAGCAACCAAGTTCAGCTCCAAGATAAACCAACCCACCCCCATCTCTTCCTTTTTTCTCTACCCTCAGGGGGATCTTACCCCTAAGCAGTGTCTTTCTTCAAATGTACCCAGTCTTTGACAGAGGACTTGCTTCTTCCTTCTTCTTTTTGTTCCCTCTTTTCTTGTGTTTAGTATCTTTTACTAATGTTGAATCATGCCTGTTTGTTCTGTGCTTTCTCATAACCTTTACCACTTTGGGGTTCTTCATCCTCAAACTTTTCCTTTTTTTTCTCAATACTTTATTTTGCATCTGTCTTCACTCCCATTTCATCTTTACCCATCCCTTTTATCTTTAATCTTCTGTTTCTCTATCTCCTCCTTGATCTTCTTTCCTGCATCCATCTCTTTTTCAGTGTGGCCTAGACACCCCGTAGTCTGGAAGCTGGCCCATCCCAGCCCTGCCCCTGAGGCCCTCCGCACGGCCCCGTGGGTAATCAGCATTGTGTATTCCTACTGATCCCTGACGAGGCCATATTGTGCCTCGGCAGGATGTCAGAAGCACAAAGCCAACCAGCCTGCCACATTGTCTCACACTCCAAATGAAGAAGTTCCTCCTCTGGCTCCCAACACAGCCTTGAAATGTCAGAGGAGAGGGAGAAGGCATGGTGCAAGTGAGGGTTGGGGTGTTTTTTTTTAAGAGACCGAATATGTGTGGGCTCATTGTTGGACTTGAGGGTTGTGTGTTACTCATTAATGCACCAACACTCCACTCATTTATGCCCAAATCCTACAGGCTTCTGAACACACACACGCACACACACACATAGGGATGAATGTGCACACACAGACATTGGATTTGGATTCAGAAGTTCACTGGGAAACTGTCTGCTCAATCAAGCTGATCGTCTGTGCTGTCACACTTACACAACTCGACTATCAGCGGCATGGTTCAGAAGCCACTCATCTGGTGACAGATAAATAAAGATAAGGAGCTTCACAGACGTGATTTTGCCTTCACGGCTATCACTGAGCAGGAGTGATTGGAAAGGGACGTGTCTTTTAGATGTCTCTGTCTGCCCACGTCTGTCTTATGGAGGTCAATATTAACTTTTTTGGAGATAAACGGACACTTTAAACACACCTTAGCGGCTGAGGCCAAACTGGCCTAAACCTGAATTGTGTCAGTTGTCTTTTTGCATTCCTTCAATAAGTTAAAGGGGACATGTTAGGCAAAATCCCATTTTCTAGCTGTTAAATGCATTTTGTTGTGTACTTGAAGTCTGTAGGTGTGCAGAAAAGTTGGATTTTGTCTCTCCAGGTGCTGCGTAGATATCTTTTTGTTCCGTTTGGATCATATTTTTAAACTGTTCATTTTTCTCGATTTTCTATGACATTTTCTGAACTATTGCGTCACAGTATTTGCAACAGAACTGCCAAATAAGGTCTGGTCTTACTAGCTACTTCATTCTCCTCTGGCTCTGGATCGGACTCTGGCTCCAACATGTACGGTTGGATAAACAAGTTTTCCCTTGCTGACATCTTTTAATTAATTTGTAAATAAAAAGTTTCTGCGCTGCTACAGTCATAAACTCCTCTATCAAACTGAAATGGACCAGTCTGAAAGCAGGAGAGGTGCGGGGTGTGAAGCACCTCATTTGGACTTAAAGAGACAGCCTCAAAACGAGTTGACATCTGCAACACACCTCCGAAAAGGGGGGAAAGAGGGGCTTGTGGAGTTACAATAAGGAGGAATTCAGACCAAAACATTGCAGTTCCACTTTGTAAAGACCCCAGCTGAATTATTTAACTGTAAAAAAAGAAGAATTTAAAAGCATGACTTGTCCAAATTAAACCAAAGTGGGGTTGTGATTTTAGGAAACCCAACAGTTGATCTTCTGTCTTTAATTGCAGCAAATTTCTAAAACCAAAATATCCGAACATGTTCTGCATTCCCTTCATGCAATTAGCATACTTTGAATTAATGCTAGGAATTCTGGCATCTACTATATTTGCTTGTGTTGTGCTTTCCCTATAAACCTCCTTCATAAAGCAACAGGAAGCTTATTAAAGTTTAACATGTGAGTGTAGTGCTTGCCAGTTGTAGCTGCCAGGTCAAAAGTACAGCCCCCTGTGAATCCTGTGTGTGTGTGTGTGTGTGTGTGTGTGTTTACACTGAGAACAGTTAGATTGGCTGTGCTGATGAAACCAGGGCTGAGGGGGCTTGGCCTGTGGTCCGGTGCTGCTCTGTCCAGTTCTGGAGTGAAGCTGTGGGCATATTTGAAATAAGAGTTGCTAATGCTTCTAACTACAGCCATGGATCTCTTCACAGACCCCATTTAGCGCCACTTAGAGGAAACGGAGCACAGTGGTTTTTGGGATTGTTTTGGGAAAGGTGATGATATCTGCGAAAAAGGTCCATGTCAGGACGCATACCTAAAAGGGAGCAATGTAAAATTAAATTACTTTTTCTGTGTGTCTCATCACTTAAATACTGCTATCCCCGTTCAGATCCAGTGCAGATAATAAGCAGTGGAGGAATTTAACTTAATGAAGTCACCCATTAAAAAGGTATTTTTACTGAATTTTTTGGCACTTTTCTTCTAGGCTTATAAGCATGAATTTGATACAAGCACTTAAATATGAAAGGTTTTGGCCATTTTCCAAGTTATGCTTCAGAAGTCAGTGTTTTTTAACACTCTTTATTAGATACTGTCAGTTTGTAGATTGGAATTTCTAAAATTCACACCATCTCTGTTTTACATTTCAACTGTCCCGTTCCTCCATCTTCTCCTTTCTCTCCCTCCTCTTTTCCTCTTTTCTCCAACTTATCTTTCTATTTTGCAGTAATGAGCGTGCAGTAGCTGCAGGCCTGTCCGTGCTCAGTGTTAATCCTTCCTTTCAGCTGGAGGGCCATTTAGAGCACAAGAACCCAGCGCCTGTTCCAGATTTTAATTAAAAATTCTTCATGTTGCTGTGTTACTTTGCACTTTACCTTTTTTTCCCCCCTCCTCATGGGTATGTGTGCACATGCATGCAAATCTTTATACACACCTTCAGAAGCACCTTTAGCTACATTTTTTTGTGATCTGCTCCACTTGCTGTTCTTCAGTTTGACATTAAGTATTTCAACTGTCACTGTTTAATCATTATTGCTAACATCAGTTGTTTTAGATCTTATACTGTATAAATGACCAAACACAAAACAGAACAAAAACAGTTCCTCAGTCAGTGATAACAATCAGGTCATAATAAAATGTCAATCATTTCCCATTCACTCAAATGTTTATTTTAATGAGTGACGCTTTGCAAGTACGGTTGAGAGAGATTTTGTCCTGATTGCATTCAGACAAGATAAAGTGTTGCAAAACTATTCCACCATGTTGTGATTGGAAAAGCACAGTCCCACCATTTATTTGACTGGTAGGAATTTGCTCCAGGTGAACCTGCAACCTCATGTGGCAGATAAAGCCTCAACTTCATAAATCAAACCTGCATTTAATTCAGCCACGCCTCAATAAAACAGTGCTTGTGCTTCACCACAAAATGCCTGGTAATGCTACTCTGATGTTTGAAAACAATCCAAACAAATTTTCACCCTACTTTCGTACCCTAAAGCATGTGTCAAATCAAGGCCCGTGGGCCAGATGAGGCCAGTGGATGACTTCCGTCCGGTCCTCCAAGAGAGTTTTATGTTTCAATGCAGCAAAATAAACAAATTTAAAAGGTGAAAGATAATAATACTTATCCTGTCCCTGAGCTCTTGGCTTTAAGCAACTGTGGGCCCCTGTACAGTTGTGTTGATTAGCCCTGTATTAATGTCTCAAAATAAGCTAATAAAGTCAGAACTGACCATTAACTGCATCTCCCATAATGCATGTCAGTTATGCATTAGAAGTCCCCATCAGAAAGACTTTCTGATGGGGACTTCCTACAACTCAACAGTGAGTGAAACTCTTTCTTTTACTTTTAAAAGTGTTTCTGTATTCTTTAGTCAGTCGTACAAGTAGTACTTTTCAGTGTTTATATGAGGACATGTTAAAAAACAGTTTCTATACAGGAAATACCACAAGAGGTAGAGCTCAGTTATTGTTTGTTAGCAGTGCTTGAGGAACGTGACGTTTTGTGTTTTTAGTTGAAGATAAACATAAAATGTTGAAGTTAAATACAACTGGCCCTTTAAGGGCAATCATAACACTCATGTGGCCCTGGGTAAAAATGACTTTGACACCCCTGCCCTAAAGTTTACCACAGATATTGGAGGACTTTCTGTCCGTCTTTGTCACAAGTAGCCACCCACACGTGTCTCGACACGCTCAACAAACACATAAACACACCATAAAACTGGTGGACAGGTGCACAACATACCCTAGTCAATTATGCTCATGAACCAATCAGAGTTGGCCAACAAAAATAGTTTCCCTTGAAGAAAATGCTCTGGAGGGCTGGAATATACAGCTCTAGCTCCCCCTCATTGTGAGTGTGTTATCTTCTCTGGACTAACACAGGCTCTCATTCATACTCAGGTCTTTATAAATGGCCAAAGAAAGACTAATTTGGGTGGAGTTTTTTTTTTCAGAGGGGGCTGTATAGAGGAGCTGTATTGTTTGCCTAATCCGCAGCAACTGGGAAGTTGTACACTGTGCAAATAGTGCATATTTGAGTAGCTCTGCTCCAAAGTAAAGCCCCCCCCTGCCCCAAACCTTGAGGTAAGCACAGGGCTTGGTTTTATTCATAAAACGTTATCCTTACCGGCTTTTGTCAGTGCTGTTTTGTTTTAATGCTGTAGTACTGATCAGAAATGGCACATTGAGTGACACTGCTGCTGTGGCAGAGTTGTGGAATTCTTATCTCACTATCAACACTTTTATCTGCAGAGATTCAGCATTTAATGAATTTCCTTGTATTTGTTTTAATGCAGCAAAGATCAATTGACAAAGAAAACTAAAATGATTAAAAACAGTAGCTGCAGGACATCCTTTTCTTCTTTTTTGTCTCCTCACATTTTTTTTGATTTTTCTATCTCCCTTTGAATTCAAGATGACATTTGCATAAACTTGGAAAAGCACCCTCATGATCAATTTTGTGTTGTCAAAGTGTCATCCATCTATCCACGTGTCCATGCAAAGAACCATCCTACAAAAGGGCCAGTCAGTCCTGTTATTGATCACCCTGACCAATGAACCTTTGCAGCCACCGATTCTTTTACCCAATGGTTATTTGAGACTGACACAATGTCAACCAGGTTGTGTTGTTGTTTTCATTTATCCCTCTCTCATCCCTGATGTGAAAGGGGTGACAAAAGTTTTTAATGTACAGAACAGACTGGGTGTTTGAGAGAGGTAGTCAGTGATTTGGTTGACAGAATGCTGGCACAGTCAGGCCTCAGTAAAATGTGTCTCCTTGTTTAACGTGGAACAGCATGATTCACACACCACCCTGGGCTGCTTGTGTTGTGAAGATGTGTCCGTTTAAACCAAAGATTCTGACGTATCGCCCTCTCCCCACTTTCATGTTTCCTTTTACACAGCCAGCCCCAGGCTGACTTTACTATCTTGCCCACTATTAGACTTCCAGATTATCATAGCAATGGTTTTCAAACACTACAGATGTTCTAACTTAGAGCGAACAAGGAAGGAGAAAGCACAGCAAAGCTTGATAAGGAGTTTGGGACACGCAGCTAAATCTGTTGTTTAGTCTGGGCTGTTTAAGGCTCAATAAATTCAGACAGCTGCAGCCTTTAGCACTATTGTGCTACCTTTTGAATAATTGTGATAAAGCTCGGTATCAGAACTTTAAAGGCTGTAGTCCAAGCTTTTCTTAATCTCTCTGTCATCTGCATAGAACTGCATAAAACTGCTGCTCACAATGGCTCCACAGATCAACACCAACAAGGCTAACTTGTCTAACAAAGTACTGCTTTATTTCTGCCTCTCTTTAAAACACACAGGCCATAATCTACGGGGAGTGTTTGAATTTGAGGTCTGAATCGTTCAAAAGCAGCGCTCTCTTTTCTTCCCTTTTTGCCATACTTAGGAATTCCCTTATCTTGCCTCACCAGTAGTGTAGCGTAAAAAAGAGCAGGCCGCTTCATTGTCAACCCTTTAGAGATCCAGTCTTGTTTGATAATATTTTCTGTGGGTCACTTGACATCCCCCTCCCTCTTATTTCCAACACCCACCATTTGCTCTCATTGTTTGCCTCTTCCATTATTCCTCTAACCAGATTCAGGGTGTTTGGGTGGTGTTTGGAGGGGGAGGACAGGGTGATATTGAGAAGTGGGACGAAGGGAGGATAGGGAAGTTTGTCATTGGGTTGAAATGTGAAAGGAGCCAGCCTGCTAACAGTCAGCAAGGGTGAACCTAAAAGCCACACAACCATATGGAGCTTCCCAACAATCAAATTACGTTTCTCTCAGCTTTTTTCCCTCTCCTTTTGTTTTTCCTCTTTTTTCACTTTTCCTAAAGAAACTAGGGAGAACCTTTGCATTTTCTTCCCCAAGACAGAGAGGGCATGTCAATGATGTGACCAGATTCCACTGCTCCTAATGGGTTAATGAAATAATGAGATCTTTCCATGCTTATCAGACAACTGAGGGATTCTGAAGAAAACATTCTGCTCCTGGGAGTCAAATAATACAAAGAATGCACACAAAGTTAAATCTTCAGCACCAAAATCATTCCAATAATACCAAACAATGGTGAAGCACACGTTAAAGTGACAGCAGCATCATTTCATGCAAAGTTTGATAGTTCTGCATCTGTTATTTGCAAAAAGTGCAAAACGCAGCATAGCAGCTACCTATAGCATTTCAAGAGCAGCCATGGCTCTTTTGGCTAAAAAACAATATTCCTGCCAGAATAACCACGTAATACTCAGCTGGCTGTGATGTAAAGGTTTTTAAACAAATTTTTGCTTGAACTACTTTGACATCATTAAGACCGTAGAGCTTTGATTCTGACTCTGCTCAGACTCATCTAACCGCTATTCTAAGCTGCATTTCTCCAAACTGAAGTAACTGCTATCTACAAAGAGTTAGATGTTAATTTTTCACAAACTTTTCAGAAGTTGTTTCAGAAGGTATGAGCTCTCTTTATTGTATTAAGTCTATCCAGTCTTACACAACACGCATTTATAAATCCTCATTATTCAAATAAATATGATTTACGGTAAGGGTCTACTCTTTTTCATGCACAGACTGGAGTGATGAGCTTTCACAAACTACACAAAAAAGCAAGTGGACAACAGTAGTGTGTTAATATGAAATAATGTACATTTCTGCAAATGTTTTCATATCATCTTCTTGGGAACTACTTTTCATTTGCCATGGTTACAAACTTCCTCCATGTCATTTAAATGGCAAGGTGAGCAGAGAAAAGCTGGGGGAGGTTCATGGGACACAGAGACATGTACATGCTAGAGGCGATGCCTGGGTGGCCAATTAGCAAAAAGAAAAGAAAGACCCTGTGCCATCAACCAATGATGGCTGGGGGAGGAATGAACGGTGAAGGTTTTGTGTTTTTTCCCTTTCTTTTTCCTCCCTCCCTCCGGTCCTCTTTTACTTTCCAGCTCTGTCTGTCAACTTGGTGTCTACAGCAAACTCAGTCGGAATACCCAATGAGGATTACCAAACTGGAAGCAGTAGGATTCCTTGAGTAGTGTGTGTGTCTGCGTGTTTATGTATGCATGCGTGGCTGTGTGTGTATATCTCACTTGTTTGTGGAACAAAAATGTCCTAGTGTCTCCCCCAGACAGACATTTGGCTGCGTCCCATTGGCCGTAGAGGATTACAAACCCTCTTTTTGCCTCTTCACACTGGTTCACAGTGCTCAATTCCCCTGGCTAATGACCCAGTGAGACACATTCATTCCTTCAAATAGACATCAGATATTTGGCTCATACTCTGATAGCTCCTCTGTCCTGGACAATAAACACCAGGGGCTGATTACCAGGAAACCCAGAAATCACATCTTTTAATTCATGTGCTTGTCCCCATTAAATGGGAGTTTTAAACTCAGGAAGTGATCGCTAAAAAGTCCTGATGAATGTGTGGTGACCACAGCAAGTAAGAAATTCAAAAATCTTTGAACTAAACTGTTAAAAGTGATGGTTTAAGCACTGTTAGGTGTTGTTCCCAGGTCTGCTCATTAGTGAATCCGGAAGAGATGGAGTGTAAGAGATACCTGTGGGAGCTTGTCTTTTACTTACCTATACTTCAGCCTTCATCTTAGCTGTGCCCTTCCAAAAATTTAACTGAATTGATACTCCCTGATGCCACGCCAAGTCATGAATATGTTACCTCCAGCAATACAACCGCTTTATACAAATCACTTTGGAGTAGTATAAATGACAGAGATGAAAAAAAGCATAAAAAAGGACATTTTCATGTAATAAGTGAATATCCCAATTGCTTTAAACTGTCCCTTTTTTTTAAATGCTGCCATCGAGGAAATGGCTGGAATCTGGAATCATTATGTATAATTCAAAAATGATTTATTTTAGAGTGATCTCAGATTTGCTGCATCACACGAGGCTAATGTTAGCTGGCTTGCAATTTCCACACTAACCTTTCCAACAAAATGGTTGCGAATCATCAAAATATAGTGAAGTGCAGCATGTGCACGGGTGTTTAAGAATGAGTGTGTCAGTGCTTTTGCACAAGCAGACCATTTAATGACTGTATAGGCCTGTTGAAATTGAGAATAACTAATGAGTGTGTGCAGTTGATGTGCAAGCATGCAGTTTTGTTCGTGCTTGTGTGTTCTGCTGCTGTGTTGAGGAGCGCAGCCCCTGAAGTGGGGTGCTGCTTCTGCTTTCGGGTCTTTGTGGCCCTCTGTGAAGCGAGGTTGACCTTGTGGGGCTCTCCTCTGGGGCCCAGACAAAGCCGGTGCAGGATTATCCACCCCGGGACAAAGTGTATGATTACCATGAGAAAACAGCCAGCTCCAGCCTCGTAGCCGAGAGCTGCCAGAACTGCTGGAGAGGTGGTCCGCCACTCATTAGCTGCAGGGAGAGGGCTGAATGAAGGCGCACACTCGCTGCTGTACGCGCACAGAGAACAACACAATGACACAGACGCACGTAATGACTCGCAGGCTCATGCTGTTACTCGTGTGTGTGCGTGCACAAAATGTTTCTGGCTGAGTGCAAACGGAGCTTTGCATAAACATCAACTGCTGATGATAGATGTATTGTGTAACATGTGTACGTGAGCTTATTTTGGGGAAGCTGCACTATCATTGCGCTGAATAAGGAATTACCTGAAACGTCAGTTGTAACATGTAATAACAAAACTAATTTACTTTAGCGTTGAAAACAAACTGCATCAGTAATTCCCCTGTTTCTGGATGTATAATCTTAACAAGCCGTAGTTCTACAAGTAGGAACTTAGATGAAGTTGTCGTTTGGGTCACATTGTTTAGAAGTGATCAAATATATTTGTTGGGTATCAAAATGCATGACTTTTCATTGCTGGAAAGTGGTATTTATGCATTTACATGATGTAAGTTACTACTTTTATTATGCTTTGCATTTGCTAGAATGAATGTTCCACAATGAACAAACTAACAGCGTCCCACCCTGCAGATGGACGCCCCAATGTGAGCCACAGGTCATTTGAAGCGTTTCGCATCTTAAGCTTCTGATCAGTGGATTTCCCACCTCTCCACTGAAGAGCCTCCCTGTCTATCCTGGATTAAAAGGATGAGCTGATACTCTTCTATCTCCTCGTTTGTCGCGCTGTCTCCTCGGAGGAGGATGAGAGAAAGATCTTTTGTTGGCAGGAGGCAGCCCACTTGAGTTGAGCTGAAGAGGGTCCGTGACGGAGGAGGTTTGAGGGGTGGAGTGGTACAGAAGGAGGAAGGATGAGAGACATGATTATTGATGAAGTAAATGTTTTTCCACCAGGAGGTATCTCTGTGCATCGGCACTAGAACTCGCAACCAAGAGAGATCAGTGTATTGTTTTAATTGGGTTGCAGCCTCAGGTCACTGGGGGGTCAAAAGTTCAAACCACAGCCATGCTGAAGCCTCATTGTTTTAGGACCCCCCCCCACCCCTTTTTTTTCAGTCACTCTTTTATATTTCTGTTTTTACAACTTTTTTTTTACAACCTTTTTTGTTTCCCTTTTGTGCTTCAGTGGATAAGATGGACTGAGCTACCTAAATGTTGAGAAACTTTCTTGTTTTGCTTAATTTTTCTGCTACTTTCCAATCCAGTTGCTGCTTTTTCTTTCACTTTTTCTTTCACATTTATTCCCTTAAAGTTCAGTTTATCCACATTTATCTCTCTTTTTTTTTACTGCCTTTCTTCTCCTTTTCTGTTCTTTGCCTCACCAGGGTGGGCGACAGGTCACAGCTTTAGGGGGAACGGCAGGCCTGTCACATGCTGCTTTGTCTCGGTTTTAAGCAGAACATACCGCCCCAAGTTAACCGGGCAACTGCCTTTTCTTTTTACCACCCGACTGTAAACTGTTTGGAGGAATAGTACCGTGCCTCCTCATCGCCAGTGACTGCAGAAAAAGGTCACTTTGAATTTTAATTTTCATCCCCTGAATATGATTCATGATTTGCTCTTCTATAAGAGCTTGTTGATGATGACGTTTGACTTCTCAGAGTGCTAAAATAAATTCAAATGTGATTGGGCACTCTGCTATTTATCTACCTGGAGATGGCTGCCAAGGTAGTATTTGCTGAAACAGGAATTAGTGAATGTCATGAGAGAGAAATGAATGCTGGTGTGCAGCTCTATAAATATTTGACTCTCCTTCTTCAAGCCCTTACCGTGAAAGGGTGCTCTGCCTAGTCCTGCTCTCCTTACCAGAGGGAACAGGGTGGCAAGCTGTCTGATTAATAGACTTAAAGAGAACATACATCATGTTTTTAGGAGACCTAGAAAAAGTTTGGGCCTATCCTATATACCCTACAGAACATCTTAGTCAGCAGGAAATTCGAGCCTGTTTTTAGTGAAACATTACACCAGGAAAGCATGCCCTGCTTCTTCCAACGTTCCTTTTTAGTTGCGTTTTTTTACTTGAACTCTGCTTGAATGCTTTTTTCTATCGGTGCAAAAGTCTTCATCTGTGTGCCTCGAGTTCCTTGTTCTTATTAACTCAACAAATATGTTTTCAGGCTGCGTTCTCTTCACACTGGGGTTCAAGCTGACTCAGCTTTTGACTTTGTTGCTGTTAGGAATATCAGGCAACCGTCACAAAAACAAATAAATGAACAAATTCAAATTGATTAGAAAGCTAAAAATGGCCAAACATTTGTAGAGTTTTAAATTTTTGTCCTTTATTCAATGGAATTAAAAGCTCAAATATTCTTGCCACAACTTAAAGAAAAATAACGAGTTTACAACTCTATTGTCATCAATTAGTACAAGATCTTGGACTTTATCAAAGATTCAGTGATTTGATTGAAAAGAGAAGTGAAAATTAGCTTAGGCTTAAAGAAGTTTTACCAAAGTTTGCTGCAGCCTGTTGCTAACAGATGCAACAGAGAAAAATGTTTGTATTTGCAAATGTGCCCCAATTTAAATGGATTTTATGTTGCCTGACACGAGATTAGTTTCTCACCTGACTCTCCTTTCAAAGTCGCAGCAGCCTTTGCCATTTTGCCCTGCTTCATTCTTTCTCAGACTTGCCCCCCCCCCCTACACAAACACACAAACAACAACAAACAATATGTCATTCCAGTAGTCCAGATTTGAAGTGAAATTGAAAGAATAAACTGATAACTGAGTTAAGTGTTAAGCTTCCAGTCTTAGATTAAATAAAATTGAATGATCCAAAGGCATCCTTCTCTTTATTCAACAGTTAGCATCATTTTGTTTTGGAATTCCAAATTAAGGGAACTCAACAAGCTGTTTCCCTCATGTTGTTAAATTCATCACCCACCCACTCCTCCATCCCATCCATCAACACAGCAACCAGTGATCTCTGAAGAAAAGGGATCAGCTCCTTCTGGTGCGTTCCCTTGGACCATTAAGCATAGGTCCCCACCCTGGGGCCTTTTGGGCATGGCTCTGTGCCCTGACAGAGGAGTCTGGGGGAATGCACACCCCGCTGAATGCTTTCTAATGGCTCAGAATCGTCTTTAATGAGCTTGAAGTTGCAGTTCGCCGTATGGCGACAATCACCTGGGAAAATCACAATCTGTGCGCCTGGAGAGCGGGCTGGAGTCTGAGACAGACACATGTGCACATAAGTGCAACTATAAACACGCATTAAATCGGCTTTTTGCAGCCTCAGCAGCACACTTTTGTCTTTCCAGTGAAAAGAGCTGGAGCATGGTCAGTCACGGTCCTATTAGGGAGCTGTGAGCTGGAGGTCTGCATGTGTGTGTGTATGTGTGTGTGTTACTATGTCCAATTTTGTGTTTATTGTCTCCAATCATGCAGTGATTCCTTTGTTTCTTGAGTCTTACATCTCTAGAATTGATTTTTCTCTGAAAACAAATGTTTGCAAAATTTAAACACTTCTTATTTAACATTTTTTTTGATTGGATATTTATTAACACCAATCCCTAGTTTTTTTATTTGCAGATTAGTTGAATTTTTGTCAGACTTATTGCATCTGTTTAATCTTGTTTATTTGTGTATAGCCCATGAGGAGTTTTTTAAAGTGTGGGGTGTGACTCCCCTAGGGGGGAGTGGGGGTAATCAGAAAGCGAGGAAATAATATAAGGCTTACGTTCACACTGCAGGTCTTAGATTAGATTTTTTTGCTCAGATCTTTTTTCAAAGGGGTTGTTGTGATGTGAAGTGTTTAAAAGTTTATTGCTTGGTGGTGCATCGATTCTTCTTTTTTGCATCTGTCGGTAATGGTGTGTATAGAAATTATAGAATGTTCCTGTCTATTTCATTAAATCCTGGCTGAATCACAGATTACCTAATCTCTGCACTGACTGAACACATACGGCGTTTTACTTGTGCCATCGGCTTGAGTGCGCAGGTGAGAGGAGGAAGCGTTTTGTGCTGGAACTCAGTCAGAGAGGATGAACAACATTTCATAGTCAAAAAGTTAAGTAGGTTCTCTGGACGGGTTCTTCTTCAATGAAACGTTTCATCTCTCCTCCAAGAGACTTCTTCAGTCTGATGAGTTTCAGGTGAACTCAGCCTTATAAGAAGTGCCTCCACATGGTGGACAAAAGGTTTAAAGAGGACAATCAAAACTGTTGTTCATATGCAAAGGAGGACCATCAGCCTAACAATAGATCATTAGTGCCCTGATCATCACTTAGGCCCCTTTTTTCATGAGACCAGTCTCTGAAAATGCTAATGTTTACTGGAGTGAATACACAAAAAAAGCACCCATTTACACGGAACCAC
>JARVJO010000002.1:10281617-10322103 GCA_031762555.1 Cynodonichthys magdalenae | reverse complement strand
TGCGGGGTGCTTCTCACCTCCGCGGGGGGTGTCACAGAAAAGTTCCACTCTGGAACCTGGTTTCAAAAAGTGCCGGACTCCGATTACCAGTTACGTGTAAACGATCAGCTAGATCGCAACAAAAATGTTGCGGTTTCACTGAAAACCAGTTTCGTGTGAACGGGGCCTTATTGTTCATAAATGATCATGTGCACAGCATTGTAAGAGGGGGACAACTGGACACAGAGGCCTCCACCCCTGTTTAATGATGGGTGTATTTTCTTCACAAAAAGGGCTTCCTTTACTCCTCTCTCAAACCAATGTTCCTCCCTATCAAGGATGAGAACATCTTCATCCCTGAAACAGTGACCACTGGCCTGTAGATGAGTGTAAACTGCAGAGTCCTGACCTGATGATGTTGCCCTTCTGTGTTGGCTCATTCTATTGAAGAGTAGCTACTTTGTTTCCCCAAAGGTATAACTGGTGTCAGTCCTCCTGGCACCTAACAACATACACGCCATTACTCTATGCTGGGGACCGGATCTTTGGGGTGAACCAGTCTTTGCCGTAATGTGTTTTGGGGTTTGAAAGCCACTGGGACGTCATGTTTAGAGAATAAACGTCTCAGTTTCTCTGAAACTCCAGCAACATACGAAATGACCACTGGTTTGGGTCTGGGTTTAGGGGTCTTCATTTTCACCTGACTGGAGTACTGTTTGGGTTTCGTGTCTGCTTTGAGGAAAGTCAAATTAGGATAACTACACTGCTCCAGGACCTGTCTTGTGTGTGATTTCACCTCATAATAATTCATAGTAAAATCCAAGAACATCAACACTATAGGCAGAGAGTGTAAACATAACAAAACATGGACTTCACTTTAAGAGTAATACAGGATGGGCTGTAAGAGAACACATTTACCAGAATGACACCTGCTGCTGCATATATTGTCCATTCACTCACATTCCCTGCTAGTCAATCGCTTTTTTTGTGCCATTATGAATTGTGCTTAAAAAGGGTTCAGGTTTCTTTCTTCTCATTCAGTGCCATGAAAACGAAATCAGAACTCCAGCATTATTCCAGCTGAGTGCACATACTGCATACAAAATTCAATTGCGTCTTTGATGTCAGCCTATAATCTGCTTTATTCCTCTCTCTTTAACAGTGCCGTGCAGATGTGCAGTCTCCCTTCACACCTGAGTTTTACTATTTCACTTCACAGAGCAGCAGTGGTCAGGTCAGTGGAGCATTATGAGCCTTGGCTTGTATAGGACCCTATAAGTCAGCGGTTCAGGGCCCCTACTGCCCCACAGAGGGAGTGCCCGTGGACTGAAGGGGAGGGACAGGGTGGCCCTGTTTGACAGCTCAACACACAAGGTCTGCTGGTGACCAAGGGGCCATCTAGGGGGCCCTAACTATATGCTTTAGATAGCACCACACCCTGGTTCCATCCCCCAAGCCCCTGGGCTGTTGTTCCCCTGAAGAAGAGGGTGTGTTAGCAGGAGAGACCAGGCGAAGACAGGCATGGTCCGGGACAAAAGGCGGTCCTTTGGCCAGCACTGTTCTGCATGGTAGCGGCTGTATTCTTCTCTCCTTTTTTCTGCTTTTTCTTTTCTTTGCGTTAGCCGCCTTTGTGCGAGCAAGATGGAAGCTGGAGGGGGGGCAGATATGATGGATGGAACTAGGGGGCCATGTATGAACTTAGGGGGGGGCACAGGGTGGACCTGTATTGAGGGGCCCGGTGTCGTGCTGCCTGTCTGTGAGGAACGTGCGAGGCATGGGGTGGCCTTGTGGGCTCGAGTGAGGGGTCTCGATATCGAGCAGGCTTCATTTTGCAAAACGTGTGGAAGGTAATGAGGGGGGGCGAAAACGTTCGGTTAAATCTGTGAAACGAAGCCCTACAGAGACTGGTTCATTAGAGGGGGGAAAATATTTATATTTTTGCTCATTTTAGTCTAGAATTAATTTTTTTCTACACCTGGTGATAACAAAATTATTTTCTCTTATGTTTACAATCTTAGAATTGTTGTAAAGAGAGGTGTTTCTTGCTGTTAAGTTTTCCATAATATGGTCATAGGAAAACTAATTTGCAAACAATTACTTCATATGCAAATTTATTTTCAAGTTGGAAAAACAAATGACTAGTAAACAAACATAGCACCATAATACATAAAGCAATACTAACAGATTTCACCACATCTGACATTCCTACACACCCTGCGAAGATATTTTATCAAAGTTAAAATAAAAAAAATGATAAATGAAAATAGATAATTGGACAGTATTGGATACTGTGCATGTAATGTGCGCACATGTACTGGGTGCTCCTGTAAGCTGAGCCCAGTTCTCTGGGGTGAAAAGACAAATGAGGGTGTGGAGTTGAGATGAAGTCCCGATATTTCATAAAAGACAGTATAGGACCATAGCTGAATAAATTGTTTAAATAATCATCATATGAGTATAGTTTGGCCAAAATCATATAATACCACACACATGGTACATGATGCTATCATCAGTTTGAGAACTTCATTTTAGTCTCCTGATGCTGGTTGTTTTTTTGTTTTTTTTTTGTGTTCTTGCAGTTTATTTTATCACACCATAAGGATTAGTAAAACAGGAGTATACCCAAGGGATTAAACCTCCTCGGGGGGCTTTCCTTACTGCACCTTGCAGTCTGGAATGTCCTCTGAGCAAATCAATGATGGCCTTTTTTTTCATGTCACTTCCATCTCCCACTGTCCACCTTGCAATGTGGAATGTCCTGATCCACAGAGATACGGAAACTTGCTCTTTATAACCCTAGAAGCACCTTTTGGTGATTTGCATTAAAAAGGCTCCTTTTCAACATGGGTCAAATGAAGAATGTCTTGCTTCTTGACAAGTTATTGCAAAAACAAATTTCATGTCAAGGCTGCACCTTATTGTCAGCAGCAGAATCAGTGTTTGTTGGTCCTTTTTCTGCTAATCCACTTATTTGTTTTCAAATCTTGTTTGAGTTTCTTTAGGTTATTGTTCAGGTCACTGAATGGAGCTATAGGTCCAGCAGGAAAAAGCAGAAACCTTCCTACCATTCCTGCTGTAGTCCATTAGATTAACTGGAGCCCTTTGTTGACCCATACAGACCACCTGCTGCATGACAAAATGCCCCCGCGTCAGACTTTCACTTTCACTCCATCGAGACAGATAGCTGGCCTCCTCCTGCTTCATCACAGATAGGAAAGAGACAAAGAGGAAATCAGCGCAGATGTCAATCTTCGGCCCCTCTGATCCCAACCACAGACTGGCAACCTGCTGGCATGCCCATGGAGGACTGAGATCAGTGTCTGGCAGCATGCTGGTTGTCCAAAGCAGGCAGGCTGGTGGCTGTCACCCTGTGCCCAGAGAGAGACATCCTCTGAAGGCTGGGACAAAGGTGGTCGGTCCTCAGGGATTACCCATTAGCATTCTAGTTTGTGTGTTTAACACTGGCCTGAATGGGAAGGACAAGAGCCAACAGCCCGATCTATTCTTAGGCCAGGAAGTGTTACTGTTACAGCTGCTAATGCTCCTTTGACTTATGCATACATATGCTTATACATACATGGAAATGAATAAAATGTTGTAGTTTGTTTTGGAATTGTGGCTGATTCTGGGACATTTTTACTAAAGTGTGAGATGTGAGTTTCACAGAAGATCTCAACACATACATTTTATATTTTGTCTGCTAACCAGTCTGCTTCAGTCAAAAACATTAAAATCATTGTATGATGTTTGAACACAATGCATGCTTCTTAGTGATTACTATTCAGAGATCCACTTATATGAATTTTCGTTTTTTAACCATTTTTTGTTTGACCTTGTAGGGAGAACACATTTGGCTCTCCATCAGTTATTTATGGTCCATAAAGGCATGACATGGTTTAATTTTATATATATACAGTAAATGATAATTCACTGTGTAAGAACTGAAGTTAAATAAGTTTCTGAATGTTTTAAAGGTTTTTGCAGACTAAATGCGCCTTCTTTTTCTGTTTGAGTCTTAGCTTGATGTAATTGACAAACCCCCCCCGCATGTATGGTAATCTGAATTTGCGATCAACCTTTGTGATTGTGTTTTTGTGAGGATGTGCGACTGCGATTATGTGAAACGGCCCTTTTTTTTTTGCTTCTGCTGTTGCTGCTGTGTGTGATTATGTGCTCAGCCTTGCTGGCTGCTAGCTGATAATGACATAAGAGGCCGTGTGTTTGTGGATCTCGTCGTTGAGGAGATTCCCACCGTGCTCAGCGTGTCTGGGCTCTGTGTGTTTTTGGGGTTGCACGCGTGACTTCGCCAGCTGTTCCATTCTCCTGTTGGCCCCTCAACCCTACCCGGCCCTCGCCCACCCCCTCTCTCCTCAGAGGCCTGCTCTTCATCTGATAAGGGCTGCACTGGACGAACCCTCAGCAGAGCTCCTCAGAGCCGCTCCACGCTAACAATACAGCCTCCTTCCCATCCATGCTCACACCATTTACATGTGAAAACACTGGGTCTTATCTTCAGTTCACTGAAGCAATGGTACAACAGCCAAGAGTGTGTGTCTGTGTGTGTGTGCTGGTATATACATGAATGAGAGGCCATGGAAGAGCTGCAGGACAATAAGCAAAGTGAATTGTGGACACTTAAATGTGCCCAAAATTATATTTCTATCCATTTTTGAGTTTTCTTTACTCATCATGCACAAGAAAAAAACAAACCAATTCTCATTCATCATCAGTAGAAATAATTTATTAAATAGCTTTAACATTGCATCATATCCAGTAGCTAAAGGCTAGGTTTATGAAAAGTGGAAGACTCCCATGGGAGGAAAACTTTTCTTCGAGCTGTATCTTCTTGCCACAATATTAGTTCCAATCCACACGGATATAAATCTCAGCACTCTCCTATTAAAACTGCCAACTCAGCTACCCCGTCTACTCCTGCTGTAAGAAAACCTAATATCTATAAACAGGAATGATTAATTAACACTATTTTAAAATGTATCTGCAAGTTCCATCCTGCCAATTCACCAGCTGCCATGCAGGACAGGCCAGAGTGAGAAGTGTGCAGGCTTTTAATTAAAGTCTGTGTAGTTAAGGGCTCGGGCTAAGCAAACAGGGGCCTCCAGCAGCAGAGTTTAAGATGAGGTAAAAGAGAGTGGGGTGTCAGGGTGGGCAGAATGAAAAAGAATGGGAAAAAAAGAGGAGCAATGAATGAGTGTGATTACATATCTTACAAATCTATATATATAGATTTGAGCAGACGTGGGTAAAAGCATGATGTGATGGGTGTAGGAAGCACAGCAGGGGGGAGTGCAGTCAGAGATGGTATCATTGTTATCTGATGTGTCATAATGTGATGCGGATATTAGGGTAGGACCGGCAAGACATGCAGGGTTCTGGGGGTTGGGGGGGCGGGGGGAGGAAACAATAAAAATAGGTGGCAGCTGCTGAGATAATGTTGGTTTTCTAATTGGTTGTAGGGAATGTTGTTGGGCAGAATTATTTAAAAGTACAAAAATCAATTCTAATGATATAAAGAAAATGGATTATTAGATACTTAACTGTAAAAAAAAAGTTATTTAAAACATACAAAAAGCACATGTGCATTACAGAAACCAACTATGTGACAGATCAGTTTACAAATCAAGCAAAGCTCTGTTGAGTTTTGTTCTGAATGGAGATAGTGACACCTACTGGTGGATCAGTAGAACTACACAAACCTGATTAGCTGTTGCAAAATTATATGGAAAACATGAACAAAACGTGCATACTTTTTAATTTAAATGTTTTGATTCAAATTTTGATTCTTCGCGATTAAAGGTTAAGGATTCCAAATTATCACCACTTAGACATTTTTTGAATAATTTTCTTGAGTCTAAGGTGCTAATGTTTTAGATGTTTGAGTTGCTTTTAGCAGCTGGGCCAAAAAAGTTTTATTTTTTTACACAGCTTCTTCACAAACTGTTTGATAGAAATACTTTGGAGAGGTCAAAAAATGTTAAAAGGTAATTACTACCACAATTATCATGCAGTATTCTTAGTTTTCCTACTGTTTTAGTCTGAGCGAAAACTCAAAAGACATTATTTGCTACTGTTTAGGATTTTTGTGTCTTTGAGGCCACAGTTTATTGGACAGCTTTGTAATATGTAATGAATGTATTTTGACAATACAAGACAATGGGAAAAGGAAAAGTAATGAAAGAGCAAGACGTCCAAGTGAGTAAGTGATCCAAGACAGAAATTTATATTACTTCAAAAGTTCACAATACAGAGAATAGAAAATATTCTGAACAACTTCACAAATGTATGAAGAACAAAGTTGTACCTGTTATGACAAATCAGGAAAAATGGTGGCATATTTTTGACCTGAGAACTTTTTCCAGTTTTAGCAAATGACAGGAATTTTCTTTTACTCAAAAGTTTTGACATGTTTATGTAATAAATGTAAAATCACATAAATGATTCCTTTCGGAGGGGAATATTTTCAAAAAGGGTTGGCATCTTTGGTTCTATAATGTTTCTGTACTGCCATTATTATGGCTGACTAAATGTTTTCAACAAAAACATTCATGTTTTACTTTAAACTACCTTTTCTGGTCTGTTTTTATGCACAATTTTGAACAACCCGCTGAAAAACCAAAATCTTTAAATATGCATGTCATCAGTCTCACTAATAAATTTTGTTTAAATACATGTTCAATTTTAGAAAAAGAATGTACTGCATACTTAAAGATGGTTTATGAACCTAAGGTTTTATCACTATGACTGTTGGTGTTTTTTTAAAGGTTGGTTGTGCCCAGAGAAAATACCACAAACAACAGGACTAAGTCTTAACAAATTCCATCATATTTACTTTTTATGAGTTACTTTTATGAGTCATTGGTCTTCCTGTAGATATAAAATATATTTGAACTTTGCCAATTAATGTGGCGTTTCCCACTTATTTTTCTGCTTAGAGGAATGATTTACAAAATAAAACAAACAAATAAAAAAAAAAAAATCAGCATTATTTTATAAAATATTTATGGTCCTTCATAAATGTTTGGAATAAAAAAAAAACAGGAATAAAGAGAAAATACTGTAAAAGAAATGAATAATCAAACAACCTCATCTAGTTCTGTAGAAATGTCTGGTTTAAAACCTTAAATTAAATAAGCTGGTGAATAAAAATGATTTTTCAGATTTTTGTCTCATAATGATTCATTTTCACATCAGTAAACCTAATTAATGAACATCTGTTCACGTTTCAACTAATTTCATAAACTAATTAAGCTGTGATTTAACAAATTAATCTCAAATGTTTTTGAGAAGCTTGTAGACGTGAAGAAGAAAACAACAACATACTGCACAACTTCATCTAAGCTCTCTAAAGGCTTCACAAGGTGATTGTGGTGACGTTCACCAAGAACATCAACAAACTACTGAATATGTTACTGAGTGGCTGATTAGCCTTTCCCTCTTTGGAGAAGTGTAGCTTAATCACTGGGATTATGCAGACTCATTTTTTTAACGGGAATTCAGGTGAAGAATAAATCAATGAAAGTGCAGCAAACTAACGTGTAATGAAGACAGCATGCCAGCAGGGGGAGCCAACGCATAAAGTCAGTCTACTAGTAGGAGTTGGTCTGAGACCGAAGCGTCACTAAAAGCCACTTTGGGACACTGTTTGTCTTTCTCGCCCTGTAAAACTCCTCAAACAGGTTTTTGTTGTGGTCTGTCCTGTAGTCTCACATGGCTCTGCAGCCGGATTCTTCAGTCCTGTAGTTTTTCTGTTTGACAGTGTCAATGGTTGACATGACGGTGGTTACAGCTGGTCTGATTCTTCTCTGGGGCTGCAGCTCTGCTGAGTGTCTAAAATGACAGTTCTGGCTGTTGCGGGTCCAGAGTGATGGGCTGTGGGCCGGCTCTGTTGGTCCATAGGATCGTCGTATTGGGGAAGATTTTCATCTAAGGGAAGATCCTCATCTTGTAGGTAAGGTGGAGGAGGAAGATCAAACCAAGGAGGCCGACTACAGAAACACAGAAGAACAACATACACTTAGTGAGCTACTACATACAAATGTAGTGGGGTGGGGGGTTATATGTATTTTTTAGGCACATACCTCAATTCTTTACCACAATCAAGTAACTATGTTACCATCAGTTGTTATGAAAATGCTGTATGTATCAAAAATAAATTGGACTTTGCGTCATTGACTTAAAATTGGATTCTCTGTCTCTTTAAGAACCTCCTTTTCTGACACTCCCACTTCAGCATGTTTTTGTAACAATGCTTCAGGGGACGGGTGCTCTGTAGGGTGGGAGTTTGGCTGGGGACTGAGCTCTAGGGAGGGGTTTTGTATAAAAAGGCGGTGCTTTGTACCAGCAAGCATTTAGGCAGCTCCACACAGTTACAAGGGGAGATTCAAGGATTTCTCAAACATGCATGAAAGAGTCAAAGCAACACTCAAAAACGCTGATTTTGCATAATATCTCCCTTAATACTTATGACTTAGTGTAAAAACTAAAAAGGACTCATCAAAAATAAATTAACCAATGATTTTTTTAAACAAATTACATTTTTATAACTAATGATATTGCAAATTAGATCTTTTTATTTTAAGAAGTTAGATAAAATATTACACAAAGCTGATTAGCTGGAAAGTAAAAATAAGTGATCTTTTAAAGTAAAAAATGAGTCTCTGAACAATTAAGTTTCTTCAACTATTGTTCTCTATTTCAGTTTTTTTTTGTTTATCTGAGCAAATTTTCAAACGACAACATTCTGCTTTTGTTTATTAAATAAATGAGAACACAACAGATTAGAGGATTAAATGTCTGTTTGTTACAAATGACATGAAAACACCACTGGGGCTGCAGCTGATGGATAGGTTTGATAGAAAGCAGATTATTTTCCTGACAACAGGAGACTTTCAGCACCACAGTTTCTGCTTCGCCTTCTGGTTTATTGTTTACAACGTAGATAAACTGCAGCATCTGCACAGCTGGTGGAATCATTCTTCCTCTCACCTGACATCCTGAACAGCTTCTGAGTATGACGGAGGCGAGTCCAGTGAAAGCGTGGAGGGGTACATGGTTCCAGACAGCAGCTGTAGTGCCTGGGGAATGGAGCTGTAGGGGCCTGCTGCACTGGCTGACCCAGGAGAGAGACCCGAACCTCCGGGATGCATGTTGCTCCGGTCCAGGATGACCAAACGGGACAGCAGGAGAGGCTGGTGGTGCTGTGAGCTCCCTCGAACACTTCTTGGCAACAAAACGCTGCGTTTCCTCTGGTGATGAAGAACCAGAGCAAGCAGTGCCACCACTAGGACGAATATGACTGCACTGCCAATGACGGCGTAGGTGATGCTGGGGTAATAGCGTAGGTGATAGTCCAGCGTCACAAAGTCCTGAAAGTCCTGGCCAGGAGCTTCTGTGGATGAGAAGAGAGAAATGAAAAAAATAAATAAATCCATGCTTGTTGGAGAAGGAAGAATGAGGTTTGGTGAAGAACTAACATAAGAAAGTTGAACAGCCAGAGGGAACGGAGACAGAAGTGAAGGAGACAGGCATGAATACCAAGCAGTAAATTCTTTTTAGGCTTATTTTAAACTGCATTTTGTTTGATTTAATAACAACAGCCACTCTTGAAGATGAGAGCTGCACAGAAGCATAACAACTGCCAGACTCGCCCAACAAGCTCCACGGGACTCGAGGACAAATTGGCCATCAGTGCTGAAGCAACTTCCAAGCCCCCCTCCTAAGATGAAAAGCAGGGACCCAACTTTTTACAAGGAAAGAATGAGAAGTAACAAATCAGCTGAATGTTTCCTTGTGAGGGCAAATCAGCCTCTGGAGTTTTATTTGATTTAAAATGTGACTTGAGTTGTTCTGCATTAAAGATGAGAGAAGGCCAAAAAGCACCAGGGGTCGTCACACATTCCTGTGTTTGTCACAGGAACAGAAAGAGTCTGCAAGCTATTTTAAAGTCCACAGAACTCAGTACCCCACAGAAAGAGCTGAGACTCACAGTAACAAACTCAGAACGAGCCACTTTACTGCCTAAAATGAGGTAAGGGGCGACAGTAATGCCAGAGAACACCGCAGCTTATTATTCCAGATAGGATGAGGGAATAGCACTTAAACATTTCCACTGACTGATATTACAGTGAGAGAATTTCAATCAGGCACTCGGGATGGAGCTCGTGTAAATGGTGTTTCAGCTTATCAGCTGACAGCACTGTTATATTAAGGAGAGAGGAAGAGAGACGGGAAGGAATCCTATTTATTACCGAGCTGCAGAAAGGATGTGCTAATGAGGAATGAGCTACATAAAAGCATTTTACAGTTGCTGTTTCAGTTCAAATTACACTTATGCCTCAAGGGACTGTGAACATCAAACGTCTGTGTATCTCATAAAAAGCTTAAAACACTCAAAGGAATACTTTCTGTCTTTCTGGGTTCCATTTTTCTACTTGAAAGTTTATGTGCATTAAAGACTGAAGGCCTCAGACGTAGACCTATCTCAGTCTGCTGGCCATCAAGCAGGCAGGATATCGTCAAACTGATTGCCAGGAAATGACCATTACCAGATATCTGAGGTTTGAATCAATAGGTTGAAAATGGTTCCATCTGTAAGGATTAGACCCCCAAGAAACCACAAAGCCAGCAAGTCCTTTTGGAGCACTTTAAAGTATTCCAGATTCACAGAGACTTACTGGCTCTTTGGGGATGAGGTGTTTAGTCCTGCGTTGTGATTCCTTCCACATTTACAAGTTAGAGTCTTAGGAAATCATAATAAATGTGCACAGAAAGCACAAACCAATGTGACATGACAAGATTTGATTTATAATTTTTATTTTTTTTCTAAAGTAGTGACGCTGTAAAAAATGCAAATAAAACTATAGTGTTCTTCAAATCCTTTAGAGTTAGAATATGTGTAACAGAAGAGAAAACCTAGACATGAGCCATAAAATTTGATTGTTTCTTGGAAAAAAATAAAAGCATAAATTGAATTTAGTCTCGTCTGTCTAAAACAATGTTTCCCACTGTTTCTCATCACATCTCATCGGTTTTAATATGATTCTAGGAGAGTTTCAATCTGAGGACATCAAACTGAAGCTTCTGGGAGATTCTTTAATATCAGTGAAGTTACCCATTGGCTGTCAATTGATCTAATTCATTTTAAAATATTCCTTTTCCAGGCATGTTTTTTTTTTTGCCAAATCATTAAAACCTGAAATCATGTTTCTGGCATCTAACAGAATAAAAATGAGCAAACGCTTGTCAAAATTACCACTATTCTTTTTTAATTAAAAATATAGTCTATATGGTCTGCAAATATTTTTTTTTTTCTTCAACAGACTAAATATTAGCCAAACATCAAGGACTAAAATAGACAGCAGGCCAAGAAGATATTTGTTAACCACTAAGCCTGTGTTGGATGTTGTGCTTTTTAAAGAGCCTGTGACAAATTTTATCATAAATGTGAATGCAATTTTAGATAGATATTAATAACATATTAAAAGAAAAAAAAAGGAAATTAACATTTCTTAAAATATTCATATGTGCATTAACAGGAAGTGATGACGAAGGGGACTGCCTGCATGTGAACAGAGCATTGCTACAACGGCTGTAGAGAGGAGTTTGATGTTTTTTGGATTATTTTAAATCACTATCAGAGAGACATGAAGATGAGTCAGACTTCAAATAATATTGTTTCAGTAAACAAAGATCAGTGAGTTTTCTTTCTTAAAACGTTCCCCTTTGATGTCACTTCCTGTTTCACTTTGGTGGAGTCAAGTTCAAAACAAAATATGCCACAAAATGGGTGAAATCATATGTATTATGTCATGTTTATTAAATAAAAGGATGTTTTCTTTAACTTTTTTGTATTTGAAGAATATGCATGTCACAGGCACTTTAAAGTGTAGCTCTTGTGTGGTTTCTACACTTCACATGATCTAGTATCAGTTTGTTACAAACTACCTGTTACATATGTGTTAGCATAAGACTTAAACAAGACAAATGAACATTATAGTGCTTGTTGGGGATTTCTACATTAAAATTAGTCAAGTTAAGAAAACTAGCTGTCTGCAGTCTTCTGTTTATTTCACATGAAATATAATAAAGAAGAAAGTATATAAACCTTGCTCCTCCACATATTGCAAAAAATACTATGGTTATAAAAGTCATATTTTTGTGAGAACACTGTGGATAGTAGTATGCTCGCAATAAATATATATATATATATATATTGAAACTTATTTTCCCTTTCTTCTAGACATCATGTTGTTTGTTTCCTCTTTCTACCTGACCTTGAAGCCCTGGGGGAGCTTCAGCAGTGTGTGTGTGTGTGTGTGTGTGTGTAACTGTGCTCACACATAATGTTGAATTCTCAACAACAACTAGCCTGGCACACAGCCTATTTATGTACCCGTGTGCAGTCAGGGGCCCTATGCCTTAATTAAATTTAATCTAATTCAGATGCTCCACCCGCCTGCTGCCCCAACCAAGAAAACCAGCCAATAAAACAAGCCCCCCTTGACCCCTCCCTTGTGATTTAAAATTGGCTAGCCCTTCACGCTACCAATTAATCATGGACAGGACTCTCAACAGAGAGAGACGAAAACAAAGAGGAATTATTTCCATAATTACCTAGTCAAAACAATAAAAAAAATAAAAAAGCTCAAATAAAGAGATCCCACCCCTGCCAACCTGCACAGCCTTTCAGGTTTCAGAGCATTCCTCTGGGAGCAAAGAGAAACACACAAAAGAAACTCATAATGCTGTAATGTGAACAATGGGAGCGTCTTCGGAAGATTCGTGATAGGGAGCTGAAAGGCTGCTGCAAATCACAGAGGGGATGAAAAGATGAGCAGGGAAAAAAAATAGAGACTGAAGCAGCCTCTCTCTCTTTTTTGGGGGGTCTCGGAGAAGAGGGGTCCTGTGTGTCTTTGGGTTCTGTTTTACACTTTAACCGTTGTAGGAACTGTACCAAGAAAAGTCTGAAGATTTAAAATGAAAAATATGTGACATCTGCAACAATGGTAATTAAAATTAAAATTATTTTTTTTTCTTTTGGGGGGGGGGGGAGGGGCATTCTGAATGAATTTGGTCTTTATTGTGTCTGTACTCTGTTTTCCTGGATTTATTTAGCATATTTAGACCTCAAAATAATTTTTCTAACATGTTGTGCACTAAGGCTTGTATTTACTTTGAAGTAAAACTTGAAATCAAATAAACATTTGTACAGTAAGACCATTCATCACAGAAATTTCTATTTAAACTTGTCTTGAATTGTAAACTTTTCTGCAAGGTCCTTGCAAACTGAACTCCTTTATTTTTTTAAAAATTATAAATGTTTTCCCAAATCTAAGAGTTGAATATAATTAAAAATGTGACAGGTGCGTGAAAGAAGAAGAAAAAAAAGATGCATTCATAATTCTGGTCCTTCACCTGATATGACTTCTCGGAACCACAAAAGAAGTGTTGTATTAGTTCCAAACTCATTAATTTGCAGATCCTACAACATCATAGTAAAATAATGAAAACATACTAAAAAAAAAAAATTTTTTTCTGTTTCCTGAAGAATGACGTATTAAATTTGTAACATGATTGGATTTTAGCACTTGAAACCTTTGCAAATGACATATTGTACTAAGAT
Organism: Cynodonichthys magdalenae; assembly: GCA_031762555.1. Classification (NCBI taxonomy): domain Eukaryota; kingdom Metazoa; phylum Chordata; class Actinopteri; order Cyprinodontiformes; family Rivulidae; genus Cynodonichthys; species Cynodonichthys magdalenae. The sequence goes on along the minus strand of JARVJO010000002.1, from coordinate 10,308,485 downwards.
CTCTAGAAATACATATATATTTTAAATAAAACTCCTCTGATAAAACCTTTTTGAATTTAATGTCAAAATTCAATACAAGTTTCCCTGTTTTGTTGCTGCTGAAAGATTTAGAGTCCCCAACACTGTTCAACAACAGCAGAGCTGCTCAGTCACTGTTGAAAACAAGCTCTGTGTGGCATCATAAAATCCTACAAGTTGGAAGCAGACCAGCCGTTTCCAAGTAACGATACATAAAGTAACAATATGCAGCTGGTGACCAAGCAGAAATGTCTAAACAGCTATTGGTAGATAAACTTAAAAAAAAAATATGTAAGTAGTTTACCCGTTTACATGGATCTGCTCCCAGAGGTGGTGATACATATGCAAGTTTAAACAGATGCACCTTGGCTCTACTTTAATAACCTCACTCTGCAGTTCTCCCAGTGGCCCCAGCACCTCTCACACTGCATCCATACTGTATTCATAAACTCCCAAACCTTCCATATGTGCAGGCACGAGAGGGGTGAGGTGCAGCCTTTCAAATAGGCCACTTTAATTACATCAGAGTGCCTTCTCCCCACATCTCAGCCTCTCCGCTCTCACCTCCACTCCACTACTCCCAGTGCAATTTAGGTCCCTCTCTTGTTTCTCCTCTGCTGTTTCTCTCACCCTCCCCTCAGCTCTCTTCTCTCCTCTTCACTCACTGTTCTCACGATTTACTCTCCTCAAATTCCACATCTTTCCCTGCTGTTATAGACATGGCATGCGTCTTGATTTATAATATACAACAACTGCACTAAGCCTGGATTAACTACTCAAAAGAATGTTAATAAACTGTAAAAAGCCTTTTTCTGTGAGATTCACTGCACAAACCCTCTGTTAGTCCCAATAGTTTTTCCCAATCTTTTAAACATTTCTGTATATATTTATCTACCCTCTGCATCAATATAACTTTATACAAGTAAAAAGAACTAGAGAATTTGCTGTGAAAATGCATTGTGAATGTTTAATGCAGAAGGATTTTTGCTGAATGGTTAAAAAACTTGAAACTATCCAAAATAGGTTAAAAAATAGCTGAAATTAGCACAAAGAAACAGAAAGAGCATGTTTGATAAATTAAGTAAGAAGCTGAAATAATCACAAAAATGTCAGTTTAGCTGAAAAAAGATCAAATTAGATAAAAAGTAGCTATAAACAGAAAACAGCTGAAATTAGCAGAAAGCAGCTAAAATTAGCAAAAAAAGGTGAAAATAGCCAGATAGAAGCCAAAGAAAGGTGAAATTAGTGCAGAGGAATTTAAAAAAACAGAAGCAGAAGCACTTTACACATTATTATTCAACCATTCACACACTAATGATGGTAACGTTGTAGCCATAGCTGCCTTGGGGCACAAATTGCTGTAAAAACGTATGAAAATTCATAGCCGGAATGTCCTGAAGGAGCAATTTAATATATAAATTGCTGAAATAATACATAAACTCCAGAATGAGATACACGCTGAAAACATGTATGGAATAAAAATGGATCTCAAGGTGTGAATGCTTGATGAGCATTCACACAATTATAGAAGCATGTAAGAGTCAAAGATGGAGTGGGAGAATAAAAATGTTCTGTCCCAGTTTGAGTACTTTATACACTTTCCAGAAACTTAACTTAACACTGGTGGCTTCAAACTAGACTTAAATCTATTACAACAGGCTATGCAATACAGGCCCTCACTGTGTGCTTTATTCAATAGAAGGGACACACTCCTTTCCGCCTGCATGTCTGGGTACCATCTTTTCCAAACCTTGCAAATGCGTCCCTTTCTCTTCTACCTTTGTGTGAAATGAAAGGAGCTATGAAAGTGGTTTTTCCCATCTTTGTGACAACTCACAATTTAATTTTTTTTATACATACCTCTGGCAATTCTTTTTAATGCCATGCAGAATAACACAACCACAAAGGAGTAGGAACATGATGGATTCAGGCTTTTATTTTTGTTTAGAGTACACTAAAGATTAAAAGAACAGTAGAAAGCTTAAAATTTAGGAAGCTACATTTTTAAATCAGACATTTCCAGGACCACACGTGTGTTTGTGTGGCTGTATGTTTAAATTCATTCCGCAGAAGAAAAGGCGGATTTATTTCATAATCAAAATCATCAAAATATGCATTAGCTGGAATTTTATGAAAGAAGAAATCCACAGAGTGACACCACAGCACAAGATGAGGCAGAATATTGGTGCACAGAAAACCATTTGCAGTTACTGAAGCAAAGTGAGTGCCGCTGTTGGTGCACAATGGGCTATTGAGCATGCAGTGATTAATACAAGATCTGAAGCCCTCTTTTGTCTGCCTTTAATCAAACTGTGCTGCAGATCAACAGCAGACCAGCCGTTGGGTTGCAGAGATACAAGCTCGTTTTTGCTAATGAGCCAATGCCTTTGTTCTGATTGGCTACCTGCCATTGAATATGCTAGCTAACTACTGTCAGACCACAATCATCTGATGATGAAGGGGCAAAATAAAATGAAAAGAAATCTCACTAATAAAAGATGTTACTGATCTTAAATGCCACGCTTAAAATGCATCAGAAGATAGTGAATGAAGATATATTCCCCCTTCTGGTTTGTTCCAGGGGGACTAAAACAATATGCTGTACTTTCAATTCTTTTTATTTTTGCTTTCACAAAGTCTCTGGTTTAAGAGAGCCCAGAGTCAGATGGGGATGAAAAGCAGTGAAATAATCATCTGTCAATGGCATTGCAGGCTTTGCTTCAGTAAAGCATCTTTTAGTTGCTAGATGTTGGTCACAGCAGTACTTTCTTTGACTGATACTGCGAAAAACGTGAGGCTGTTGGTCAGTACAAAAACCTTGAGACATTAGTGATTGTGACTGCAGCAGCAGGATAAGAGAAGAGAACCACTAGGTGGCAGGAAGATCACATTTTTATTTGGCCACACAGAAGCGTCGCTAATGGAAAGGCATCCAGTGGGGGGGGGGGGGCACACCACCCCATATTTCTAACTCTCAGTTACAAATATATACATTCTCCCTGACATGGTGAAAAACTTACAATTTTTACAAACATTTACAGAAAAAAAAAACACTTTTAAATGTTCATTTGTCTAAAAGGAACATGGGCAAAAAAAAAAATGTTCCAACAAATCTTTCATCCTTTTCCAAAGTGAGCTCACTAAACCGCAGCCACATGGTGGCAAAACCAGAAAAAAAGTGGAAACTATTATCAAAAACCTGTGGTTTGTTTGGTGCAGCCATGACTTTACTGTGTTCCTGCTCCACATTAAAGACATGTTTACAGTATAGAGGTTTAAGGGGTGAAAAAAACAACATCTTAAAGTGATTACAGTGTACAAATGGATTATAAAACTGAAACTGTCCCATTTTCTCTTTAACAGCATTTACAATAAACCCAAGTCTACAAACAGGAATAACATCACTAGGCTGCAACTACAGCAAACAATGTTTGGTTTTAGTTGTATTTAGTAAGCATTTGGTTTTATTTTTAATCAAAAATTGCCAAGAGACAGGGAAGTGGCTAATATATTTGTCAAAAAAAAAGCCTGGCATTTTGTTTTCACGACAAATTCTTATACTGTAAAAACATCCACAGCATTTGTTGCAGAGCAGCTTGAAGTAGTTTTTATTTCTAATAATTCAACTTGCAACTGGAATTTGAAATTATAATTATTAAAGAAGAATATCGTCATGTGATGCTGACAGCGTTCGCAACAGAAAGTGTTCCTGCAAGAAACTGAAATAAAATATTTCTGATCGTATTGATAAGAGATCAAGATATGGATCAGACCTTTTACAGAAAATCAAAACATACTGTAAGTGACTCACCTCCTTGCCAGCATACATGCAACATTGCACTTGAGATACATGGTGTTTGCTTGTGTGTTGTATCTTCTAGAAGAGACATGCCGACTCAAGCACAGCTGATGATGTTTTAACAGGTATCTTTGCCATGAAACCTTTAATGCAACATTCATTTCTTTACATGTTTTTATATTTCAATTTGGGTTTGTACTGCTTCCATAAACAGTCCAAGAGCCAAAAAAACATTGTTCTTTGACAGTTTGAGACGTTTCAAAAACCTGCAGATTGTTACATCACAATCCTGGTGACCTAGCAACGCCAGGGCGAGCCCATCCCTGGTAACCCAAGCGGAGACTCCGCCCACTTCTTCACAGTACGACATACAACATGGAAAACAGAGCTGTGTGGCCTAATTTTATTTTTATTTTAAATGGCAATGTCTTATCAATATTGCCAAAAAAGTTGCAGTTTGTGCAAATAATGTCATGCTGGACTCCTTTGAAAACTACTAACTACTGACATGTTTTGTATAGCTCACAGAATGTATCCTAACTTGTTCAAGGAACCAAAATAGGTGCTCTTTAAACCATGTTTCATGTAAGAAAAAATACTGAAAAAATGTCTGATTTAAAACTTATTGCCCAAAATCTGCCTTTGAAGATAGACTAGGGAATTTTTAATTGGGTGAATGATAGATATGAAGTATTTTTCAGCCGAATAAATACTTTAACACACTGATCTGATCTCATAATAAAAGCTTTTTGAATAACTGCCTTCATTCAATTACTGAGTCAAATCTCTAAAGCCTTTTGTTTAGTGATTTTTGCAATAAAGACACACTACCTTGTAGATTTCAGACTAAAGCTAATTATAAAATTTTACTTGATTTTTTGAACCCTCGAGCATTTCTAACTAACTTTGCAAACCACAGCTCCCTCGAGATCCTGACGACATGCACGCTGTAGTTAAGTGTCTAATCACCCTTTCTGACCTCCGTTAAGCATTAGAGTTTTTCGCTGCCAAACCTTTGCTGCCAACGAACTTCCCTTTGCTGAAACATGAAACACTGACTGATTGAAAGCCATTCTGCCAAAGCACTCTCAAAGCGAAGCACACAAACCACACTGCAACAGCACTTTTCCAGATCCCTTTGGCAGCACACGATTAAAATTCATGCTGAGATTGCCAGCCTGTTCTTTGAGCAGCAGCTTGTCATGTACTGTATGTTGGTCTGTGGATGTTAAGTCTCATTAGTTTACCTGGAAAACAAAGGAATTAAAGATTTTCTGGGTCCTAATGCTTTCTTTTTGTAATGCTTTCTTGGGAGCAGGGGGAGAAAATGCCTCCAGAAGTTAGGTTTTGTTTTTCATGTATTTTTTTCATGTATTTCCCTTTTTTAGTTCTTTTGTCCTCCCGTCTGCCTGGTCCTCTTATGTGTTTCTGTGTGAGAGGTGTTTTAAGGAAAGGAAAGTTTTCATGCTTCATCAAGCCTTTATTTGCCTGTCCTGTAATAACTTGGCTCGCTCCATTGCCTGCCACTATCAGACCCCCACCATAACACTCACTCACAGCTTACTCAGTCACCACAAGAAAAGTGGACGTGGTGGTGGGTTCGAGTTAATGAATGACTTCAGGATCTGGAAAACATCCACAGAGAAGGAGAAGAAAGTGAAGGGTTACTATTAGCAAGGCAACAAAGAAGAATACAACGCTGTTAATGTTAAGAAAAATGTCATCCAGGAGGCGGAGTGGTGACATCAGTAGAGACTGCAGAGACAGCTGACATGTGGGGAAAACATCTCGGGGGAACAAAAGTCGGTTACAACATTATGTTGGTATATTTAAATCTTCATCCATGTCTGTGTGTGGAAGACACTGGGACCTTTTCAGTGCAAACATGCTTACATTCATGCTATTTTTAGTTCTGCAGTGTTACATTGTTTGATTTTAGGGATCAATAGTTACACTCCAGTCTAATAACGTGGCAGTAGTGCACTGTTTTCACTGTTCAGGAGAAAAGAAAAAAACAGTACTGCGATTGATACCTTGTCTGAAATTTGGTGTAATTTATGTGTTTTTACGATGCCTGACTGATACATTGTTCAAACGTGGATAACAACAATCTCCTCAGTCTTTCTTCAAAACAAACATCCTTGTGGTTTTCTTCCTTTATGATTTTGACTACTAGTCGTCTTTATCTGTTTTCTATTTGGCAACCCTTTTATATGGTAATTTTACCATTGCTGTTAGCCTAAGTGTATTCGTATTAGCTGAAATCAATTTGTAAAAGATTTTTGTAGAACAAACCAAACATAAGCCACTTCTTTACATAAAAGCTCCGAGCTGTAATCACGGCTAAAATACTTAATATGCTGGTGAAAGAAAGACAAATACATTTTATTTCTGTTTATGTCTCACAGAGTCAGACTAAGCAAAAGAGGTGACTTTAAGGACACCCAACCTATTGTTCTTTTGGTAACATGTTGCACACTTCAGCTGAAGCACACACAAGAGACTTTCATGTCTCTTTTTGGAAAGCTTTTAGTAAAATGATGTAGCCATGAAAGGTTGGTTTTTTTTCTGAGAGTAAAAAGAAGAATGGGGAGGGTGAGAGGTTGCTCGGGATTGTTGAGGCCCTTTGACTAAAAGCTTGTCCTACTAGTCCTCATGGGTAAAATCTCCATGGCAACTGTTCTTTGTCACTAAAAGGTGAGTTAGGAATGAGCGCTGAGGCGATAGCTTAAAAGCAGAACCAGACCGAACTCGCAAACAGAACGCATGCGCACACGGTCTTGATGGGAGGGAACCGAGCGTTGAGGCTGAAGAGATTCTTGTTCAGGCCAGCATGAATGCAAAGAGATGCCTACTTAAACGTTTTGATCAAGCTCCGCAGGACAGACAGATGACTGTTATAAATTAGAGCCTGCAGGCTTCTCTGACAGAACAGCCTTCAGGGACGACATGTAGCAGCAGAAACCCTGACTCATCTGACACAGTGGGTGACAAAATGATTTGGAACAACTGCCTCTAAAAGCACGAATGTTGAAAAGTTCCTGAAAACAAGACATAAACCTCCTGTAACAAAAGGGACTGGAAATGTAAACAAAAAAACAAAACAAAACATGCAAACAATGAACATAAATATAATTTAAATATAGTTAGCATTTGGTTGACTTGAAAATTGTGATGAAAGGCAGCAAATATTGTAGACAGTATTTAAAGTCCTAAATCAATCACATCAATATTCCACTGGAAATGCCCCTTTGATGCTTTCATCAACTATTTCCATTCTGCAGCTTCAGTACATGAGCCATTCATTTATTAGCACATCACAGGAATACCCAAGGTAGTCATCATGAACATGCACACACAGTTAGCTCGAGAAAATGGCAAAAACAAAATGCTACTATGGAGATACAGACTGGTTTTTAAATTATTCCACAGCTTTTAATCTAAAAAATTAACAAGAAAAAAATGATAGCAAATTTAAATAAAAAAACATTTTATATTTTTTTATAAAATTAATGTCCTGAAACAGCAATAGTAGAACCAGATCTTTGGTAAATAATGTTTTTACTGCAATTTATTTCTAATAAGCTTCCCCTCTGATACAAAGTCAATTCAGCAGACACCAGATCCAGGCAGGAGTTCATTTTAACAGTGGCTGATGCTAGTAACAAATTAGCTGTAAAATATAAAAAATAAAATAAGAAATGAAGTTTTGATACATAACGGCAACACTATTGCATGGGAATTTATTGAAAATATCTTTTTGGATAAGCACAGTAAAGACTGTTTAAAATAAAAACCAATACTGAGAATAGCAGCAGGGTCTTTGTTCTTTACTGAAACTAATCTATTAATAATCAAAAAGTACAGTAGTGTGGAAACCCTCCTACTGCTAGAGTCACACAAATTGTCTTTCAAGTACTGAGCTCCATTTTATCTCTGTCTTTCAGTCAGTAACTACAAACATTCTTTTCACAGCCAGTTAAAGTGATGTTTCCCAGTTTCTGAATTATTCAGAAGTATTTCTGTCATAAAGAGTTTCAGCTGAACTGGGTTTCAGTTTAATCAACGGTCTTAAAAAAGCTTTTCCGTCCCTCCCCTAAAACACAAGTTATCAACTATAATTTATTCTCCTTCTTGCCACTGTGTGACAGTTTACCTGTGCTAAATCTGTGTGTGAGATCTTCCTAAGCCAGAATCACACAAAGCAATTTTATGCCCCATTGTCACATCACAAACAAATTTTGGAAATGACAGATAAATGACTACGATTGGAGGCAAACTGACATTAAAGACTCAATTCATCAGGTTTGCAGCGACTCCATAGTTTGTAATCAAATATTCAGGCATTTAAGAAAAGTCAGAAGTGGAGGAGCTGGTAAGTAACACAACAAACATGTCAGAGATCATGTGAAAGGAAGTACCAACTTCTCAGGAAAAAAAGTAGAATTTGGTTCTAATTTTATGTTTTATGAGCACAACCAGGTTTCAAATATTTAGTGATCAAAAAGCTGGAATCAAATTATAACTTATGCAACTATTTGGTTATTATATTTGAAATATACTTTTTTAAATCTCAAACCTGAAATATATAAAGATGCAATTCTTAAAAAAAATGCATTTAAGCAATATTCAAATAGCCAATCTTTTGATGAATACAATAAAAGGAAAAGTTAATGTATTGTTTGAAAATAAAACATGCAAAAGTGTATGAAAACTCTGTTAAAACTGGTTGTACTTTATTAGGAACCTACAATAAAATATAACTGTCACAATGGCTTTGCAAGAAAAAGCCTGGAGTTAGATGGTTAGTGCTTTTTCAACTCTCCGATGGGAGCTGTCCCCACATTCACATGCTGCTGTGATCAAACCAGTAAATAATAATTGAAACTTGCTCGAGGTGGAATGAGTTTCCTGTGTAAATGTCACTTTTTGGACCACACAGAGTAAGTGGCTGTTAAGGCATCAGTCAATGTTAAGACAGCCAGTCTGCAGGTTCATCGGTTCGGTTTGTTCCAAATAACCCAGCAGGCAAAGTTAAATTAACAAAGCACCAGCAAAAGTAAAAGAGACAAGGATCTTGTCATGTGTGTCTATCCATAGTTGAATTTGAGTAATTTGTATTTATATTGTAATTTTAATTCTATTGTATTTGTAATTTGACTAATTCACTGTCTGAGAACAATATAACAGCTATTCCTATATGAAATTTACGTTTTTCTATTATTTTAACAATATGGAAAAAAGCTGTTTGTGGAGCAGGTGATTTTCACCCCAGCAAACCTCATATATCCATGGTTCTTGAGACTAGCGATAAGTATAGGCAGACTGCTAAGGATTGTTAAAGGTGCAATAAAAAGCTGGTCACCTTCCACCCACTGCACAGAAGCAATTTATTCTGGCAGGCCATGCTAGAAAAAGTCTGAGCTCGGTAAGAGAACAGTGCAGGGGAGAAAAAAGAAAAACTAAGATATAACTTCAGAACAAGTGGAATAAAACTTGCCTCGATACACCTTTTCATACTGTATACACAGATAAAACCATTGATATACAGTCCACTGGGATAGAAACACTAACAATGTTTTCAGTAAGCACCCACAAAACACAAGTGCCCACACATGGTGCCAGTCCCTTTCTGTGCTGGAACTCTTCACCAGGTTAAGAAAGAAAACAAGACCCCCTGGTAGCCATTTAACCTTTAAATCCCCTCTCATTTAACAATAGGCTTAGTCAGGCAAGTGGAGGCTGAACGAGTTTTATCAAAGTTAGACAACAGAGCAACACAACCCATTGCTGAAGGTCCGGGGCTGGTGCTCATATCTGTGTTCAGCTAAAGAGGAATCAATGACTTCTGTCTGGGTGATAAGAAGTGAAGCACGATGGTCAGTTGTGCAGCTTGTACACATCCAAGTGTGACAGTTTGGCCCGAGGAAGAGTAGAATGATGTGCCAAAGGGGAGGCTTCTACTGGGAGGCTAGAGATAAGTCTGGTCCCAGAGCAATCCCTAAGATAAGTGATTGACCTTTTAAGAGTGGGAAGCCAAGGTGAAGTCAAAATGTAAATTGGACCAATAATGAGAAGTAGTGCTGATGAAAATGTTACAAGAAAAATACATTTAAAATCAAGTTCCATTGAAAGTTTGATTTGCCTCATCAGTGGACAACCACCATAATGCAAACTCTGCACATCTCAGCTTATCAATTTATTTTCACTAGATTTGCATCTTTTTGCCCTGTTGACATCACAACAGAAGCTACTGTTTAGGCCATGGGTTCCAAAACTTTTCCAGGCCATGGTCCCCCCAAAAGCATTAGCTTCTGTATGGAGACCCCCCCACCCTTGCAAACCTTGCTACAAAATTAGCAAAGAACCATAAACTTTTAGAAAGTTTTTCCTCACTATTATTCATTAGTCAATAAGTATTAGATTTCTTTAGCATAAGAATTTTATTAACTAACATGTTTTAAGCACTGCATTATTTTCCCACCGAAGAACCAATGTTTCAACCAACTGCTGATGATAAGAACTTAGCAAAATAAATCCAAACTTTAAGCACCCTTAAAGAACATTTTAATATATTTTTATAAATTATATTTTAAAATAATGATTGAAAAACAGATTCAATTTTATAATAATGATTTAAAACATTTATTAGATTAATTTTTTTCTTTTTGCATTTTTTTCTTATCTTCCCTCCAGTTTTTTGAGGTCCCTGTAGCACACCCTGGTGGCTCCCCCTTTGAACAACACTGGTTTAGGCAACTAATCATATCAGAAATCAGAAATATATATATATATATTTCTTGGGACAGATCCTGATCTCAAATATGGGGTAGTGTTGTGTTTTTATTACTAAATGACTTTAAAGCTTTTTGGGAGCTGTGCTGTTATGAGCAAAAGCATGTTTTCTTCTTTTATGAGGTGCTGGACTGACCCACTGATTAGTGTTGCAAGACAAAAAAAAAATATATATACTATTCAAAAAAAAAAAAATCCAACTTAATCTTCAAGACTTTAAAAACTAACTGCGTTCTGAAGGGTATACAGTAGATATAAAGTCGGTGACGAGGCCGATATATTTATCTTGGTTGGAGAGATATCAGTCCAATCAACCTAAAAGCTCTCTTCTGCTTGTATAAATTAATTAACCCACCTCTCCAATCTCTAGTATTCCTTATTGAAAGTACATCTTCCACTTCAGCATTTTTCTCCATTTCTTTGTCTTTGCACTGTGCAAATGCAAACCTTGCATGTCACTTTGAACATTCTCCACTATTTGTCTAAGTTGATCTGTAAAAACAGAGATAACTATTTCCTAATAAAAGAGAAGCATTTTTCATAATTCTGTGAAGATGCTCATTTAAAAAATCCCATCAGAATTTAAATAAACTTACATATTTACCATTTTTAAACATTTCTAGTTTTATAAAAGCTTCATACAAGAATGTCAACAATATCAATTTTAAATGCCAACACAAAGTTGAGGAACTGAGACAATGTTCATGTAGTAATATGTTCCACTATAACACATTAAGATCTTCCAAATGAGCAGTAAGATTTCTCACTACAGAACATCAGAAAAAAAAAAAGTTTTTAAAATTATAATCTTTGTGTCCTTGGCCATTTGTCTGACTCTACAGTCAGTTTACAGCTGCTTCAAGAATCTGTTCTGTTGATTGTTCAAGAAATGTAAATAATGTTTATAGTTTCTGTGTTTATGGTCTTGGTTTGCACTTTAAAAATATGACAAACTTTTATAATTTAAAAACAGCAATCTCAGTCTCTTTGTTGACTGAGATTGCAAATTGATTTATGTTCCGACTGCATATATCCTCGCATCACTCTCCCATTTCGTAATGTAGGAATATTCCAGAATATCTCAGTCATCTCCTTTCTGACCTGCTATAGACTGTCAGCTGTGTGTTTCAGTATTCAGGCCACAACACTGAGTGCATCTCCCATGACTTGCCTCTGTGCTGCATAGTAATAGACATGAAGGTGTCTGCTCCTCTGTTAGTGCACAGATCAGATGTGCAGACATAAAGTGTTTTATCTCTGATATGTTGCTTTCTGTAAGCTTTCTACTTTCAGAGCAGACTTTGGGGATCTCTAAGTACATGAGGAAAAAGAAAAAATCTGCTCACTACTCTGCTCACTATCTGGGAACAAACTGTTCAAGCATTTGCTGGAATCCACATTGCTGCTGTGTAGATGAAAACTCAAATTATGCATTTGAAATGAGCAGTCTACAGTTTCTCTGCTTCATCTGAAGTTTTGTCCTGTTTCCTATACATTTGAAATTGTTGAGATAGGAACAGCTTTGCGTGTTTGTCTACTTTGTGCTTCTCTTTCCTGCTCAACATCCTCCCCATGCTTGAGAAGTAAAAAGAATGAGGCTCAAACGAACCACAAAGAGCGATGGCTAACACACACACACATACACACACACACACTTGACTATAGTTTGGCAGGCTAAACATTAATAATTGTAGCCTGCAAACATTTTGAACTGCAGAAAACTTTTTTGAGCTTTGGTGTATAACTCTTTGTGCAGAGCATTGCTATAACAGACAACTGTTTCAATTCACGTCAACATAAAAAAAGAAAATCTCAGACTTTCAACTCTTTGTAAAGATTTCGACGGCTGTCTTTCAGGCACTGAGACCTTAAAGAGCATGTCAATTTCTTCCAAATGTTTTGTAACACAATATGAACAGTTTTTTGTTTCATTCATCCCCCATTAACTCCATAAAATCTTCCTGCTGCTCAGCACAGAACCTGTCAGCCATGTTTCCATCCAAATGTAATGTGAATTTTGAGCGAACTTATAAAATGTTGCAAAAAAAAAAAAAAAGAAATGAAATGAGAATTAGGTGTAATTGGCTGTAATAAACAGGAAGTAGATGTTGCAGACTAGCAAGAATGTGTTGCTATCGGGCAAGTTGTAATCCTTCTGTCAAATCAACTAGTATTGGTGATGTTACATGCTGTCAGTCTTTATATATCTGTTGTTGCTTCTAGTCATGTTTTTGCACATTATGGGAATATCCAGGAAGATGTCGAAACACCTGATCAATCATGTGAGGACGTTCACGACGTCAGAACTTTTTTGATCAATGTGTTTCTATCCCTCCTTTCAAGCATCAACTCTTTTTCAAGAGTCCAGAATCCACCTCAAGCTTTTCTGTGAAATTGAGGATGCTATTTCAAATTTTCCAGGTTCCATCAACTTTTTCTAATGTGATACTTCAAAATGAGCATAAAAAAACGATGGAAACGCAGAGAATGCCAACACTACCCAATGCTGCTACAACCCCTTTTCAAAATTTTGACACTTAACATATTAATTATTTATTAGTTCTACTGGTATCACAGGCAACAGACCCTTAACTGGAAATGAGGTTTAGTTCAATACCTTTGATCCATTTCTTCCACAGTGTCCATGTTCCCACTCTGCTGTGAGGATTTTTTAAAATCTATTCTCAATAAAAGTATTTCTTCTTGCAATTAGTATTTGTAGATCAATATGTTTTTCTGCTTTAGTTTCCTATAAATGATTTCCTTTAAAACAAAAAACAAACAAAAATAAAACTTCTATACATCATATTATTTCTTTACATATGTGGATTTTTGCATTCTTCATTTTAATAGGACCTCAAGTGACTTCCACATCCACATTAAGGGATTACTCCACACACATAACACACAGCTGAGGCATTTGTTAAGAAACACAGCTGCATCATCGTAATCAATCCTCACCCTTTCGCTCACACATACTTTTGTTTCATCTCTGTAATTAGAGCATTTGAAAGAACCCGCATTTACTGAGGATCCCATCCATCAGCAGCAGGCACAGACACGCATGCTCTTATTCGATAACACAGAAACACAATCTCTCAACCGCAGAACCACAGCTGCGACAGATCACACATATCGTTGTGGCGCAGAGTGCAGGTGAATAACTTTGCGCCTGTCTAATTAATAATGCAGCTTCCAGCTTTGCACCATCCACTGCCTGAGGGAATCATATGACACTGTGTTAGAGAGAATGATAATTAATGGTTTGAGTGTTGCTGGCACAACTTGATGGACTCTCATGTAAAAAATAGGAAAGTGTCCCAATTCCATAAAAATAATAAAAAAAGGAGTCCCTGCCAGGCATTGGCCAATTTGCTAATTTGAATACCTTTTGGCTATTTCGTCATAAAATACTTTGTAAATTATTTTTGACCTTTAACATCTCATTGTAGCTGCCTCTCCACTTATTCCCCCAGCAGAAGTAAGCCTACTTTACTTTTTGCATGCACAATTTGCTTTACCAGGAGAAAATTGGCAGCATAAAACAAAGAAAACATAACATACTTGAAGCTCTTAATTGTTAAAAGCAAATGTAGAAACAGTCAAGTCAGAGTCAAGTCTCAAATCAAGACAGGCAACTGTTGAGTTAAGTTCCAAGTCTGATACTTGGAATTTCAAGTCCTTTCAAGTCCCTATTTTAAACAATGTTGCAATTACATGTTAAGTGTAAATAATAGAACATGTATTCTATTTTTAAATCTGTATTTATCTCAAATCATGATGAAACACGTGCAGCTGAACTTACAATGTTTAAAAAAATATATTTTGAAATTGCACCTCTATATTGCACTGTTCAATAAAACTTAGCTGCAATAATTATTGTGCAAGAGAAACTCTCTTAGCTAAGATCAGGTACAGAACCCGCTTTCTGAAATGGACCTGCTCACCATCCACCAGCAATCCTAAGCTAACAAGCTGCACATTATTCCTAGATGTGCTTGAAGGACTGGATTTAAATAACATGACAAAAAATTGGATACATATTAAAGCCAATCAGTATCATCAACATAGCCTGGAGAACACTTGCTAATAACACAAAAGTTAGCTAAAGTAAGCTACCTCATAGCAAAAGAAAAGTACCACCTACTGTTTTTTATGAAACTTCAAATGTTGGACAAATTTGAAAGTTGTTCCAACTTTGTCTGTTTCTCCTCTTGCAGGTTTTGCATTTTGCACTGCGTTTTTTGTTCGTACGTCATAGTTTATGTACCCAAAAGAAATTACTCTTGGAAGAATATTTGTCTTGAGTGTTTTTTTTAATCTGTTTCATTTAATTGGCTGTGCTGCAGCTCACGCATACATTAAGTACAAATAGAGGGTGGAAAAACAGAGGGATGTCTGCGTTCGTTAATATAGAATGAGTGAAGTAAATTAATAGGGCACACTTTTTAAATAATATGTTTTACACTTTAGATTTTGAATAAAATTTCAAGCCTTTTCAGGTAAACAGGTTCGACTCAACTCCCAAGTCATTGGTGTAAAAAGTTCAAGTCAAGTTAGAAGTCAAAATATTAATGACTCGAGTCCAAGTCGTGACTTGAGTTCCCACCTCTGATTATTACGTAAAGATTATTATTGTTTGAATTTATTTCATGGAAAAAAGGCGCAGATATTCTAAGATTTTTTTCTTTTTTCTGCTGCCTTTCATTTTATTAGTTTAGTAAAAAATCCTTGGTTATCTTGGAGGTGATTATTAGCTCAGAAATCCTAAAATTCAAAGCTCCTGTAAAAGCCCAAGGTCTTAAAAGATACAGAGGCTGCATTCAGTGGATGCATGCCCCAGCAAATTGTTTTCTGATGGTTACAAACTCTAAACCTACTAAGGGACATCGTTTCTCATCCTTGACAAACAATAACTTCCTAATCTGTTTATGTTTGACCCCAAATCTAGTTTCGAATATGAAAGCGGAAACATCTGCAGACAGTGAAAATGATAAAAACACTTTAAAAAACCCACACATTGTTAGTCTAAATACCCACATCAGTTGTAAACAGTCTATAAGGTATCATCTACACTTTAGAATGTACTGTGCAAAGGCATTTTAAAAGTGCTTCATATTAACGGAGGTAAATAACCACACATTATTGCCTCAGTGAGGTATCCCTTACAGATAGTAAGAAACACACATTAGTACACTTGTAAACACTGGGTAACAATTACCCTGATTATAGTACACTCTGTAGTTCTGTAAAGTTCTGCTGAGGTTAGCTCAAACATTTGAGATCACAATATTATACAGATGCATTTAAAACCACTGTTTTACAATAATGAATTTATACTTTTCACTGTGAGAGCCTCCACGACTGTAAGGTTAGCTCAGGAAAACCCAAACACGTCCCCTTGACAGTGAGGTGAGAATATTCTCACCTGTCAGACAGTAAAGTTTTCACAGTTCTATGGGTGTTAGGGGAATTCCTGGAAGAAATCTCTTAGGTGTTTTTGTTCAGAAATTCAGGAAATGTCTTTAAAATCCAGATCACAATACTGCAAATTCTAAGTATGAACTGAATATTAACTTAACAATGGCAGTATATTCTACAGGCTAGAGATACCCAAATATATGCTCAGCATTTACAAAGTATTACCCAAATATGGCATTTCAAGAAATGGTAAACAACAGAAGAAGGCTGTTATATAAAGCTAAATCTGATGCAACCAGGCAGTTGCATGCAAAAAATGTCAGAAAAGGGTTAAAAAAAAATACAGATTTAGCCGAAAAGCAGGGACCAGTTGTTCAAAGGTAATCCAATTGGATTTCAGATAATGGATTGTATAAAATCTTGAAAATGGGTTGTTAAAAACCAAAACTGGATCCTGAAATTAGATTGAATCACATAATTCAATCCTGGTTTTATTCTTGGTCAAACCCTGAGTTTGTGTTTGGGATAACTTTGATCCAAAATATCTGGATTATTCTGATCCCAGCAATTTAGTGGATGAAATGTACATGGAATGGATTTAGCTGTTTTCATTTTTGTGTAGCAGATTTGTCATGACTGGTCATAAAATTAAAAAAATGGGGTGTTCAGATTTTTTTATGTTTCTTCAAATAAATAGTGACCTCATGCTTGCAGGTCTACCGTTTTTTTTAGAGCGTGCGTTATCCGGATTTGGTAATCTTGAAAAACTGGATAGATAGGATTGATCCAATTCAACTTTTCTTTGAACAATAGGGTTAAAAGCAAGACAGATTATGTGATCCTATAGATAACAAGCAAGTATCACATATAGCATGTTTTTTTTTACAACAAATAACAGTGATTCATAGAAGAATGCACAATTGAAATAATATTATAAATGCTTTGCTACATGCTTTAGGAATTTAGTTAATCTAGCTAAGAAAAGTTTGAGATGCAGTGTGAAGATTTGGAATTCTATTGTGTTCAAACAGATCTTGACTTTATTTTTTCCACCCACAAAGCTTTCAGAGAGCACTCTACATAAAGGAAGATAATTCTCCCAAAACAACTATGATAACATTGCTGATATTGGCGGATATGCTTGTACAGTAATGTCTGCTCTTGTAAACTTTTTTAAATGTTCTTGTTTACCAAACAGACATTATCAGAAAAATCTATTCAACAAAACTACAGCAAAATCCCACAGAGATGGTGCTAGCCATGAATGCTGGAAAATATACAGCACATTGAGTCTTTTCCATGAAACAAAAGTAGAAGAAATAAAACTCGGATTTAAATAGTGGTTGAATGTGCATTTATGGGCATTTATTTTATGTTATTTATATAAGGACATATTATTTCATTCACTTTATCTTTTAAAGACAAAACTTTTAAAATAAAAAAGCAAAATTTTATAAAATCTAATCAGTACATCACTGTTGCAACAACATATTGTGATTGTACTCACCCAGCAGCTTCCATACAATATGTATAGATTTGCACAAAAATTTATCCTACAGGCACATTTGTCCTGCCGCTCCCCTTTTGCACATTCCCTCTATCAAACAAAGCTGCTAAGAGAGGCACTAAAAGTGAAACACACCATAAAAATCTCTTTCAATTGTTCTCCAAATCTATTGCTGCTTTTGTCTTCCTGTCCCCAGGCTTTCTCTAGCCCCAGCATGGCTCCAACATGCCTTTAGCATGTGGGTGTCCTCCTAGCACTCTCTAACAATTAAAATATGAGAAAGGTTGGATTTGGAAAAAACAGAATAAGAATAAAAATAGGAGTCGTTAGAGGCAATAGAAAAAAAAACTGCAGGAACAGAGTTTTAAAGTCAAGCATTTCATCGGGGTTTAGTAGATCTGAACACAGAGTCCGCAGCCTGGCAGAGGAAGAATGAAGAGAGAACGCAGGTAAGACAAGTCGGTCTTTGATGAGACGAGTTAACACAGTGGGGTGGCAGGAGGTGAAATTTAAAACAGAAGTGATGTGAGAAGGGTGGAAATGGGAGCCAAATGCCAAAACTGACACAAGCTGATGGGAGGCTGATGTGCAGAAAGAAAGAGAAGGAATGACAAGAAAATACGAGAGGACATTTGGGAAAAAAAACATTGAAGACTTGGTTATTAAAGGAGGGATATTATGGATTTTCCAGGCACATAGTTCAACTCTATACCACAATCAAGTAACTATGTTACCATCAGTTATTATGAAAATGCTGTATATATATATATATATATATATATATATATATGTAAAAAAAGACTTTCCATCATAGGTCAAGGTCAAGCGATTTATTGTCATTTCGCCTATATACGAGGCACATAGTGAGATGAGATAACGTTCCTCCTCGACCCATGGTGCAGCATAAAACACAATATAACATAAGACAATAGACAGCAATATGACATAACAGTAGAAACAATACAATAATACAATATAATAAAGTATTATGAGGTTTTTCTCAATTTGCAATGTGCAATATGCAAGTTTAGTACTTTGAGATCTGCACAGCAGACATTTATGATAGCAGCCATAGAGAGTTAGGTTAGGAGCAGCAACTTGGTAATAACCCTGATCAAATGTACAAGTTTACAATGAGAAAATTTGTGATATGCTACATGGTACTTGCTAAACGTTTGCTAAAAGTAAGAGTCTCAGGTTGTGTTATTACCTTATGTGCAAGTGGGTGTGTTTGTGTGTGTGTGGCTCTGGCAAGGTTTTCTTTACTGTTGTGCTATTTTGTGCCTCGAACTGTGCATAAAATTTGCTCAGAGCATTGCCTATCTAAATGCTTTTAAATTACAACCTTTTAGAGAAGCATTGTATTTTGTTGTAAACAAAAAGAAGCAACATTATATAATATCAGTTTTGGAATATGGCAATTCAGGATACAGTTACTTGAATGATCCCACGTTGGACCCGGAATACCTGGAGAAAACACACACAAACAGGAAAACAAACTGCAAAGAAAGACTTTGGATCCAAACTGGGGGTGGAACCCAGATGTTCTTGCGGTGAGTCATCAGTGCTAACCACTGATCTATCGTTCAATGTTAAGCTACTTTTCAAGAATAAACTATAGATAGTTCATTCTGAAGCTATGTTTTGCAACAGAATCATGAACATCCACCATTTTATGTTGCATTTTGCAATAAAGTCATGATGTTTTGCAAATAAATATTTCTCCTGCCGTTAGCCTGGGGGAGCTTTGTACAAATAGGCGGTGCTTTGTACCAGGAAGCATTTGGGAACACCTGAATGGCTGCCACAACAGATTTAAGGATTTCTCAAATGTACATGAATAAGTCAAAACAACACTCTGGGTATGTGTTTGACGAGGAAAAAAAATAGATTTTGTACAATAGCCCCCCTTCAAATAAAAAATATGAGAGTTGTCTAAATATATAACACTAGTTCTGTATTTAACTGTTTTAGCCATGACCCCCTCCTTAAAAGGTTTGTTCAAAATGTCTGGCTTTTTGTCTTTTCTTGCCACACTCTCTTCTATTGTTCAAACACTTGTTTTCCATTTTATTTGTTGTTTTCATCCATACCTTCCATCTCACGACTTTTGTCTAACTTGCTTTGTTTCATTCCCACCTCACCACTCTGGCTCATCTTCAATCCACTGATCCTGATCCTTCACTTTGTTCTTTTCCTTTCCCCTGTGCTTCTTTCTGTTCTGCTCTTATTTTGCTTTTTGCACCTGTCTCTCAGGTTTTTGCCTACTTATTCCCATTTCCACAGATATTTTGTTTTCTGCTTGCTTTCTCATCTTGTCTTGTGTTTTTTTCTCTGTTTGGTGCTTACTCTCACTCTCTCTCTCGCTCTGCCAGCATCTATGACCCTGTCCTCATTTACTGTTTTCAGATCACCACTTTTTTTTCTCAGCTTCTTGCCAACCATTTTAATTCTCTGTCTCTGCAGAAAATGAATCCGGAAGTTTTCTTTTTTTCCCTTCACATATTTTGCTACCTACCCTAATCTCTCATCTCCTTTCATTCTCCATTACTGTCCCCTGTGCTTTCCTTCCCTCTTCCACTCTGTTGTCTTCGCACTAACATTTTACCTTTTCTTTGTTAGCCAATACTCTATCCCCTTGCCTCCCATACTGTCATCTCACACATCTATTTCTCACATTCTCTGGCATGCAATCTCTCTTTTCTCACTCCAGGGGACTCTTCCATTTCCCTCATTCCATTTAAGCCCTCCTTCATTTGGCAGCTCCCTGATGGATACATTCAAGCCAGACGCATACACAAATGCCCTCTTAAACCACACACATTACACTGCATTGCAACACCCTGCTGCAATATATCAGACCTTTCTAATTGCAAGGGGGTTTCTGTTTATTTTTTACAACCACATAATGGAAAACCATATAATTGGGAAATTTATACTGACAGTATTGGGAGGAAGAAGCTCATCTCATTACAAAGTAAGCTCCCTTTGCTCATGATAGGTGCAAAAAGCTTCCACTTTGTAATTAAAACTTGATCAGTTCCTGTCGGATTAACCAATAAATAAATGCAAATCACAGGTAATACTATACACCTGAAATATTCAGTGACCTAAATCCTTAATAATACCTATCACTGTGAGTTAAACCAGCTGGTCTGACTCACTGGACATTGGCAGATATGAGCCTAGCTGCTGGCTGCTACAATTTTCTCTGTCTGCTTTCTGTGCAGACCTGTATTCAAAATCCCTTTAGTTTTTGAAAACCACCTCCAAGCGATCAGCCAACACGCTAAAACATGGCAAGCTTTGGTGAAGATTTGGACTGGGTAATAAGGAAATCTGTGTGATTTGTTCAGTGAATGGTTGTAAACACCTACTAATTGTGTGTTTACAAGATTTGGAGAACTTGCATGTTTGCCCACTAGAAACACCTACATTAGTCCTTCACTAACTAACTAACTGCAGGGACAGAATCCCATGTGCATTAACACCACTTGATTAGTATTTTAAAAAGGTACAAACAAACAGTGTTTTCTTTGTGAGAAGCTATAGCAATGCAGCCTGCTTCTATCTAAAGAGTACACAAAGCTGCAGAGGCGCTGTCTAGAACCAGGACAGCCAATCAGTCTAAATGAGTATAAATGAGCTATTTAAAAAGCCATTTCTTTTGATAAACAGCACTGAAATGCCAAATGACTTTGTTAATTACTCAATTAGATTCATTTTTTTAAGCAGACAAAAAAAATCTCTGAAATTCTAGGTCATGAATAAGTGGTTGGATCTAGAAGTTCTTGTAATATCCTTTCTTTTTTCAGCCTGCAATAATTTCCCAGCACCCAGTGTGTGTGTGTAAGAAGGGTGAATACCTCTCCCCTGTTAGAGAAATTAACAGAGGATCTCCCTTTTCAATCCAGTATTCCAATGCAATTGGCAAAAAGAACATCTGAGGGAGGACCTTGTGACTCTTTTACTAATTTGACAACAAGAAGAATAAACTAATGTGGTTCAAGAGGAGCAAGCCTGTTTCAAATGAAGAAGAGGGAAGGGGTAAACACTCTGGTAAATAAACTGTAGGCAAATCATTTAAGAATTCAAAAGCACTGTTTCTCAATAGGCGGCACGGTGGCTCAGTTGGTAGAGCTGTTGCCTCTCAGCAAGAAGGTCTCTGGATCAAATCCCCGGGGATCTTTCTGGGTAGAGTTTGCATGTTCTCTCCAGGCCCTTCGGCTTCCTCCCACATACCAAAAATATGATATGTTAGGTTAATTAGTAACTCTAAATTGTCCCTAGGTGTGAGTGAGAGAGTGAATGGTTGTCTGTCTCGTTTGTCTCTACGTGTCCCTGTGATGGACTTGCGACCTGTCCAGGTTGTACCCCGCCCCTCGCACTGTGACTGCTGAATATGGGCACCAGTGACCCCCGTGATCCTGAAAAGAAGAAGCGGGTATAGATAATGGATGGATGTTTCTCAATATTAAATTTCAAAATATTTGGAGCCTATTATTATGCTCTCAAACCAGCTCACTCAGTTTTTAGCTATTAGAAAAAAAAGATGCAGTTGTCACATGTTGCATCATATGTTTATTCAGTATGGTGTGTCTCTCTCTGACAGTTCCATGAATATTGGGATTTGAATATAAAACACTTCAAAGCATGGCTCTCTGACAAATTCAATGTTCATTCATCAAAATAAAAAATAAAAAATAAAAAAAGACAACCCAATTTAATCGTCATTGAAACCAGAAAGTGCACCTTCATGTTATTGTTTTAAATATTGTGGTTCAGATAGGAGCTTATAAATCTAAAGTACACAAACATATGTCCCATCTGAGATGTTCCACTTTTCAACTAAAAAATATTGTTGCCAAAGGAGTAATAATCATCAGTATTTTGACCATTTGTAATTAATTTTAGACCCTTTATTGTAATAGCTTACATTTGACCATAAAGGTTTATTAATTTGTACTTCTTGCCAGGTATTTATACCTTAATGAATTTGCCAATTTAGGATATTAAAAGTACTAGATTAAAACACACACAGCAGAAACTGTGCTGTAAACTGTGTGAGCAGAAGTGTGTAACGCAGCACCATGTTGTAATTTGTCTTTGTCTTTTATGCTTTCTCTCTGTGATGATAATTTTTCTGAAAATATAATAACTTTAAGCTTTTGGCACAAATTTATATCTTAATTCTCAAACAGGTTAGTGTTATAAAGAAATTGAATGAGCCTGCTCTCCTCTATATGAACAGATTAGACATGCTAAGAAAAAAAAAAGATAATTTGGTCATAAAAATAGTGTGATGGAAATTAAATTGAGCTCTGGACCTACAATCATTTTAAATTGTCCAAACTTCTCCAACTTTCATCAAAGTTATCCAAGATAATGAATTCCCATTCATATGACGCGTTAATAATGATTTCGTACTTTTCTTCATTTTTAATTCAAACGTATGCAGATTAAAAATGTAAAAACAGCATTTACCCTACTCCTGATCTACAAGAAGTGGAAGGATTTAAAAATAATGTAGAAACTAATGAAAACATTTCAAGGAGAAACCGAAAACAAGGAGTGATTACATTTTGCTTTAAAGTTCCTTTCACTGCACATTGAACTTATTAGGGACTTCATTAATCTTTCTTAAACTTTGCAAAAAAGCA
Organism: Cynodonichthys magdalenae; assembly: GCA_031762555.1. Taxonomy (NCBI): domain Eukaryota; kingdom Metazoa; phylum Chordata; class Actinopteri; order Cyprinodontiformes; family Rivulidae; genus Cynodonichthys; species Cynodonichthys magdalenae. The sequence continues at coordinate 10,285,285 of JARVJO010000002.1, read as the reverse complement.
GCCTTGCAAAGAAGTAGTGTCTGCCACAACTTCAGCGCAATTAAGTATTTTAGCAAAATGACTAATGCGCTGTCAGCATGCAGTATGGCTGTGGCCAAAATGCTTCTTGGCCTTTATTCTTCAGATGTGATAATATAAAAAAAGTTAATAGCCTAGTGAGCCTTTTTTGGAGTTTGCCCAAGGCTGACAAGACAGCCATACCTTCTCAAACTGCTAAGTGCACTGTGAAAGGTGCTATAAATGACAGAAATAATTTAGATGCTGAAATGAAGGGGCGTTCACTCAGCGCTCAAACACTTTACATGCTGATCTTGGCACCTTTCAGCTGTCAGACAACTTTTGAGTTTGCACCGAGAGGCCACAGAGTGTGGATGGTGCAACAAAATGTAGCAGTCAAAGCCAAGTATAACACACTTCAAAGGATTGGGATATTTGTAAAGACATGCATTATTAAACTAATGAACATGTTTTTGTTTTACAACCTCAATTCCAATGAAGTTGGGACGTTGTGTAAAACCTAAATAAAAACAGAACATAATGATTTGCAAATTCTTTTTCAGCCTGTATTCAATTGAGATATTTAATATTCAAATGGATAAACTTTGTATTTTTGCAACTATTGACTCATTTTAAATTTGATGCCTGCTGCTGGTTCCATTTTATAGTGTTTATTTTGGTGATTCGGTGGTTAAGAACAAGACAACTGATTGCAACAAATCAAGCATGTTCTACCTCCAGTATATACTTCAGATTTGTTAACTTTTGGAGAAACCAAAAAAAACATTCTCTCTTATTAGCTATCACACAAAAACACAGATTGGATAAATATCTAGTTTCATTGAAAAAATTAGCTTGAAATATCAAGAAAACCAAAAATTTTGATTAAATGAAATCAAACTAAGACTGCATGCATTTTATTATTAAAATAACTCTACCCAACTGGTAACAAACACTTAGAAAGAGCAAGACAAAAACACCTCAAGCTTAATTGGCTAAATCATCAATTATACTATTTGTATATTTATACAATGTAAAATAATAATAGCTCTGAGAAGTCAAATTTTCAAGACTGTATACACAACTTTCAATAACCTAAACCTTTAAACTTAAAAAAACACTAATATACTAACCACTGGCTTCAGCTTCCAGCGGGTTCCAAAAGAAAGATGTTGTGTTCAGAGAAAAATAAACATGAAAATGAGTTTGATCTTCCTCCATTAGTTCCAGATTTTCCCAAAAGGACTTGCCCTGCACTGAGAAAGCTCTGCAGGCTGTTCTGCTGCATACATAATATCTACTTCCACGCTGCCTAGCACTGCACTCCTATCCAATACTTCAGCATTAAATCTGTTTCTCGCCACACTTTGGATCCTACCATCATCCTTCCTTCTATCTACAAGTAAATCAACAGTAAGGAATACAAACTAACTGGTGAATCATTTATTATGATGCATGAGACCTCCAACCTCCTGCAGGTTAATTCATTGTCCTTAAAGTTTATCACAGGGATCAACGTTTCTATAATGGCAAAACTTCCAAAAATACAACAGAAATAACTTTGGAAATGTACAAAGCACATTACTAGTTTCTGATTGTTACATTTTCTTCAGTTCTGTTCTAAAAATATGCTACAATCTGATGCATTCACTACTGTGTCTGTGTTGTGTGATTATATTGCAACAACAGCAACAACAAAGAGAACCCAACCACAACAAAAGAGCTTTTGTTCAAATTTCACCAGTTTGTGGGTGCTGGTCACCACTTGACCAGCATTACTATGGCAACTAAAGGAGGAGAATAGTTTTGGGAGGGAAAGGTTGTTAATTTAAAAGCGCCTCAACAGAGACGGCTGACTGGTCCAGATTCAAGGACAAGGATGAATCATAGAGACGCTAGTCCCCAGAGTGACCTCCCTGCAGTCACAGTCAATGGCTGTGAAGCTCTTAAACAGCAGCAGCTCTGAAAGGACCAACACTTTGTCTCTGTGAGTGGGAGGGCGAGTGGACAGATGTCTAAATATAACAAAAGCACACAGGTTGTCAACACTGAATGAACGGTTCAGTCTTCAAATCTAATTTACAGTACTCAAAACACATTCCTTCTAAAATGCAAGTAAAAACAAACTTTATCCACGGCTTCCACTAAAGAAACATGATGCTGCACCAACTCAGCTCAACACTGCCAGCAGCACTTACCGGCATTTCCTCAGTTGCTTGACCTTCTTCTCCTGCAGACCAAGAGTCCCTCAGGGCTGCTCCGTGAACACGCCTTTGGGCCACCAGACGCAAAAACCCAAAACTTTTCCACAGTTCAAATTCAAACCCACTGACATGTGGACCCACCACCCCCCATTTGTACTTGTCAAGTGAACGTTGGCGCTGATAAACTGGCACTATTACATTCCACTCCCACACCTCCGTCTCCTGCCATTATATCCTCCTACACTATTTCACGCTCCCTCCCACACCTTTCTCTCACCGCCAGCTGTATGAGTGCTGCTGACAAAGGGCTGAAACAGATCAACATCGCAGTGTCACACACATCTCTATCACAGACACAGCACATAATTTGTCATACCAATCTGCAGCACCTATATTATTTGTCTGACAGCAATCAATTGAAAGGATGTGGCTGTGTGAGCAGCTATTAGCAAGCTAAAATGATACCAATATTGAAAACAGGCTAAAGGACTTTTAATCTTTGACATTCTTTGTTCTATATATACCAGACTGACACAATACATTAATGCCTAGTTTACTGGCAGCGGTAATGGAGAGACAGGAATTACTGCTAGGTGTCAGCACACAGTCACTGTACATGTCCCCTTTTTGAATTACTCGTGTTTATTGACCCTGTAAATGGCAGTGCTGTGAAGACAGGTTGCCGAATGCAAAGTACTTATGCAAAACAGCAGACGTAGCACGAGAGAATCTATCGCAGAGTTCTTACACGGCCTTAGAAGGATATAACAAATAGAAAGCTGGAGATTACTCTGTGGGAGGGGAGCATCCCTGGAGTTTAAAATGAGGGATTTGACGTCTCTGAGTGCACGCTCACTACACAAATCAGAGGTTAAAACTCCTCATTGTGCTGTTGGTGGGGATAGAAAGAGAATGTGCCTATGTGGTGAGCAGAAGGAGGCCTATTAGCATATAGGGTTTGAGTTGTAGGGTTACTGTTAGAATACACCATGTTCCCCAGACAAGCACTATAAAAAGAATTAATTCTTGCTTTGAGGCTTATCAAAATGTACATAAGAAACTGGCAGGTTTAATTATCTATAGTCATGTACTTTGGGGGGCAAAAAAGAAATTCCACTTATTTTTCAGATCTTAGATTATGTTTACTTTGTGAGTTAATTTTCTAAAAACCCATCAGAGTCAGCCATATGTCGACCTTCAGTGCTTTGACATTATGCTCATAGTGGACTTATGTTCCATGTCAGTTTAGTGCCTAAAATTTCATTCTGATGAAGAGTTCTGTTGACTTGCAGGCTGGTGATTACACTGATGGAAACAAAGGTGTATTAACAGTTTTTTAATCAAGTGTTTAGTTGCCTGGCCAAAAGAAAAATGCCACCTGGATTTAACAAAGTGCTATGATCTGGGGTTGCTGCAGTTGGTCAGGTCTAGGTTCAGCAACAGTTTGTGCTCAAAGAATGAGGTCAG
>JARVJO010000002.1:10263615-10279405 GCA_031762555.1 Cynodonichthys magdalenae | reverse complement strand
TGCCAGGATTCATCAGGCTGGAATTGTGAAAGAGTGGTTCAGGGAGCATGAGACATCATTTTCACACATGGATTGGCCACAGAGTCCATTGAGAATGTTTGGGATGGGCTGGAGAAGGTCAGACTCCACCATCATTAATGCAAGATCTTGGTGAAAAATTAATGCAACACCGGATGGAAATACGTCTTGTGACATTGCAGAAGCTTATCGAAACAATGCCACAGAGAATGCGTGCTGTAATCAAAGCCAAAGGTGGTCCAACCAAATATTAGTTTGTGACCTTTTTTTAGTGGCGACTTCGTTTAGGCAGTGTATTTGAGAGATGAAGTCATTGTTACACTCTGACTTGTCTATGTGATTGCAAACCTTTTGCCTTTTGATTATCTTGAAAATCTGTTTATAAACTTAGAGAAATTTCCCCCAACAATTAAAATGCAACATGTGGTGGTTATCCTTACAACATTATCAGTGTTTTGCTGATCATTTGTCAACATTTATGCAAATAAAGCATGTATATTATTATATTGCAGTTTGACGGCCGCCCGTCCTGAGCCTGGTGCTGCTGGAGGTTTCTTCCTGCAAAAAGTGAGTTTTTTCTTTCCAATGTCTCCAATGTGCTGCTCAGTATGGGAGACTGTGATGAAGTGAAGATTCAACACAATCTGCTGGATTCTTTAGATTGATTGTTTTTTGTACGGTGCCCTGAGACGACCAATGTAACTTGGTGCACTATAAACAAACTGAATTTAATTGAATTATTTAGCCATGCATTTCATAGACGGTAGAAATGATTAAAGAAAAACCAAATGGGACATAATTAATGTGTTGAAGAACTTGTGTCTTTGTAAAGTACTGGACATACAAAAATATGCTCACACTACATCAAGGCAGCTTGAAAATAAAAGCACAGCTACAAAAGTACATTTAGTTTCATTTGCAGTGCAGTGCAGTTTAAACTACATCTAAGTGACTTTCTTACACACACACAAATAGATCTCCTTCAGGATGGGTTCTGCTTTGTCAACACTTCTAAAACATTTTGGGCAGCAGGATTGATTTTTAGCTTTCTTTTTTGTTTAGTTTTTTTTGCTCCACTAAAGTTGTAAGGCTCTAAATGTGGTTTTGTAATGACATCCCCAGCTGCCCGAGTTCATTTTTCTTCTAGTTGTGCAATTACTACACTTTTGTTGTAATATATCTCTAAAAGAAAAGTGAGAATATCAATCGACATAATATGAAAGACTATGTTTCATCATAAAACTTTTTTTTAGCTTCACAAAGTTCGGATGTGCAAAAATATATAAAACAACACAATCCTCTGACACTTAAAACTATACAAAGGATGCCTTCAACTCCCTCCAAAAACACTTTTTGAAGCTCTCGCATCATCCACGGTCCTCTGTTCTTACTGTCATATCATCTACACTTCCCCTCCATGTTACTTTTCTCTCTTCAAAGCTGCAGTCAAGAAAAAAAAATGTTAAAGGTAAGGTTTCTTCGAGATGAAGGAGGTGTTAGCATTAATCACTGTCACGGTCTCCAGCAGTAACCACAACATCGAAAACTCCTTGTGTTAATGTGCAATGACAGACACTGATTTGGGCTTTTTAAATCAATTATTTGTCAGCATTAATCATCAATTTTATTCTTTAAGCTTTTCCTTTGAAAATTTTATTTGAATTTTACAAGATGCTTTCAGCAACTGAATTTGTAAAAAAAACAAAAAACAAACTTTCAGACATGTCATGACTCCTCCCATCTTTTTGGATGTTAGTATGAGTTCATGTTCTCAAACACATGCTTCTTTCTTCTCTTCATGTAAACAGACTGGAAGAATAGGGAGAGCAAAGAGAAGCTCAGCTTTGCAAAACCTGCTTGAATGGCATGTGTGTTTCTAGAGTCGCAGCACTCGGCCTTAGGGCTCGGCTCCAGGCGGATGTGGCGCTCATCCTTTCCAGCTTATCAGTATCCTTCACTCACTTCTATTCAAATTCCTGCCTTTTACTGCCAAATCACCTGTCTTTCTTTGCTTACCTACATCTTCCTGCCCATTGCTATTCATTACTTTCTCTGACTCTGTTCCAAATGCACAATGTTGTGTTTCTGTGGTGTTCTTTTCTTTAAAAAAAAAAAAGCCAAGATATCCATTTCCCACTCCATCTCTTTTACTTTGGAATAATTCCACAAATGCATTTATGTAAGATTCTGCCTGTAGTTTTGTTTCTGTCCTCAAATTTGAAGGATCATTTATCTATTCTTTTTTTAACTCACTTATCTACAATATTGAAATTATTCTGAACATAAAAAATATACTAAACTCTGCTTCTCTAAATTTACTTGTTTGGAACTTTCTGAGCAGGGTGGACAAATCATTGTTTTTTTTCTAAAGGCATACTACAAGGTGAGCTCTTAATAGACTGTAAACAGCTGAAACAAATGTGGAGACACTGAAGTAAGTAATTATGAATATGAAGAGGGAGGGGCTGAGCAGAGGAAGAGAGGCAGAGGCAAAAGTGAGGGAGATGCTATGCTCAGGTGGCTTAGAGTGGATATTGTACGCCTTATCTGTCACCTGCAGGTCTGTGCTTATTATAGAAAGAGGCAAAGTCAGAGCAGAAAGTGAGGCAAGTGAATGTGTGTTTAAGTGCCAAGAGTAGTAATGCCCTCACTTCATCCACAGCACAAACTGCAATTATAGACACAAATTAAAATATAAAAGACTGCATTTCTTTGATGTGTTTTAAAGTCCACACCAATTTGGAACTCGTTTTTTCTCAGCTCTTGTGATTTGCCAAAAAAAGTTCTCAGCTGCAAAAATAACCAGGTGAACATGTTGGAGTTTTTGCCCACAATACCTATAAACACTTAGAAAATCTGTGCTGACATGAAGTTTTTGAGATCATAGCAGACATTTAAACCACCCCCCACAAAAAAATTAAAAATAAATTGCCCTGAAACATTTCTGTGCACGGTCAACTGAAAACGTGAACCATTCTGCTGGATGGTTAAAAATTTATGCTTTTCTATGATAAGAACCAGATAAAACTTCAAGGTCTAAAGACGTTTTAGGAATGGAAGCATTTTGAGAAACCTCTCTGTCAACTTTATAAAACCTTTCAATAAAATTGCTCTTGGGCAGAACATTTTTTATTTATTAAACTTTTTTGTAGAACACGAAGTGAAATATTTGCACTCAGACGCTGCTACGTCACGCATTATAAAACCACGCGGCAGGTCAGAACTGAAGCTACACTGGTGTGCATGAACATTTTAAAAGATTATGTAAATGTGAATGTTTCCTTTGCCACTATCAGCAGCACTGGCTTGTTGTCAAAACTGTTTATTTGACTGTCAATTTTTATTTATTTATTTTTTTTGCAAAATCTGTTCAGCTGAATCTTAAATTGTCAGAAAGGTGTAGGGGTCTCTGCAGTACATAGGGGGAGTTCTTGTGTGCGGAGTTCATCCTTATCTTGATTGGCGGAGTTTGGAATAAAGGTGGAGGTTCTTGGGTGTGGGTAAAGTTTGGCAAAACCGTGATTGGTCGGATTGATTTGTCTTGAGTTATGACTAATATTAATATTTATAGGTTAAAAATAAAGGTGCTTCCTGGCTGTTTCAACCGAGCTACCCCCAGCTTCTTCAAACCCCGCTCAAAATAATCAATCCAACCAATCACGTCTTTAACAAACTTTGTCCACAAATCAAACAGACCAGTCATGTTTTTGACAAACTCCTACAAAAAGAAGAAACTCTCACTTAGTGACCTTCAGAAGGTCGAGCGTTGATGTAAAAACAATCTATTAAAGTCTTACGAGGATACAATCACTATTTTTTAAAATCATCACACTGGATTTGGAGTACGTCTACTGTAGTTTCTTGATAAAAGCTTCTTATAAAAAAAAAAAAGAAGGCATCCAATGAAGTTTTTCCCTCCAGAGATCACTCGTTGCATTTTTCTCCGCACAATCCTTTTTGTATTTGCCGTGAAGACTGCTTTCTGAGCCTCCACTCCCTTGAATGCTGCAGCATAAAGATATGCAGCTACAGTAGATTCTGGAGCTCGTATTGTTCGCTCGTCTACAAGGAGACAGAGTGCAGTGGACACAGATATTGATCAAAAATTCTACATCACAATAAAGCTCCACTCAGCATTCTGAGCCTCTGCATTGAGTTGTAGAAGGTGAAGGGGAAGGACTGGTGATTAAAAATTGACTTCTTTCCTTTCTCTCACAAACACATAGGAAGTTAGTAGCAGGCTACAAATTCATACTTTAATTATACAATTTAAAAAGAACTAGATCTAATTGTAGCATATTAAATTTAGATTCCAGAGGTAAAGCATTACTCAATGAACCATAATAAGCCGAATATTTAGCTGCTGTAAGCATGATTTTTAAAAAGGTTTGTCTAAGCTACTGTTCAAAGCCATAAAATGATTTTACTTGAAACATAAATAAAACTCTTGATAGCATTCTTTATGTTTGATGAATGATTGCTGCAGAAGCTCTTCCCGTGTAACACATACATTTAACCTTCTGGGTTTTAATTAAGTCTTAGAAGTCATTTTATCACTAGCTTCTGGGCTACGAGTGCTGGCGGGTTTTTGACATTTTGTTTTTACATTTTGCTGTTAGCTAGAAAACTACCATTAAAGAGCATTTTTAAAGATTACAAGAAGGTCTGATAAATAAATTAGAGCTGGTTTCAAACTTCTTGCGCAGTACTGTATGAGCACCAAGTTTGGACTTTAGGTAGATATTACAGTGAAAGTGTAGCTGAGATGTTGGAGAGAAGTCACTTGCTGTGCCAGTATTTCTGCCAGACATAAAAGTACCTGTTTGTGGATAAGACTGTGAAGCAGAAGGTATCACAGCCATCATCAGGTTTCTGCCATGTGTTGAGGCCCAGCACAGTGTCACGAAACAGATCACGGTGTCTCTCTGATTTAAACAGGCATGTTAATGAATACTCGTCAAGGTTGGCTGAGTAAAATCAAAGCAGCATATGTCTTCTTTAGGTTGAAGTTTCGTCTGTCAGTGGCTTTGCTGGATCTCTATGATTCACAGATGGCAGAACACATTTTCCTAACGATTGTTCCAGAAATATCAGTTAATGTGACTTGCAGACGTCATAGAACACTCAAACTCAATTAGCTTCCTTTTACAAACCGTCATAGCGAATTAGCAAATTCAAATCTTGTTTTTACCATGCATGCATCACTCCTAGAGATGTACCTGCAGTAGTGAGGCAGAGCTCCTCGTCACTGTTGTCCTGACAGTTGTCCTGGTTGTTGCACAGGAAGCTGCGGTCAACACATCGCCCGTTTCGACACTTGAAGCGAGCCTCGGAGCACACCAAGGGATTGCCTGCTGTGGATGAGTCAAGGCAGAGGTCAAGCGGAAACAGTTAGCTCACACTAACTGTGTTGGAGAAACACAAGGCTATTTGTCTGAGACTCATGTTCTAAGAACCAAACTTTAGTGCATAAACAAATTAGTTAAAAGCAGACATGAATTATTAGTTTAGGCCAGTTGATTTGGCAAGCTTCTAAAAAGATTTTGCACATGTCTTGATCTCATGCCGTATATGGATATCAACAGCATTAAAGTTGTGTGAACTGGTTAAACATTTGATCAATGAACTCAGATAAAAGATAAAACTCAAAAGCCACAAAAAGAGGAGAAACATTCAAGATCTTGTTGGTCCTTTTAGGCTCATGTTCAGGGTTTTTTTCTTGGTTCTCGCTCCTGGAAAAATAGGGCATAATTATCTTGTGAGAATATCTGGACAATTACACAGTCATGACGCAGTTTGTGAGGCGAACATAGGGCAAAGCTCCGTTTTAATGGATAGATTAGATTTGTGAGCATGAGCCCTGCAGGCACAGAACTATGTCTCTGACATTGTCAAGCGACTGGTCTGATTCTCATATCCCACATGGGAGGCAGCAAAAAGGTTGTGTGTGAACAAACTATATACTGCAGGGATCTGCAGGAGCTAAAATATTGGGCTGATCACATCTTATATTAGTCAAAAGCTATTAATTTCAGCACAAAATAAAGAGCACTGAATAAATTATTTTTGTACTAATGCAATTAGAAAAATAAACAACTTGGCATTTTGGTTTTAATGACTTTTGAAACAGTGTCCTAACATCATTTAAAACTAGGTACTAAAAGTGTTTAATCAGAGCTGTGCACAGGAGCTTTGTTTACATGCACAAAATTATTTGATCGATTTGAATGTTTTCAAATTACATAATCCAAATGTATCATTTATATGGGAACAAAATTAAATAAACAAATCATGACGAGCCTTTACATGAACCAGGCTTTTATTCAGAAAGGAAGTACTGACATGCCCAGAGTTGTAAACTTTACCTAAAAAACACAGAAGTGGTCCTACGTTGGTGATACTTTTGTTCTTCCTCCAGCTTCTCATGTACTAAATAACACTGTTCCTACACCTTCAACCATCAAGGCGTTCAATAATTTTAAACTCTTTTGAAGTTTCTAATAGAAATGCTGTATCGCTAACCGACCAATCTGCTTCCCCAACATATTAGCATCTAGCCAGGCTGAAATACAGCAGGTTGATATTGTGTGCACATGTGTAGTCAGGTCAGTTTTCTACAATCAGAATAAAATGACCAGAATAAGTGTTTACATGCACGCTTCGGATTATCAATTGGCATATACCACCTCTTTCATTCGGATTATAAATTCATTCTGATCGAGCTGAAACAAATTAGAATATTTCAATTGAGGCGTTAACATGATGCATTTTTTTCCAATTGGCAGTGTTCATGTAAACTAATGAATGAGATAATTAATGTGTTAAAATGCTGGACTCTGCCCTTAAGACTTTGAATACTCATTTCATTTTTCAAAGTCAGGAGTAGGATTTTTGGTAGTCTTCCATCCATAAACCGTTATGACTGGAGGATAGTACATCTTGGAACAAACTGCTACTGATTATGAACATGGCCTGAAGCTTCTGAATGCTACATTGCGCGCGCGTGTGTGTGTGAGTGTGACTTACTGCAGTTCTCTTCGTCGCTCTCGTCAGGACAGTCGCTGAAGCCGTTACAGCGGAATCGTCCAATGATGCAGTGGACACCATTAGCGCAGGCAAAGAATGTGGGAGCACACTTTGACTTGACTTTAGCTAGGAGAACATAAGGGGTAGGGGATGGAAAAGGGATTGATGGATTAGACTGTGAATTATGACATGAAACACTAGTTTTCAAATCTTATTTTTATTTCAGATTTCCATCATACTTTATGACTTTTATTACTGTGATTTTAGGTTTTTATAGTTTATATACAACTTGCACCGTATGTTTTGGAATGCATGTTTTATATTAGTGTTATTCAGGGTTTGAACCTTGGAACAGATGTGTCAATGAGTCACATTGATATTCAGCCCATGCTGTTCTATAAAGCTTATCTTTACTTTCTAATAAGTATGACGAGGATTCTGAAAGCAAAATTCTGATAAAAGAGAGCAAGTTAATGACAAAGACAAAAAGAGCAAACTGAGTGGGAGAGTGTTTGTATGGATCTCATCATCGATCAGCCTAAGTAGGCCATGGGTCTTATCTCTGAGGACAGGCCTGAGACTGAGTGACAAGCCTGTAGAACATCAGTGTTTGCCAAACCCAGTTTAGAACCAACCTCTAGCTTTTAGCTCAACTTGAGCTCCCCTGGCAGGAAAAATTAAACAAGATAACAGGTTCACACAAGCAAAAACATCAGGAAATCAGGGACAATGGAAGATTGCATCACAGAATTTGCGACAAAACTGCCAAACAAGGTCTGAACATACCAACTACAATTTTGTCAACTTTATTCTCCTTTGGCTCTGGGTCAGATCTGACTCAGACATGTAAGGCTGGATGAAACAAGTCTTCCCTTGTTGACATCTTTTAATTAATTGGTAAAAAATAACTTTCTGTGCTGCTATATAGTAGGGGTGGGAATCTTTAACTATCTCACGATTCGATTCTGATTTTTGGGGCCACGATTCGATTCAAAATCGATTTTTCATTTAAAACTGATAATGTGATACTATTTGTCATGCTTCATCTTCATTTTGCAAACCTTGCACACAGTGAAGCTCATGTCAAACTCAGACTCATTCAGTAAAAACCAAAATGAGCACAAATCTTTGCATTCCATGAAGACAGGGCCAGTTGAATCTCTTTCCTCCAGTTTTGTAGATTCCTCTTTGTTTTGGTGCTTTCTGCGCATGCATACGTTCCAGAAAGAGCTACGTGGTGACGTCAGGATACCCTACGTAGTTACAAAATGGAGGCTGACTGCCACTGGATTTGCTTTATTTTTTTGATTTAAAAAAATCGATTTTGGGACATTTTAAATCGATTCTGAATCTTTGTAAATGAGAATCACGATTCTGATGTGAACCGATTTTTTGGTGCACCCCTACTATATAGCACTAAACCACCTCTACCAAACTAGAACTGACCGGTCTGGAAGACAGAGGGGTTTGAAGCACCTCGGTTGGATTTAAAGGAACAGCATCAAAACGAGTTACTTTGAGACACGCCTCAGAAAAGGGGTGTAAGAGGAGCTTGTGGAGTTACACTAAGGAGGTATTCAGACTAAAGCATTGCAGTTCCACTTTCTATAAACCCTTAACTGAATGATTTAAATGTGAAAAAGAAGGATTTAAAAGCATCATGTCCTTTAAAAAGTGTGATCTGCTCATTTTCTAAACATCTTATTCACGTATGAAAAACTGTTTTACAATATTTAATAGCATCTGAAGTTTAGGTGTCAGTGTTTCTGGCAGGAGGGTGTAAAAGTCTGAATAAGAAAAGTGCTGTTATAACAAGAATACTTTTAGACAAGTTTTAAAATTCTAAACTTGAACCTGAAATGAACTGGACCTCAGAATAGGGACGGTATTATGATAACATAACATGATCTAAAGCAAATAAAACTTTGATAAAAAAAATAATTCATTACTTTAAAAAAAAAGAAAACTGTCTCAAAGTCATCTAATATTAGGCAGTCTTTAACTTAAAAAAACACATCTCTTACCAGTTGAGGTAATCTAAATCTCATTAAAAACATGGACAAAAATAACTAAAACAGTCATAAAAGTTAAACATGATACATAAAAGCATGATAAAAATTCAGCCCACAAACAAAATAACAAAAGAATAAGAGCCTATACATAGAAACACACAAAAAAGAACAATGGGCACCCTGTAAATGTTAAAACAACCCACTGAATGTGCTTTTGTTTTCACTGCACTGAGTACAATTCAAGGAGTTAGCCATCTCATAAGTTGAGGCAGGGCCGTCTCAAATGCCAGGGGCGCACATTTCCTCCCTCAACAACATACTGCGGCAGACTGATTCTCTCTGAAGCAATGTCGATTTTGTGTAGCAAGTGGGGAGGGTGAGCCATAACCACCACGCTGGGTTGGAACCCCCACCTATGGATGAAACGTAATCCATTAAATGCGTGAGGGAGCCGGGACTGCACCCAATCTATGAGTATATATAGTCGAGGGAGCCTTTGTTTACCTGGACAGGCGAGACACCAAAATCACATTTCCCATGGTTTATTGCGCTCATTGGTGCCCGTGGGTAAAACAACAAAAATAGGCAGGGCTTGCATTTTATAGTAGAAGATAAAACAAGAAATAAATAATGAAAATAATATTTGTAATGCTGTAATAGATCATCTTTCTTTTACAGGTCAACCTAAGAAAAGAAATGATGAAATTTGTTTTTCTTCATTAACATTAATATAAATGCATGTTTTGGCAGTGCGACTCCTCAGTCAGTTTCTCCATCATTCAAATCCTGATTTTCCTTCCACTGCTGGCTCGAGCTCTTCTCACTCAATGTTTGTGCTTCAAATTAGCTGGAAGGCCAAATGAAAGACAGACTCATGAGGGGAAAATTTTGGGTGGGATACAGAACTTTTTAGGAAAGATAGAGGTGATTTTATGCAGGAAGACCAAAAAATTAATTAAACAAAATAAAACTAAGGCAGAACAGATGGCAAAAACATGAGCTTTTCAACTTTTTATTGATTTTTTGTGAAAATGAATTTAATTTAATAACCTGGAATTTCAGATTTAAGCACTACTCTTGGTCCACATATTTCTGATCAATCTGGGCTGTTTGCCTTGTTCTTCAATTTATAACTATTCATTTCATCCTGTCTTCAAGCCTTTTTGTCATCACTCTGTTTGTGCCCTCTGAAAGCCAAATTTTCCTCCTCTTCTCTCAGCGTTTTTAGCGGTTGTTTACGAAAAACAGTCAGGGTGTTGGGTGGCTTCCAGACTTAGTTCGAGTGTTTAGCTGAGTAGCACAAATGAAAACGTATGAGGTTAGCAGCTGAGCTTATTCGTTGAGGTAAGACTAACACTAACAGAAAAAAAACATGTCTGTTTCACAATGAAACACACACAACAGAAGTACACACAGGTGCAGAAATGAACAGATAAGCTTGCCCATCTGCCTCTTAATACCTCTGAGTGCACTCAACTACAAACTTTTTAATTGAAAAAAAAAAACTAAAAACTTCTTCAAACTTTAATCCTTGATTTTTTTCCCCCTGAGTAAAAAGTAAAAATAAAAACTTTAAATAGCAAAAGTATTCTGTTCATGCTACCATTTTCTTAATTCAAAGGTAAAACAAAGTTCACAGTTACTTTTTTGGGGAAAAAATTATCTTGTGATAATCTAGGGCAGAATTAAAACAGAATGTAACTGTTTGTCTTCATTTTCCCCTGTAGCTTCAGCATAAATTTCAGGTTAGTATGCAGGATAGCAAGCTCTGCTCTTCCCCATTACACACACCTTCCATACATCAACCTCTTTCTTTCCCTCCTTGGTTCCTCAAAGAACTGAGTTACTGTTTCAGCACAGGTAGCCCCAGTCAATATGGGCATGCGTGATTGACAGAGTGAAAAGAAGGCCTGGGAGAAGAGACTAAGAAGAAAGAAAACATGGAGAGCAGACATGAGATAATAGAGGCCGGGAAGGAGTGGAGACAGCTGAGGACTTCAAAGGATTCTCTGACCTTGCTGGGCATTTCTGAGGGGAAGAAATCAATAGGTAATGGAGTCGTGGTGTAAGCAAGAAGGGCATGGGTAGTTTCACTCAAGTGGGCCTTGGGATCAAAATAATCACTCTGTACATTTCACTGTCTAAGCCCCACACACTCATTGTAAAATACAATAGCGTTCTGCAAAAGGCATTACATTATACAGCTTGAGCCTTTATATAAGTCACTGGTGTTTTGCAAAACCAGCAAACTTCTTGGTAAATGAGATCGACCCATATCACGTGACAAATGCATGTGAAAAAAAAATCAATTTGAAAATTTTCCAATAAAATGGGTGCAACAGTAGGCTGTATGTGCTAAAAGACTTAAGTGTGATCAAGCAGCAAACTGAAGTACCGAAATATTAATTATTAAAAGCAACTGCAAAGAGAAACTACCTAATTTGATATGTTACTATCCAACATTGTTTTTAAAAATGTTTAATTAGTTTTAAATCCCTTTAACAGTTTGTAATAATCGCATTTTGTAATTTATATCACTAGGACAAACAGAAGTCAATATATAAACGGTATTAAAAAACACAAGCTAAAACATGCAGCAAGGATCAGAATCAAAGCTGCACTACATAAAAGACACTAATAAATATTTTATTCTGTTCCACAGTATTAACATCACCAGCTTATTGATCAGTAAGCTATTAGGCTCATGATATCCATCAGAAACTGCCTTTTTAAACCTTCCTCCCATTTCCAGTCCCCACCAGTAATGCTTTAGATTTAGCTTTCGAGCACTTTTATTTTTGTCTCAGCTGTGGTTTTTCATTTTCGTCTCTTGACACAAATCAATATGAGCTCCAGACTTAGAATTACAGGTTGCAATTGCTAACGTCACTTCATCTTTGCAGGACTAAAGCTGTTTTTATTAGTCTAGTTTAATAACTTCAGTGTCCAAAATAACAATTTTTTATACACGTACAGCATTTTGTAAAAAAATGTGATGATTAAGGAAAAATAAAACGAGCAAATCACACAATCATGCTAAATTAAAATACTGTAAATACAAGCACAAGAACAGAACAAAAAAAAAACTCTACCCACAATAAACAAAGTAAAACTAAGCAAGTCTAAGGAAAGAGGGAACAAAGTTATGATATAATGCACTGATCACTTTTCTTATCACATGAACACACACTCTTAATCTCAGCTACCATGAGACTTTGTTAAAGGACCGGCAGTTTAAGTCTTATTATCAACATTTTACGTACCACATCTCAGCAGTCTTTGATGCTTTTTTTTAACCCCTGCTGTCGAGGAGAACTTTGCTGCTGATAAGCATTTAGAATGTCCCACAAGAATTGGGTGGAGGTCAGTACACTGGAAACAAGTAGCCCTACTGATGTTGCTGGGTGCTTTAATTTATGCTTTTTCTGCAGAAGGTGATAATAATGTAATGATCTTTAAGAAAATTGAATCAAGGATTAAATAAACTCAAGAATTCATTTCCCTTCTAATTGCTGTGAGGAGATATGTGGATCAATAAACAGGAAACAGGTAATCAAAATATCACATAAGGACATCACTTATTGCGAAGAATTAAAGATTTAAAACTAACTAAAAAAAAAAACATTTTTGTGTGAAGTTTACTGTTTTTCCTTTCTGTTCCAACTGTTTTAATCAATTGTAAGGTGCCTCAAGTAAACCCATTATTAATCTGCCCAGTGAGTTTCACATTATTTTCCAACATTTCAATTATTTCAGCCAACTTAAAGCTGCAGTAGGAAGTTCTGAGAAAACTGTGGACTTAGCCTAAAAATCTGACACAGGTCCCTCCTCCTTTACTGCAGATAAACAGCTATGGCACATTCAGAACTCAGAAATTAGCAATTTTCCTGTAACGTGGTTGTTTCTCCACCATCAGCACAGCAACGATCTTGAGCTTAAACGAGGGTGACCAGCGTGCACACGAGACACTGGCTGTGTCCAAAACAAGAGGCTGGGTCCTCCAAAGGCCGGATTTGTCGGCCGCTTACATCAGAGCACCGCAAAGGAGGCTGTCCAAATCCAAAGACTCCTCCGATGCAGCCGACAAACGCATCCTTCCTTGGCCCCTAATGGAAAAACTGGTCTGATGGATCCTTCCTGGCCCAGCGTATCCCATAATGCATTGTGGGCCGACCTGAGATTTTTTTTTCTGCTAGTAATGGCAGAGAAAGCGAAAAAAAGGAATACGTTTTAAATAAAAATCTGGCTGTATAAAAATTAAAAGTTTCAAGTGGTTATGTTGTTAATACTTTTGTCATTTGTATAGACATGTTTTTAAATTATTTTTGTTTTCAGATAAAAAAACATGCTGGTAAAGTGGAATAAACATCCACCTACGACAGATTTATTAGTTCTTCAAATATTGCCTTTGAGTTAATTGTATTGTTTTGTGACTTTAATAATGCTAATATATTGATATTTTTCTAATTTTGATCTAATTTTGGATCTGTTTAGTGTCGTCACGGTTGCTAGGTGACCAGACATATGTCGGGGAAGGGCGGAAATAAATAAACCATCCAAATTCACAGAGACTTTCTTCCGGTCTTCACGGTCTACCAAGGACCGGGCCCACCTCGACCGGACACAGCCACTGGTAAGACAATCCTCCCATTTCTTATTGGCTGTTTCTGACTGGCAGCGATGTATTTCTGCAAATGGCAGTAGGACCACTGGGATGAGCTTTATTCTTCTTTACAGATTATCTGTCTCATATTCTACTGTCAGGACATAGTGGCAGTTTTAACAAATATGTAAAAAAAAAACACTTTTATAAAACTTTCCTACTGCAGCTTTAATGTTATACAGGAATGTGCATTAACACCATCTGAAGGGACGTTTTACTTCCTCTGCAAAATTTCCATTTCAGGTAAAAAAACTTTTTTTTTTTTTTACATGTTATAAAGTCAGCTAATGGTTTAATCTAGTTTCTGAGCTCTAATATGCTGGTTTTCATTAAGCAAAACAACTTTTGAGTTTTCCTTTGCCATATACATTTATGTCTGCAAATTGTGAAAAGTTCAAATTTATTGTTTCCTTAAATTGATGGGAGTCTTCGTAAATCCAAACATTTTTTAAAACAAAACAGTGGTTACAATTAAAGGAAAATAGAAAATGTTAGACTGTGATCAGAGATTCATTGTTTTAAATAAAAGCAACCTGCCTAACAAAGAACTTTTGTTTTCAATAAGAATTAGGGAATAATCTGCTTCTTGTTTCTAATGTCTTGCTTATTTTTTCTAGTATTCCCATTTTTGAGCTATGAGGTTCAGTGGTCCTGCTGATAGACCTTCAGAGACAACTAAAAGCTGAAGTTTTACAGATGGTTGTGACTGAGGAATTCTGAACACATGGATTCTCCCACACAAAGAGGTCATAGCCTTGGCCTGCAGGACTGCTACTTCAGAACAATCATTGCTTTGAAAAGTGCCTCTCAGTCTTTTATCTCTTCCCGACACATTTCTTCACTGAACTCTGTCCTCGATTCCCCACTTCTTGCTTTATGCATCATGTCCACTCCCCCTTTCGGCCCTGCTGTGTCTCTGCTCCCTTGCCTGCTCATGCTTTGCACCGACAAGGGCAAAGAGGCTAATCCTGGCTCTGAGGCCCAGTAAGCTCAGTCAGCTCTCTTCCTTCTCTCTTCTGTCAGCAAACATTTCATCTAACACTCTCCCAGGCTGGCGTTATGGACACCAGAGAGCAGGATGGTACGTTTGACCTCTTTGGAATTATTCAGCACCACGCCTGCTGAATCTCTGCCTGTGGTCCTCTTAAACATGCCAGCACGTGCGCAAATGGTCCTTTATCCATTGCAAGACACAGCTAAACAACTTCTTTTGTTTTTCCACAGTGAACGTGGAGCATTGCATCAGAGTGTTCTTAACTACCTTTGTTGAGGTTTCAAGCAGTCCAAGTTAATACAGCTCTGTGAGGTGAAAACTCTGCAGACCACTGAGCTGAAACAAACCCAACCTGTGGACTTAATATCGACTTATCTTCCACAACATTGCAGTTCTGCACAAACCAGCACTCTATTGCCCTCTAATGATGGAAGCCATTTCTTAATATATATATACACACATACTTAAAAGATCAGACAGCAAAAACATCTGACATAATGGTGGATAACACATCAAAGTGCATGAATTACAACTCCAAAAGCACAATTTACTAAATCAAATATGGATTAACTAATTTCTCTTTTTTCCCAGCTGACTTGAGTGTTGTATTGCATGGTTAGGCTAAAATAATCTACTTATCAAACTCAGATAAGGCAATTACCACTGCAAACACACTTATATGCAAGTTTTAGTTTTCTTTTTTTCATCGTGACATTGCAGTTTTACATATGCTGCAGAGGATACACAGTTGGTTTTACCTAGTCTGAAGGGAAACTGTCTGCAGTGGAAAACAAAGTAAATAAAAGCTGAGTCGAGTCAAGTGGTTCGATGTAACTGAGAAATGACTATTCAAGCTAACTGGGAACAGATATTTTAGAACGGACAACGTGCCACGTCTAAAGACAGATTTTAATCTTAAATGTAAGGAAATTCCATAAAAAAAAACAAAGAGTTGAACTACACTTGAAATAGGACAAGTTAAAGTCAATTCTAGAGATCATAAAGGCCCCAACATACTCGGGCGTACTTCGCTCCGCGGGGGTCCGCGCGGACTCTAGGCGGACTCGATGCGGACTT
>JARVJO010000002.1:10244749-10259011 GCA_031762555.1 Cynodonichthys magdalenae | reverse complement strand
TTTTTATGAAGTAAATACCCAAAGTTGAGTAAAAAAACCTTTAAAAAGTGAAATTTGCACATTAGGTCCCCTTTAAGGAAGATGAAAACAAAATGAAGAGAAGTGACAAAACGGAGGAGAAGCCATGTGTGGTTTTGTTCCAGGAGAGTATCAGCCAGGCCAGGAAAAAATAAAAATGTTGCATGAAACCTTCTACAAAGCAAATCACAAACAAAAAGCCAGAAATTATATCAAATTACATAATTCGCAAGTGTGCTTGGAGGAGTGAAAATGGAAGCCTGAGAAATTCTGAGCTATGAATATACTGAGGTTTAGATTCAGCATGCCAGAAACTCAAAGTCAATCTTCATCTGTGATCCCATCTTTGCGTAGAACGGTGGCTGAAACGGGAGGGAGGAAAGGAGGAGCAGCAGCCCAGAGAGATCAAAGGCAGACAAATATGAGGTTTAAAAATGAACTACTACAGTAACCTTACAGTACGATCATGCACGCGTCGCTCTTCCTCCACACAGAAGTAATCGGCCTTTGCTTTGACTGTATTAAGTTTTGAGCTTGGTACTAAACTAGTCTGGTGGGATGGTGGAGAGGGAGGAAACATATATGCTGGGGGAAAGAGGAGGGAAGTTAATTTATATTGTCAGAGAATGAAGGTTTACCAGCCTTTATGGCTCTGCGGTCAGGGAAGAGAGAACAGCTAAGACAGGAACACTCTAGCAAGAAGAGTTGAAGAGATGAGAGAACATGACATGAGTCTAAATAGGTAATCTGGCTTTATTACTGTATGGCACAGCTGCTGGACTTGAAACAGGATTCCATAATAGTGTCTAAAGTTGAACTTACGGCAGTCTTTCTCGTCGCTCTTGTCATAGCAGTCAGGTTGTCCGTTACACTGCCAGCCACCTGGGATGCACTTGCCATCTCCACACATGAAGTTTCCAGGAATGTTGCACTCGGTGGTGAAGTTATTCCCAGGGAGCAGCTGGCTCTCTGAATGACAAACACAAAGAAACAGAAGACTATTACAATCTCTTGCATCACAAAGAAATGAAACTTGTTCCAATGATAATCATCGCCACAGTTAATATGCATGACCATGGTTTTATCTGTCTAAAAATAGATGCATTAGAGGGAAAGATTCTGTTTTTTAAAAAGAAATGTTCATGCTGTAGATTTTACTGCTCAATTCCAATTTAAAAAAAATCTGATTGTTTTTGCATGGGCATTCACATATTTTAAATGTGACCTCAATAAGAGTCCTGTGTGAAATCTACATGGCCCCGATGCAACCTGCATACATAGAAGATGACGTGAGGTCACATTCAAGTCTCTGTTTACAGATGTATCTAAACATGGACGTTACCTGTTAGCATTTCAATCCTGAATTGGTTGTGAAATCAGTAATAAATAATTATCTGACCTGCTTGTGTAGTTCACTGTTTATATTTGAACCTGCCTCTGGCCAGATGCTCTCATGCAATATTTTTGAAATGAAAAGAAGTGCTAAAAGAAAAGTATAGATCGAGTAACTTGCGACCAAATTTGGAAGTTACTAGTCCAGGACAAGGGAACTTAAAATAATAAAGCAACTGGACTTCTGTTCTGTAGCTGAAGATGTGGAGTTATATGATTTAAACTGCATGACTCGAGGTGATTATTATTATTATTATTATTGGATCAATCCGCTCAACCCACCTCACTGGTGTAAAAGTCAGATGAAATGCAAAACGAGCATTCAAACTGCTGTCGCTTTGAAAAAAACATTAGATACTGTATGTATCCGATTTAGTACCACCTACTGAAAAGGCCTGGGTTGGATTTGAAAAAAAATGGATTTGTCATGTTCAGACTGTCAGGAAAAAAATCCAATATGGTCGCATTTGCCTGCAGTGTGAACATGGCCTAAGAGCAAATAAGAAGAGGACAATCACATTAACACTCAAGCTGAGAAGGCAAATGCATCAGTTTAAAGCTAGGCGGTATCATACTAGGTAAGATAAGGACACAAGCGCAAAAAATACCCAAAATACGTATTTTACACATTAAACACAGATATCCATAGACACACACAAAGACCACAAATAAACACTTTTAACACAAAGATTGTGCTCTGAACGAGGTTGGGGCATATCTAGTTGACGCTGTGCAGCTGCAGCATAATGAGCTGGAATGTGAAACATGGCCTTTTGGCTAAGGTTTGACACTATGCGGTGAGTGGTTTAGCTCGTAAACAAAGCTATGTGGCAGTAATGAGAAGTTCAGGCCAGACTGAAGAACACTGATGCTGCAGTGCTCAGACTGGGTTCAGCTGATAGGCACCTTCATCTGAACTGAAAGCAGAAATCAGAAGGTGCAACCACTGCAAAAAACCAGAACAAAAACAAACAAACTTAAAAATGAGGGGCTTCACAGACTGCTGCAACTTTAAGAGTGAAGTTACGAAATGTGAAAAAAAATTTAAAAAGGTAGGGGGACTTATTTCTAACAGCAAAGCAAGTTGGGATTTGGTTAATTAATGTTATTAATTGTTTTTATACATCCTACAGGCTCTGAGACGTAAAATAAATTTGAAGCTGAGTCCGTCCATCATGGCGCCTCCATGTGATTAGGTGATGTAGATGCAAAGGGTTAATAAAGGTTTGGCTCATTTATAATGATAAATCCATTACCAATTATTAACATGTACAATGACAAATTTAGGAATTTGTATAACTTTGCATTCAAAGTAATGAAACCAAAAATATCTTGTTTCATCTAACACATCTGTTACCAGCTTCTAGCCTTGGAATGTTTAAATATTTAACCACATGCACTTCCACTGACTACTTATGGAAACTGACATGATTTGAACAGCAAATTACTATTTAAATGTATCCAAAAACACAGCAGAACTCTAATATAACAGATAAACCTTCCTATTAGCAAAACCTATTATGAGCAAATCTGATCACAAAATCTTGGTCAAGACACATACAAACCTATGACATTTAATTTTTAGAAAATTCTAACCAGAGTCTCTTTTCTCACCATCTCTACAGCAGGTAGAAACTATGAATCAATCTTCTTTTAAATAAAACAGCACATCGTCTCTGGTACTCTGCAGTAATAAAGCCAACCACCCTGTTGTTTTTCATGTAATACAAACCAAAAATAAAAATTCCAGAAAATATAGCAGTTATTTTTCTGTCCTTTTATAGTTAGTTTGTACTTTTTGCTCCCACAGACTGATACAAACAGAGGATTTAATACGGTTGCATTGCAGCATCTTAACCTGTGAGGTATCTTGTTGCATCAGTCACAGATAATGTTGCAAATGATTTCATGTACAGCATCATACAAATGACAGCAATAGATGTAAAAAAAATAAAAAAATATATATATATTTTCCTTTAAGGAAAAACAAGGCCAAAAAGAGAAGAGGTTATTTAAAAATATATATATTTTTTCTGAGCTTCGTAAGATATACAGGTGTCAGAATTTAAACATTAAAAAAGTACCTTAGGACACCCTGAGTTTGAATTTTTTTTAATATAGTGAGCTTTGCAGGTTTGCAGGGGATTGGATCATCACAGACCAAGCTCAGGGGAGAAGTATTTGGATTCTCAACCTTTATCAAATCATGTTGCAATCACTTTTTTGGATGTGGGACATAAAACACAGGCATAAAGATAAAGCAATAAAAACAGCTCCAATGTTTTGGTTTCCAGGGCACAAAGTGATAATGTGTGTGGGCAAAACAGGCAGCTACGTCATTGTTTCTAAAACCATTACAATTACAAATTTTTGGATGGATGGGAGGTAGAAATTAATGCAGCAGGAAAAAAAAAATATTTTCAGTATGTGGTACTAAATCAGTGAAGTCCAGGGGTCATGAAGGAAGCTGTATGGTGGGATTTTAGGTTTGTCCTCATGGCTGCTACAATGTTCTAACCTGAGCCAACTCATTACATGGATCAGTTCTAAAAGAAGAATCAGCACCAGCTGTCATTTTGCAAACTGCAGACAAGAAAACTGCCAATCATGTATTTTTTCCCCATCAGTTTAGAGTTTATTAGTTTGAGCCCTCAGGCTATGCATTCTCTGTTCTCTAATCTGACAATCACCCTCTATAAGAGAACAATTTGTGTCCAGGTTTTAGTTTGCAGTTGCACAGCAGCCCAAAGCTGTAAGACCAGGCTGAAATGAGACAGACACAGAGGGTTGGGTGGAGACAACTGTCTTAACTCATCCCTTAAAAAAAGAGGTGTGAATTTATAGTTGAAAGGAGGGCTTGTTCTATCTCTTTGTTGTTTTAAAACGGCAAGTCACAGATATTTTATTAAGACCCTAGAAAACTTTGTAAACTAATAAAACAAGCATGTTTCTTATTGGACTTCAAAAGCACAACACAACATAAAAAAAAAATTATATTTGTGTTATTGTTGCTCATTTTCAAGGACACGCAAGTTAAAATAGATAAAATACAAAGCTATCCACACTCGTTATTATTCTGTAAAAACACATCAAAAGCAGCTCCTTTCCAATAGCACTTCTTCACAAAATTAGCTTGAGTTAGGTTTTTTTTTCTTTCCATTTCCAGTTTCTATTGACAAAAGATTCACAAAAAAATGAACCTTTTGGAAGTAAAAAGGTACAACTAATGTTATTGCTATTAGATGGTATGAGCTAAAAATAGGTTTTCCATAATTGCCCAAACTAATTTGCTGTATTGTTCAGGTATGAGTACCTGCTATGCACAGACTGTAATGTCTTGTTTTCCTTCTCTCTGTTTTCCTAATAACACAGCAACAATACTGCCCATCACTCAGCAGCTTTCATGAGCATTCACAGGCCATCAAACTTACACAAAGTAAGTGTGATTAGGGCCTCTCAGTGTTGACAGCACTGCAGAATGAAATATGCCAGAAATGTCTATTCAGAGGCATGCAGAACAAATGTAGGATGGAACCATTGACAGTGACTTCAAAGAGCTGCTGGAGAGGGACAGAGGGTTAATTGGAAAGTTGCTTTGAGGTTATGGAAGGAGAGCAAAGAGACAGTGTGACCCAAGAAGCTTATATGCTTTTTTTAAGATAGACTAAATCATACCTTTAGAAGGTGATCTAAACACATCCTATTTCAATACCTTTTTTTGGATATGAATAAATATAAACCAGTGGTTTACTGCAGTAAAAAACAATTCTACCTCATTACCACAAGCTCGATGACACAAACATTGTTCTTCGTGGGAACTGTAACACACCCATCTTGACAGTTTTAACAGTCATGACTCCATCCACACACGGAGCTTTAAGCTACATCCCTATATGCTTTTACTGTTCTATAGAGGATAATAGGAGGCATTGTGCATAGCAGCACAGTTCTGCTGTGTACAACTGTGGCCACACAGTCTACCAGAGAACAGAAGGAGATAAGGTAGGGATGACTGGGGACGGCTGTGTATCTTGCAGACAGCAGTGTAGACCAATTACTCAGAGTAAATATTGACTATACTATCTTTGCCTTTCCACAAATATAGTCTGCCCCCTGTATCCTTTCCAACCCCTCACCATGTCTATGTCCAATAAGGTTCCATTTAGATTGTTAGATCACATTGACTGGATACTTTTTAATTAGCATTTACATTTCCAATTTGTTCTTTTTTTAACAATTCAGCAGCTCACTAAGGCCAAAGTTCATCCCTCTGCGTTTTTCAGCTCATCCTTTTTGCTGGCGATCTTTACAGAGCCCATTTCTCTTACCTTAATTATAATTTATAATTAAAATGAACTCCCAGCATAAACTTAAGTCTAATTTCCCAACAGTTCTGCACAATACTCATACCAATACTTAAATTAAGTAGAGAATATTTTTGCAGATGTTTGTATAATCTTCCATCTGTCTGCTGTTAAATCATAAATGATATGCAACATCAGGACCACTGCTCTTCTGTGTGAAAGTTGAATTACCTTGCACAGAATCAAATATCCAGAACTTTTAACCATTTTATTGTCAAACAATGCTAATCACAGGTCCACATTAAAAACATCCAAATCAAAACTGATAAAGCTGGACATACATTTTACAATGGTAGCGTGTGGAGGTTTTACCACAGCACAGTTTATTTTTTTTGTTAAGTATAAAAAAGTGCTTTGCTGCAAGTTCAAGAGTTATCTACTCAATATCTGTGCCTAGGTATGGTGCTTATATGAAATGAAAGGGTTGTTTTTTTTTATTAATTCCAATCTAAAACTTCATCAGAAGATAGTATAAAACCATGTGCACTCTATTTCTGGATAAGGTTTGGAACAAAATTTCACTCAACATGTCAAAGTGACCTTTGAGAACCTGTGTTCTGAAATTATAAGAACATAGCAATTAATTTGAGAGATCTGGTGAATATGTGCCCATCAAAAATGATTCAGGGTCCTTTGACCACTTTTGCTCAACTGAACAAGAAAAAAAGTATAGCTTAGTTGAGACTTCAATTTTTATTCCCATATTTTTCATCAGTTACACTTCATACATCATGTTTCTGGAAATGTCAACCTGAATACTTTAGTGCCCCCCAAGCAATTTGCAGAATATGGACAGACACGTCCAACCACACTTATGTGCAACTGCAGTACAGGTCTTCTGATTAATTTCATACCAACTTCCAGCTTGATACTTTAACACTGAGATGACAATTTGGCAGTACTATTTGAATACCTCCTTAAAACAGTACAAACAAAATAAAGTAAAATTTTAAGAACACAAAAAAAAACTAAATTCTCTTCTGGTCTTTCTGGGATGTGTAATCAGGAAGTTTTGGTACTAGATGACTAATACTCAAAAGGGAGATAAAAAAAAGTAAAATATGGCCTTTAAAAACTGTCCCCTCGCTACCAAATAGGTGGAGAAAAATATGTGGAGACTAAACGGAACAAACCCAAAGGGAGAAAACAATACATGAGCTGCATGAACAATTATGGGGGGGGGGGGTAATGATATAAGAAGGTTCACTACAACACCATTTTCTGTCCTTGGATTCTTAGTAATAGCCACCCTAAGCAACTTCTACTCCCTGTGCTCCATAGAAGAAAGGTCAGAGAAATAAATCTAAATCTGAGATGACTGGTGGCTGGACTGTTATACCCTTTAACCCCCTGCTCCTCAGCAGACTTGGATATCAGTCCCACATTGATTGGTCTTGGATTGAAGGTTGAGCTTCTGACTGAAACAGCAGCAGGGAACTGATTGACTCGTCTTTATTTACTTTGTAAGATACAAGAAAGTAAAAGTAAAATCATACGACTGTCAAAATACAACGTTAACAACAGAGATTTGTTGAGTTTTCCTATTATAAAAAAATAAATAATTTTTTCTTCAGAACTAATCTAATGATCCAGTCTTGAATGTGTCACTCCTTCTGAGGTACAACCCTCTGAAAAACACCTTCAACAGAATTATGTGAAATTCGTTTTGCACCTGAACAAGAACATGGCAAATTACATTCCAGCCTGATAATATCAATTCAAACATGGACAGCAAGGTCTTGCGAGCACTGATGATAAGAGAGAAGTGAATCAATGTATCCCAGCTCTAAACACCTTTGAGCTCAAGGATAAAAACTTGTTTTTTTAATAACACATGACTCTAAATGGTTTGGCTGAAGATACGGAGGTGCAGCAGGGCTGTTTAAGCTGTCCCATTTACAACATGTGCCACACACAGATACACATTTTGTATGAGTCTATAAGAGGCAGAGAATGAAAGTGCTTTATATAAAAAGGGAAAGACTCTCCATCCTGTTTCTTCAGCTCACTGGAGCATCCAGCATAAATAGGCACGAGTATAAAGAACCTGGTCTGCATCAATTAGACCCATCCTTAAAAAACAGACATTCAGGAAGTGTAATATAAGCACTGAGCATCAGAGCAAGCACGGCCCTAATGGGGGAGAGATGGAGAAAAAGCAGCCATGCGTGGAAATACACAGCAAGTCAGAAAAATATGAAAGCAGCCTTGGTGTCTTTGAGCTGCTGCTCAGAGTCAAAGGGCAAATCTCTTCTGTGTATCCATTTGTTTTGGGGGAGGTAGCTCTGTGACCTGTCGTGTGTTAGTCTCACTCGGCAATAAAAGCTAAATGAGCAAATGACAATAATGCCAAATTGAGCAAGACGCACAGTTAATTTAAGCTAATTTAATTTTACTGCGAAAAGAACACAGACCAAGTTGGAAAAATGTTCACATAAATGCTATGTTCACGAATATCAGTGATTAACTGCTAGGCTGTGAAGCATTAATTAAAATAGATCTTGTTCTGCTAACATCATTGCTTGTAAAGTGTAGGTTCTGCACACCCACTCCATGCATCTAAGCTACAATGCATCTTCATGTAAACATTTATGGTGGACACATAATATCCAGGATGTCTCGTTAACAATTCCCCATTACACAAGATATTTTGCTGCTGTGGCTTATAGCCTTTTCACGTCCTGCAAAAAGTATTTCCACAGTTGTATCCTGAAATGACAGAGTAACTGAAATAAATCTATAATGGATACAGAAAATAAACAATGTGTTGGGCTGCATGCTGAGTTGCAGTCTCCTCACAGAAAACTCAAATTGAAGATATTTTTGTCTAGGATGAAAAAGCAGAATAAGAACATTACGTGAAAATTGCAATTGACTCTACCACCAATTATTTATAAAAAAAGACCTCTAGAATTGCAGATAAATGCCTCATTAGTGCGTCTAATTCTACATTCATGCATTTTTGCTTGTTTTGCTATATGAACTGACCTTAGTGTATAAATGGTTATTTCTATATGTAGGTCATCTTTTGTGTTTTAGCCTTTAAAATGTAGCAGACTTCTAAAAATAAGACTTCCTGACAAAAAAAGTCATCCTGATGTGAGTCAGTCTTCCTGCAGCAGCCTTTGTTGTTCTCACAGTAAAAAAACAAACAAAAAAACACATGAGAGGTCAGGACAACAATGTTTTCTTGTCTCAGAATCCTTTCAAATGCACTTTTTTTATATACTTCATAGGATCCAAAACCAAAACATGACTTTTCTCTTAAGAAATATTTCCTGTTTTTTGCTTATATTGTTATATGTTTGATATTTTCACAGGTTTGACAGTTTTAATGTATTTCGCAGATCGGTTTTACTGATGCAGCTGGGAACTGAATCACACTGCGATCTAAAGTTTAACAACAAAAGGTGGAGCAACGTAAGAAATCTTACAAACAGACAACTACATACAAATCCCAGAAGGAACTATTTCAACTAAATAAACTTGCATGAAATTGTATTTTTTATTTTGTATAAAATATATAACTTGTTGGCTTCTTTAAAATATATGTATATAGGCCACAAATAAAGAGAATCTAACACTGACTGAGCCTGTAAAAATACTATTTTAATCTTCAAAGAAAATTTGAAAAGATTTAATTTGAATTATTGTAAAACTTTCTTAAAATTGTTTAAAATAAACTAAAAGAGTTCAAATTTGCCATTTAAGAATATATCCTAATTATTTTGTACTGCATACATTTTTTTTAAACAAATTAATTAAAAGATGTCAACAATTGAAAACTTGTCCGTTCAGCCTTGCATTTTGGAGCCAGAGTCTGACCCAAAGCCAGAGGAGAATGAAGACAACAGTTGTAATTGGTAAGTCCAGACCTTATTTGGCAGTTCTGTCACAAATACTGTGACGTAATAGCTCAGAAAATCTCTAAGAAAATAGAGAAAACTGAATGGGTTGAAAAATATGACCCAAAATTCAACTTTTCTGCACTCCTAGAGACATGTACACTCCAAGTACACAACAAAACGCATGTAATGGCTAAAAAAGTGGATTTTGTATAATGTCTCAAGCGGAAAAAAATACAATTGGTGCATTTGAACTGCAAAATTTTAAAGTTCTTGTAACTTTTTAAAAGAATTATTTTTCTTTGTGTCTGCACAGCACAAACTGAATACCCCAACTTTAGAGTTGGAACAAACATTAGTAAAACATTAGCTGAAAAAACAACAGCTGTTGAAGCACAAAGAATGAACCAGGACATCTGGAGAGGATAGAACTTGAACGGGACAAACCACCAGGTGGCTATTTTAGATGCAACCAGAGTAATTTACTAGAACTGTTTGATTAAAAAGGTTTTACATTTTTGAGTTAAATTCTATTGAAATCATTGGTTTATTGTTAGATGAATCTCTGGCTACAAATGTTTTGGTGGACTTTATGTGGCTGTCAAAATATTATGGTCTAAAAATATATTTTGCCTCCATGAAACTGTGCCATGTAGACCACAGTCGTTCTATTGATTCATTTAACGTCTTACAGAGTACATACATATAAACAGACAAGAGAGATCACAGGCAGAGCGATGGAGGCACACTGAGTCGGAAAGTTCAACAAAGCAGCATGGTTTCTGCTGAAGAGCAAAGTAATGTTGAAGAATCTTCTTCCATCAGTAAATAACACAAAACATGCTGTTCCTTTTGAGCCAGACACACGTTTGTCTGTAAGGCTAATGATATAAAAATGTCCATGCCAACATCCTGAGAATACAGGATTTAGTAAAACTGTTACTTTCTCAACCCACTCACCCCTGCTGAGTTTTAAACTGACAGACCAACTACAACATGCAAGCACAAGAAAAGCAGTTTAAATGAATCTGTAAAATAAAGCAAGTGATTTGAGCTGAAGTGTAATCAGACCACCAACACTGCAGCTGTGGGTGTGATGCGGCGTGCCACTGCGCCTAGAGGCATCCTCTGAATATTAGCATATTCATAAGATTTGGAATTTTTGATGAAAAACATGGTGTAGATGTACTTTTAATCCTTCCTATTTGTTCATCAAATGTGTTTGTGAAAAAAATAAAAAATTAGACAAAATATTATTCATCATATTTCATGTGTCTCTCAATGGGAGATATTTACTATGTTAATAGGTTCCTTTCTTCTAATTTAATTTAAATTGGAAAATGCAATAAAGAATTTAAGGTGAAACAAAACCTAATTTACAAGGAAAAGAAAAATTCATATGTGGTGCAGTGGTTGGAGCTGTTGTCTCTA
This sequence comes from Cynodonichthys magdalenae, assembly GCA_031762555.1. Taxonomy (NCBI): domain Eukaryota; kingdom Metazoa; phylum Chordata; class Actinopteri; order Cyprinodontiformes; family Rivulidae; genus Cynodonichthys; species Cynodonichthys magdalenae. The sequence continues at coordinate 10,247,961 of JARVJO010000002.1, read as the reverse complement.
AGAAAGTCACAGGATCGCCTCCAAGCCTCAGGTCTTTTTGGGTGGAGTTTACATGCTCTCCCCATGCACACATGAATTTTCCCCACTTTCCTTCAGGTTAATTGGTAAATCTAAATTGTCCCTGGGTGTTGGTGAGCGCAAGAATGGCAGTTTGTCTCCATGTAGCCCTGGAATAGATGGGTGTACCCTGACTTTTGCACAGCGACTGCTGGAGATAGGCACCAGCTCCCTGGAACAAAAAGCATGTACAAAAATAGATGGATATTTCTGTGGTCAGGATAAAATGCAGCAAAGCCAAAAGAAACAAACAAAACAAACAAAAAATAACTGCACTTAATGTATCGTAACAGATTCAGAAAAAACAACCTTAAAAAAAAATCTGAAAAAAAAAAAAGATGTTCGAAGCAAATGCATTTTGTCTAACACAAAATTAGAGATTGTTCCATTAAGATTAGACCACACAGAAACCAGCAGACATCTAGATGGGAGAGATTTTGACTCTTAAAAGCCTTGGCTTGTTAAAGAGGCTGCATTATTTATAGTCCATCTGTGGGCTGAGATATCTGAGTGACTGGAGTAGGCTGGAGGGACGATCTAATGTTAGAGAGAAACTGTCATTTTAGTTGAAAATAACTGTTTAAAGGTGTGCCATAAAACGAACAACATACATATCAATTTGTGGAATTAATAGGTTGTAACTCTGACATCTATGTTTATTTTAACATATTTGAAATGTTAAAATTTCAGCTCACCTATTAGTGACTGCGATATAAATCATAAGATTTGAAGAATTAAAGTTTTAGATATAACTTACGAATTTTACAGTTATATCAAAAATCCAAGCACATATGTAAATATAGAATTGACTAAATCATGGTTTGTTGAAATTGACAAGAAGTTAACATAATGTAACGGTATCTTAGTCGTAAAAATCTACTATTTTGCATCTTTACACCCTTAACTTATAAAACAATGGAGCCATAATACAGAAATTTGCATTCACATTTGTATGGCAGCGTGAGCGTAAAAAAGGGGTTCTCTATTAGTCCCTGCACTATCATTATGAGTTATTTTCTCAGCCTTTATTAACATGCTTTCCAGTGACTGTCATAGATTCTTTGAAACTTTGGAGCAATTACTGGCCAAATTAGTTTGGCTTGGCCAGAAAAAGCTCCATTAATCACACTGTCCTCCCATTAGTGTGGTTTCACAGTGAGCCTTTAATATTTGAGAAAATGTTTACTCTTGTTGTTTATAACTCTATCTGTGGTAGAAATAGGATTAGCAGAACATAATAGGACTGTGGCACAATCCCTTTATAGAAAATTCAAAATCCAATCAAGCAATGTTATTGGCTAATCGCATGCTGGCAGCATAGAGAACTTTTAGAAAAAGTTGTTTTATTGGGATTTTCCTTCAACCTCTCGGATAGCAGACTGACAATTGTCCATCTAATTCTCTAAGAGATGAACGTGGCAATATAAAACACAATCCCAGTCTATAAACACTTTGGAATTAACTTCTCAAGGATGGAGGGAACAAGGAATAAGGAGAAGAATAGTGGCTAAAATGAGATTTGGCTCTGCTGGAAAGCTGCATGGTGATCAAATGAGGGAAAAAAGCAAAGATGCTTAGTAACAGGGAAAAATAGAAATATGCTCCAACAAGCAAAAAAAGAAAAAAAATATATATATGCAAAATTGCGTGAAATGTTAACAAGACAAAAATCTTAACAGTTTACTTTTTTTTTATCAGTGGTGGAGAAGACGCTTTCACTGTCAAACAAACATCCATTCCAATTGCAAAACCAAATGTCAACACTTCCCTGCATTTCCTTCATCACGCAGTCAACTGTGGCAGAACACACTGGTAAACACAACATAACCTTCATCCATCACTATGCTGTGAGACCCCATACTGACTAAATTGGCATTTCAGCAGAGCCAGCCAGATAGTGAGAGATGATGCAGACAGTCCACGGAGGGAATCTGCAACAACCGACCTTATGTTATTTCTGCAGCAATCTCTCAAAAACTACCTAAACTTGATTGTATGAGATCATAGCACATTTCTCACAGTCAAAAAACGAAAATTAAATATTTTTCTAAGCTTCCTCAAAGGCAAAATCACAAGCAAAACCCTCGTTAGTATATGAGCGAAAAACAAATTGAATAATAATAATATTAATAAAAAACATGACTTCAAAAAAGGAAATTGGACTATTAATTCTTCTTCGCACACACTGGTTTATTATGCATTATGGAGAGGATGTATTGTAGTGTGCGATGAGAATAGTGAGGAGGGGGAGGAGATTTTACAACCTTTTTTGCTTAAAAAGTGCCTAGGGAGGGGGAGAGATAAAATGATGGAAGCAAGCTGCACACAACAAAAAAAGAAAAAAGCACAGACTGTCTTTGTCTGTCTTTTGCTCTGTGTATTAGCAAGTAATGAGCTCCTAATTGTGTAGCCAGGCCATGGAGTCACTGTGGGGGTTGAAAAGCAGTGGGAATTAACTGTATCTGCCAAACGCACGAGGGCAAAGAGATTGATAGAAGAACAGAAAGAGAGCGCACAAGGTGAGAAAGGAAAGAAATAAAGGGATGTGAGATAGAGACACTATGAAGAGACAGGGCAAAGGCAAAATGATGAAGGCATTACAAAGAAAACGTGATTTAAGACAGAATGCAAATGAGGGGAAACAAGTGCCAGTAGCCAGTCTGTGCACTTACTTTTCAGCCATAGCTGTCTCCTCTCACCAAGTCTCTCTAATATTTCATCAACTTTGTGGTAATGAGTCAAAATTCTGGAAAGTCAAACAGACTGTTGGGGTTTAAAATGGTATGGGGTGTGTGAGTAATTCTAACAGAGGTAATTTATTCTGCAACTAAAGGTCATTCCGATAAGATTTGGTCAATATGCTATCTGTAAAAGGTCAACTTAGACACAGAAGAAACATGACAGGAAAATACTTAAATGATGATGGAAAAGCCTGTGGCATAGGCAGTATAGGTAAATGCTATGGGCATTTTCTATTTAGGGGGCACCACAAATGGGAGATGAAAAAAACACTTTTCTTAGAGTATAGTTAATTTAGTTTGTAGAATAATCACTGGTTACTAGAGCTGGGCGATATATCGAAAATTTACCGATACCGAAATTTGTGAAAATTACCGACGTTATTTTGCCCATGTCGGTATTTTCGGTATTTAAAA
>JARVJO010000002.1:10200468-10219684 GCA_031762555.1 Cynodonichthys magdalenae | reverse complement strand
CCAGAGATGCACCTGCAAGAAAATGACACATTTGAGCTATTGAAGTGTGAATTAGGATGGAGGGAACAGCAGACATAAGTTGATAGCTAAAAAATAGAAAAGTATAGAAAAGTATTAATTCACTCTTAGCTTCAGTTATAAAGTCTTTTATCATGGAATTTTATTTAAATAAATCAAGGCTGGAAAAAAAACAAAAACGTCTAAACTTTACTGAAAGTTATGACTGCTGTTAGGAGACACTCTTGGTATAACGTGATGAGTATATTGTGTGTGAGCCTGAGGAGACTTACATACAGGAGGGAGAATGTCAAGCATTATAACAGCTCTGTGGCTGCATGAAGTTTAGTAACAAGGCAGGGCCTAAATCAGCCGGTGCAGCTGGAGCCTGCTGACTGACCATGTGAGGAGGAAATTGGGTTTGAAGGGGTAAGACTCAGAACAGTGAAGGGTTACCAGGCGGGACTAGTAAGATTTGCAAGACTCAGGGATAATAAGCCACACCGCCATGGGGTTATAACTCACGCCTGGTTGCGCTTGACTGTGATTGGAGCAACGAGGAGAAGGGAGGGAATAGAAAAATAACAAGAACCAAGAGAGGCTGGTAGGGGAGCTTGATGAGAGCCAAGTCTTTGATCACAGGGTGAAGAATTACCAGCTCAATGCTTGCAACTGCAGGGTCCCAGCCCCAAAGCACTAGGAGAAAATGTTCACATTCAAAATATCAGCTTCTTTCGCCCAACACTGATTCATTTATTGGCAAACTACTGCACACGCAGGACTGGATGCACACAAACAAATCGCTTTGTTCTTCTGACTTGCCGTGGGCGAGCTCTCATTAGAGTCGTTGCTGTGTTTGTGACCTGCAGTGGCACAGTTCCTCACACAAAAAAAAAGACACACACTCTAAATGTCAACCAGCGTTGATGCACTGAAACTGAGGAAAAAAGGTACTGGTCAATAGTATCTTTGAGGTAGAACAATATCTTTTTGACCGTGCAATTTAGGGGGGATGAAAGCCTGGTAAAACTTCACAAAAACGTAATTAAAAACTGCTATTAAACAAAGGATCAGGTTATTTAAAATGACACATTATGACACTAGCATTGGTGGTTCATTTATATCATTATATATGGTGGTATATACAGTATAATGAAATAAAAAAATATAAATTGAAATGGAAAAAGGAGCCAGGATTTTCAGAATACAGATTAAACACAACTCAAACATAGAAATTATTAATAAAATTACAGATCCAACTGACATATGTTTACTGTTGAAAAGCGTCCCTGTCTCTACTTGTCTTGAATTGTGAACATCCTATCCAACTGCAGTTTGTGACATCTAAAAACTGCGACTGAGCTGAAAATAACAGTGTCAGAACTTGTCTTTCACTAAGCAATTTCTTTAAGTATTATTGCAAAGTGTTTTTTTTTTTGTTTTTTTTTAGTATTTTCATTACAAAAGTGTCTCCCGGGGAATAAAATACATCAAAACTTCTATATTTTTTTCAGCAATAGCCTAACAGAAGTGTTAGAACAATATTCAGTTCTAAATCTTGCCCTCAGGAGAACGCCTGAAGTATCCTTCTGGCTGATGGAGTTGTGTGCCGGATGATGGGGGGGTTTTCCCATTTGTTGAGTGAAGGGGTGTGAGATGTGGAGGGAACATACAGCTTTGATCCTTCTTAATCCTCAAAGGAGAGGGGTGAGCAACCATATTGCACCGACAACACTCTGCATGTGTGTGTGCGTTCTGCTGTTTAGTTGCCTAACTGGAGAAACCTTTAAAATGAGAGTTCACAGGCTTAGTGTGAGTATATGTATTAAAGAAGCGTACAATGGTGGTGGAGAGATGTTAAAGAGATTGAACAATTTCCTGAAGTGTGGATTAGGTTAAAGCAATTTCTGTTTGGAGGAACTCTGATGGAGTCAAGTTAACTGCTACTCAGAAGACATCCTATTCAAAAAACAATTCTCCATCTAAAACAACAAATCTAAAAAAGCGAAGATAACCCCCCCACTGGAGTTCAAATAAATGCTTTTTTGTACATTTTTTGACTGTATCACCTTTGCATCAGATTGGTGCAGACATTTCTGCTGGAGACTGTCTTGAATCCTGTTGGTGACTCATGATTTGTGCAACGTGTTTCATGTGAAACACAAGATGCAAACCCAATTTGCAAAATTAATAACAAAAATAATAAAATCAGGCTTAAACATCTGTAAGTATCTTAAGGTTGACACATTTTTTTTTAGGTAATAAAATTTTATTTCAAAATGGTCATTGTTTGGATTAGCCTTAGCCTGACTCTGCTATGAACTTTTCTTCCTGATTTTTCAAATTGAAACAACAGATTTCTATCTACTGTAAGTAAGATATTGACTATGTGCTATCCCCATAAAAAAAAAAAATCTGAAACTTTCCTTTTTTTTGCATAATATGGTGAAAAGCTGTTCTAGGTAATACAAGAAAATGTCTTTCTATCCTTGCTGAAATAAGAAAAAAACAACAAAAAAATCACTAATCTTGCTTGCGCCATCGCTAAGGTGCACAAGTTAGCTCATTTTTAAATATGACAATATTGTTGTTAAATTAGACAGCTATTTTAAATGCAAAGCCTACTTTTTTAGCCGTTTAAATGCATTTTATTGTGTACCTTTTTTAGTTTTTGTATCCCCTCATTTCTGCCTTCAGGAGAGACACAAAGCTTTCACGAGGGAAAGATTCTGTATACGGTGAACTGTGACTCATGTGCAGTGTGGATAAACAGATTTTGGCTCTTGAAAACAAGCTGGTTATTCTTTTTTTTTCCCTCTGAATTGTTATGTTGGGTTTTCACTGAGAGAAATTGCAAGCACAGTGCTGCCATCATTTCCCCCCCACCCCCATTATTTGCCATGAAGCCCATTGTGATGGTGAAAAGGAGGCCACATTTGAAGTGATTACATTTTCGAGATGGACCTTTGTGGGCGGAATCGTCTCAGAGGATGATGTGTTTGTATAGGAGAGAAGAGGCACGAGCACACAAATAAACCCAGAGAGTTGTTTGTGGAACTATTTTTTTTATATATAAACTCATAAAAGTGCATTCAGAGGTGTTTTTTGGTATTCCACCCACAGGTAGGGATTGCAGCGCTGCTGTGACAGTCCAGGCAACGTTGGGACAGCGCCAACTCTCGCGCCGCAGTCCCCCCTATATGGCGAGATTTAGCAAGGCACTCGGAGGGGTGGTGAAAATTGGAGCACATTCATCTCAATAGCCTGCCTGCCAGCACTAATGGATGTTAGCCTGTTTTGGAGAGACAATGAAATCGAAGAAAGACGGGATTTCTGGCTCTTGTGGACACGAGGGAAAATCACAAATACGTTTAATCCCTTTGTGCTTCTGTGTATATCATACATGATTTGAAATTCAACAACGGCTTCTGAAAGCAAGTCCCCCACCCCCACCCTCTTTGGTTCGAAGTCCTAATGTGTCAGTTGTCAGCAGTCACTTTGAATTACAGTATTTATTTAGACATTTACCTATATTCACACTGGCTACTGTTTGTCTGAAGTCTCATGGCTTATTTCCCACACTGGAGAAAAAAAATGCACCAACAGTGATGAATTCATTTTGATTTATTATTTGTAAATTGCTCCCAAAATTGTGCATCCATTTTTAAAAGTAAAATTTTTATATTCTAAAGTTGTTCGGTAGCATTTCCTTTTGGGCTTTAACCTTTTCCAGAATATAAATTCTTATTCTTTTTACTGTAGCTTTCACAACTGAGTAAAGAGTCTGACTTGTTTACTGATTTTGTTTCTCTTTTCGTCATTTCACATAATATTTGTAATGTTTCCCTTTATGTGTTCTGTCTCTTTCTGCAGGGACAAAAGTCCTCTTGGGACTGGATAGGAGAAAAATCCTAAAGTAACTGAGGGAACTATCTGTTCTGCCAATTTGCTGCTCAGTTTAGAAATCTAGCAAAAAACCTCTATGACTAAAATAAAATTATACTATTTCATTTGGATGTGTAGTCTTGAAATTTAGAGAAAAAACAAACAATGTTGACTAAAGTACAGTGCTTCTAAAACACTTTATGTTAATTTAGTATTAAGTCAACAATCTCTTAGTAAATGTATTACAAGCAATTACAGAATTCCTAAATAGCTGTAGAATTTCCATATGTTTGAGCATGTATTATAAGTGAGGGTTAATAAACGAGTCTTTCTCATTCTTTGATTTTAATCCCTAAAAGATGTTGGAGTGTAGATGATTCTGCAGAAACAGAGAGAGCTGTTTCCTCTTGCTGAGTAAAGGTCAGCAGCACATCTGCTTACCTGCAGTTGTTTTCGTCTTTTCTCCACACGTAGCCAGATTGATATACATAAGTGCAGCAACACCAAAGAAATACAGACGCATCAACAGAAACCAGATATGACTCTGTAATAGAGAAGATGGTGGATAAGCAGTTTCACAGTTGTGCAGTTTTTAATTAGAGTGCATAGTTTAGGTAGAAGATTATTTCTTATTTAGGGGGACTGAGCAAACTTGACCGGCTGCGTGTTTAGTTAACATCTTACCATCCTTGGATCCAATTAGAATATGTTTTCAAGCTGCTTGTCATCTTGATTAAACAGTCACCATGGGGAGTCTGCTGAAGAAACATTTTGTGTGGGAGGGAAAAACAAGGACAGACATTAATACAAATTGTCAGTGAAGAACTAAGCGGATAATATCATGCTGACTGCAGTAATTCTTATTGATGTTGACGTTCCCTTGCCTATATGTCTGCATATTTCTCTGTTTTCTTGTTTGAGCTGAGGAAATCTTAAAATTCTGAAGACTTTTTAGCATACATAGAAGTGCACATTATCACAACACCAGTGTTGTTCGGACGTTTTAGTTGTTTTTAGTGCAGCTGCTGAACTATTCTGTATCAGATCATCTCAAAATGAGCAAGTTCTTAAAACAATAGAAATAAGATATTTTGCTAACAGATCAAAACGATTGACTCCAAGAATTAACCCCAGGCAAAAAGTTACGCACATGACTCAAATTATGTGTTGGAGTTGAGAGAGGGCGGCTGTGGTGGAGTGGTTTCAGCCGTCTCAGTCATTGTGCCTCGTTGTGAATGCCTGAAGTGTAAAGCACCTTGAGGTCCGAGTGGATTTGACGTGGCGCATCAAGCCATGATGCTCAGCTACTTCTACACCAAATTATTTTTCAATCCTGTCAAAATGAACAAAATTACTGCAAAATGCTTGCAAAATTTGCTTTGCTGGGGCGGACAATTTGAATTGGTCTGACTCCAAATTGAATCAGTTGTAGGTGTCAACCCAATGATCACTACCTGAAAGTTTCATTAAAATCCATTCTGTGGTTTTTAAGATATTTTGCCAACGCTACAAAAAAAAGAGTAAACATGCACTCACATGAACACACCATAACTCTGTCTTTTGCAACAGACAATAATAAATAAATATATGTATCCATTTATGCATCATATTTAACTTGATGTTGTTTTTTTCCCTGAACAGATACGTAACATGTATGTGTTCTCTAGCTTTTAAAATGAGGGAATTAGATTATTTCAGATTTGTGTGTTAGCACAATCCCAAGACTCAGCCGCGAGCCTCGTGTGTTTAAGTGATCATGCTTATCGCTGATCACCCTCCTGGGTTTAGGCGTGTTGACTCATTCCTATTAATTTCCTCCGGCTTCACTAGTTAGTGAAGATGATTCCTCTCAGGTCTGCCTCTGTACTCCCTCCACCTCGCAGGTGAGTGAAATTGAGCTTAAATTGAGCCCTTGTTTTAAAATCAGCTTCTGGGATGAAACAAATAACAACAACAAAAAAAAAAAATCTAATTTTGCCTCAATAAATGTAAACGAGGTTTGCACATTTATAAGTGCCGCCCCCTTCTTTGTCGATAAATCACGCTGTTTCATTTTGGATTTTTTAGATAGAACTAATCAACAGATTTCCCTTGCTCCCAGCCAAATGCTACCTTTGATTTATCTCGGATCATTACCACCGTAAAATATTCTGTCTCTTCAAGGTTGGCATGATGAATCGGGGCCATTGACAGTAAGCTACAGACTCAGAGAGCTATTTGTACAACAGCTGGCATTCAGATCTGCCGTTCTCCTGCATGAGGCTCCATAAATTTTACATTTAATCTCATTGTATCGTTGCAAAGAGAAACAAATAAATTAAATAGATAACACTGTGATCCGGCTGTAAAATGAGGGGCCAACACAATGTTGTCAGATGTTCAGGCTACTTTATTCATTATGCACATGGAAATGACCTGCACTATTCAGCACGCAAAACAATCTGCTGTTTTTTTCTTTTTTTTAGTTTAACTAATACTCTGTTACAGCTGTGCCAGATGGAGAACAGAGCAAAATGTTGCAGCTTCTAATAATGGCAGGAGATTTATCAACAAGCTTTGTGTTTTGTGTAATAAGGGAAAATAAAACCTTTTCTGTTTAAAACTGTATGATTACAAAACTATATTAGCTGAGTATATTGTAAGTCAGCCACTCTACATTTATCATTTCTCTACATTCGTGTCAAATCTTTATTCCATTGTGGATAAAATCTGAGTTTGTGAGGTTTGCAAATCATAGCTTTCATTTAAAATTTATAAAACCTCCCAACTTGTCAGAAATGGAGTTGTTTGAGAAAGCCAAACTTTTTGGAAGCAAAATATAAGTAAAAAGAGGTCTGTAATCTATTGCACAGTATATGGCCGTGATAAATTAATACTATTGGTGTTGATTTAACAGCAAATACTGTATGTGAAGTACAAATTGATGGTAAAACTAGGCTGTTTAAGAATGAACCAGATTAAGCTGCATGCTGGATGTGATTATACTCTGATGATTTTTCAATAGAAAAGTAATGAAAACAGGAAGTGATTGTTTCATTTTCAGTTGCTTGTGTTTGTTTATGGTTCCTTTAATTATGTGTAATATAGTGAAGCTATAATGCACGTGTCAAACTCAAGACCCACAGGTGACCTCTGTGTGTCCCTCCAAAGGGTTACCCCCACCCCCCCAGTGATTTTTTTTAATTTGATCACTAATTTAATCTTATATCAGTGGTAAACTTAAAATATATGATTCAGTGCAACAAAATAAGCAAATTTAAAAGGTGAAAGACACCTGTCCTGCCCCTGAGCTGTTGGCTTTAAGTAACTCTGTCCTCCGAACAATGTAGTTCAACAGCCCTGTAATATCTCCAAATAGGCTGCTTTAAAGCCAGCATTGACCATAAACTACATTTCCCATAATGCATGTTGGTTATAGGAATTCCCTATTGGAATGTGGGAGATTTCCGAATTCAAGACAGCAGATACTTACTACAACTCAGCAGTGAGTAAAACTCTTTTATTTTTAATAGTATTTCTGTATTATGTATTTCACTTTTCAGTGTTTATAAGAGGACATGTTAAAATATTGAATCTGTGCAGGAAATACCACATACAGCTCAATGTTTGTCAGCAGTGCTCAGCCACAGCAATGAGACGAGGAACATGCTTCCTGTTTAGTCAAAATTAAACACGAAATGTCAAAGTTAATTACAACTGGTCCTTTGAGGGCCACCATGCGCGTATGTGGTTCTCTGTGAAAATAAGTTTGACACCCCTGCTATAGTGTGTAACTGTTTTGTTTTCCTTCATGAAGTTAACATGAAGTGCATTTTTTTCAGTCTGAGAGTTACCCCATCACTTAGCCTGAGCTGCTCCTGTAAACTGCAAACAACACGCTCTAACAAACCCAATTAAGAGAGCGGTACAAGTGATGGTACAACCTCTCCCTGATAAAACAGCTAATACCATCCATCTAATCAAACATGGAGGCATAAATCTAATCTTGTAGCTTCAGGGCAGACCTGGAGGCGAGATGGCCGCACCCTTCCTCCCATCAGGCCAGACTAGAACAATTACTACTGCTGCTTCACACACAGACCTGTGTCACCAGCGCAATTAACAAGCTCCGGAGGTGCCTGGGCAACCAGCAACGGCTAGGCTGTGTACACAGCATGAATGATGAGAGGAACAAGGACAGATGGGAAACAAAAAGGGAGAGAAAGGTGGAAATGAGAGGATTGTGTCGGGTTGCTAAGCTTTAGTGAAAGGTTACTGTGTGCTGACGTCAAACTAAAATAACCCACTTTTTAAACACTTTCATCAACTTTTTCCCATCATTTTTTATTTGACAAGGTAAACATTCTCGTGCTGGTTTTACATGCCCCATTCGGGATGAAGTTTTGTAACGCGAGCTTGCAAATGCAATCTTTTGCTCCCACTCTTTTGCATTCGACATTCATCCTTGTTGTGAGGATGATTCATCACAGCTGTGACAGAGAGAATGTAATGTGGTACAGCTCCCACAAGCAAAGGCGCTAGGTGTTATCTGGGTGGAACGTTCATTTTATTCAGAGGCACGTTTCATTATCAGCTGAAGAAAACAGAGCCTCTTGGTTTCTTACTACTGCAGCCACGCCATCTGGATAATCTCTATTACCTTGGAAGTGACCGCTTTTATTACCTTGTATATTGTTGCCAAGGAGAAAAATAAAATGTCTCAACAAGCATGGCTTAGCTTTGAAAGTTTGGGTGGTTTTGCCTCCTGTGGGAAAAAATGTATTTATTTCATTTACAACACTTTATTTACATAATGAACTACGCAATTCTCAATGCTTGTAATTCAAGATGTAATTGTCCTAATTTCAGCAATGAGCAGGGTGGGTGAGGGTATGGTAATTTCTGTTTATTAGAAAGTTGACCTTATTTTGTATTCTCCCCTCTATTTAAACTAGGCTATGAATGAACCCTCTCATCTGCTGGTCTTTTGATCCCAATATCCCCTTAGTCCCATGCCATCATTTCATCCTCTATAATTCCTCTTATTCAAGCAGGATGCTGGAAAAAGACGGCAGAGAAGCTAGAGAGAGGCCTTAAGGTATCTTTGCTGAATCTGGTATCAAAGAGCGATGGAGGCTGTCTAGGGCAGAGATGGATTCCTCAGCCCGTCTCATCTCCACCCAGTCATTGTTCATGAGCCCGGGTTGCCAGAATGCTGTCTGTACCTGCCACTTCTGACAGATGTCTGCTGCCAGTCAGTCTGAGATGGTCCACAATATCCATCCCCTTCTCGCTGGCTGGATCTCATATGAGTCACAAAAAAAAAATTGATGGCTGAAGAAAAAAAAAAAAAGATTAATTCATTTTCTGCTCCCTTTCCACAGATGTGCTTCTGCCTTTTGTTGGACACATAAAATGAAAGTAAAAAGACATTATACTCTCTTTCAGAACTGGGGTTTTTATGCAACGGAACATAAAAATATATTTTAATACCATGCCCTAAAATTAGGCAAATATAACCTCAAATAAACAAAAGACACGTTACACTGAAAAAGCTGTAGAATTTAGAAGAAGTTTTCTAAATCTTCTATCATCATTTAAAACAGTAAGAATTTGATTTTGTGCACCACATTATCAGCCTTTCACATGGAGGGGAAGCATTTCAGTCCATTCCTCTAAAAAATGTTCCTTCAGCTCACTGAGGTAAGACAGGATTTCTTCATGAACAGCATTTCAGTCCAAGTTAAGGTTTGGACTTTGACATGGTCATTGCCACACCATTGTCATTTCTTTGAACCATTATGATATAAATGTAGTGCTGTGCTTGAGATCTTCATCCTTGTAACTGTCAAGAGAAATGGCCTTACATCTACCAGCAGAATCCTTTAAATAGACAAAAGGAGTTTATGAGCAATTTGACACAATGACTGCAAAATGCTCACTACAATGAGGCAGAACAAAAAACCTAACCTGCCACCCCTCCATCAATGTCTGATGGTTTTTATGAGGGGTTAGGAAATCATTTACTTATTGCTAATTATCAACAAATGTCAGTAACACTTTGTAATAACTATACATTATTTAGCCTCAGTAAATGGTTAATAAATGGTTAGTTAACTTTGAAAACATCATTAATTAAGGATGATTCATGCTTAATAAGCTATAAATTAACCATAAAGACTAATTACTTCCAAAACCAACATACTCATCGTTTATTCCTGCTTAATAACTCATGAATTAACTATTATATATACTGTGTGTGTAAATGCTCATATAAATGTACTTTCACACCATGTTTTACACATGTATTAATGATTAGATAAGGTGTGAACTGACTATGATTTTGGTCTTATTTTCACTAGTAAAAAGGAACTTGTGGCCCTTCAGAGTTGTGTCTACATTAACAAATACTTAAAAAGCATAAATACTCTTTACTTTAGATGGGTTTGCAAAAAGACTTAACTAGCAACTGCCTTAATTACCGATGCACTGCAGGATTAGTAGATTCAAATGTTCTCTAACCACATGTTGAACACATGGTGTGAAAGTACATTTATATGGGCATTTACTACATTATTCACACATACAGAATAGTTCATGACTTATAAAGCAGGAATAAACAATGAGCATGTTGGTTTGGGAATTAGTTTTTAAGGGTAAAGCATTAATAGATGTATTAATTTATAGCTTATTAAGCATGCATCATCCTTAATTATCAATGTTTTCAATGTTTACGAAGCATTTATTAACGATTGAATAACGCTAAATAAGGTGCAGTTATTATAAAGTGCTTCCCAAATTTAACCTAAAATTTACAACATAGATAAAAAGTTCAAAAAAGTATTTGAATGGTTACAACTGAGGATAATATCAGCTTTTCTTCTTTTTAAAAAAATATAGGATTTTACAGTGAGACAGTCAGTGGCAAACAGTAGAAAATGTAAAATTCCTGAATAATTCCTTTCTGTATGCGTGTGTGTAGGCGTGAAGAGGCCAAAGGGAAATAAGTAAGAAAGTGCATTTACTGTGAACTAAGCAACAGCATCTTTTTATTAGTACATCAATGTGACTTGTGAGGGTGACAGTGCAGGTCTCTGCAAATAAACTGTCATTTCTCTTCCAGTCTAATGCACATCTTCCGATTTTCTTAAAATCACAAACATGTATGGCATACACACACATGTGGATGCGCTCTTTTATTAGCGAAATCTCCCCATTTTTCTACCAGCTCTTTCATTCTCATAAACAGAATCATTAAAGCATGTCATGGTGGATTGGAGGGTGGGGGATCTGCCCCCATTACTGTGAAAGCACAGGCTGCAACTGTCTTTTTAAAAGGATGGAAGAAAAACAGATGCTATTAAAGGCAGCAATCAAAAGTGGCATCACCACTAGCAAGCACGTCACGTAGCTAATTCAATCTCACAAGCCATGAAGCAATTAATTCATGTCAATACAAACGCACAAATAGTCTTTCTTTTTTGCCCAATCAGGAAAGTGGAGGTCTTACGGCTGTGCTTCTGTTTATTTGCAGATCTTTGTGCCTCTTTGTGAACATGCTCAGCGATGTGGACCTGGAGGAGCAGGTGTAATTGAGTGTGCAAAAAAAAAAAAAAAAAAAAAAGGGGACCTTGTGGTCTCGCTGCCTAAATGAGATCAGACAATCTTCTTCTCTCCATTTCCTCCACTGACAACAGGCACATTGACTCCTCTCAGATTCCTTATTACTGCTTCGGGGCATAAGAAATGAACATAAGTGTATGATGACTGTTCTTTTTTCTTGTTTGATAACACAACAGCCTTTAACTGGCTCTGCCCTCCCTAGCTGACCTACATCAGACGCCGACATAATATAGCAGATTTCAAAGCACCAGGACTCAGACAGCAGGTTTTGATTGAACCAATGCCAGAGATCAAGAGGTAAACTCATTACAGAATGTAAAATTATAGGTTACCACATATGTAGCAAGGACTGGAGGCTAGATAAATGTCCCTAAATCAATATGTCAAAACCAGTATCTCAATTACAGGCTAGAAGGGCATTTTTGGCTGAATGAAGTGGCTCAGGTAGAAAGCAGGTGTGATGCTAATGCGCACCAGATGGTGTCTCTCTGTGAGGAGATGAGAGGAAAGAAAATGAACGTTGGAGAAACAAAGGCTTACGTATTGGAGGTTATAAGACTTGATCAAAGTTGGATCTGGCTTGTTTAGGGACACAAAGCCAGTCCTATATTTAAAAACATCTTTGGAGAGGCACAGGACTTTAAGTGCTTGACTGCTCAGTCTCTCCCTGTTCCCAAACCTCCTATTCCCAGTCCTATCAGAGAGAGCTGCTGCTTTGAATTTTAATGAAGAAAAAACATGAAACTCTCCATCTTGAATTCTTTTTTTCAAACCAGTTCATCATTTTTCCTGTCTCCTTCATTCCTTATAAAACCTACACCTGCAGGGCAGTTTTATTCTGATCATGTTGACTTGAATGACTGGTTGAGTGAGACTTTTTTTTGTATTTATTCTATATTAAACATATAAAACAATGACAATTCTTAAAATAGAAACACAAATCTCATAGTCTGAGCAACAAGCTGTTTATTTATAGATTTAAACCCCAAATAGACAAATAAAATCAGAAGGCAACATCAGACATGGAGACTATAGTCTGATGTCAAAGCAGAATACAGAATAAGCGCTTGTTTTTTTGTTTTTTTTTCAAAAGACTGTTGACACACCAACAATTCCCTTGAGTAAATATACAACTTTAGATTATCTTTGTGCAGTGCTGCAACAGTAAAATCATGTCATTGTTAAAACTTGTCCTACATATCATTAGTGACGCCCTTTCAGTTTTGAATTTAAGGCAACAAAATAAATCACAACAGAAACAAAATGCTGATCTGTACAAAAAGAATTATAACAATACATCATGAGTGACAGCTGTGTCTGGGCAGGTCAAGGTAAAAACTGCATCTGCTTCTCTGGACTGTAATTCGTCATTTTCTGTAGAATGGCTGGGAGTAATGATCCTTTGCATTTAGGTACCTAGAGAGTTGACAAATGCAGAAGGGCAGTCAAGTTGCAGTTCGATTTTTATCTAACAAAGATTCAGCAATGTTTACCAATCAATAGGTGTCAAAATGTCCCGATTCTCATAACGGATCCAACAAGCCCCCAAGGAAGTGTGAGGAAATTTAAGTTGGAAGAGACAAAGGTAAAAGCCTCGGGATGAATATCTATATATTTCAACAATCAAAATAAACCCCACAGTTAATTGTATTTAATATAATCTCTTAAGGACATAAGGCATTTTGGCATCTGAGAAATGTTCCCTTTCTATGTCAGAGAGCACCCGGAGTGTCCAAATGGCAGAACCAAAATGATATTGCAAATAAATGAAGAGTGTAAAGCACCGTGTCACACACTTTCCTCTTCCTGACATCTGTTGGGCTTAACAGATGCTACGCTCAGCTGCCTACCCAAGCTCCTCTCCGAGTCAGCCAGGCTCACCAGTAAGCCAAGACTCTGACTGGCTGTGAAAATCGAGGCTGATGGTAATTGATTGCACATGACTTGAGTGCTTCAATTAAAGAAAGTTCATAGTGAGAAATTTAAAAAGTTTGAAAGTAGAAACGTTGTGGCCATCCATATTTGTCACGGTGGCCTTCGTCAAGGTCAGTTCGCTGCCAGAGACGGGAGAAGGGAGGGAAGGAGGAAAAATGACTGACAGAAAGGGGGCCGGACTGACGGCTGGCTGAGTCTGATCATGAAGGACAGGTTGAAGTGCAAGGAGTCCGTTCTGCTGGTCTTATCAGGGGGCGTGGTCCATGGATGGTCCAGAATCATTGTCCTCCAGATCTCGTGGGTCCAAGGGGTTTGCCCTTGGCTCTGGCAGCCTGGAAGAATAAATTAAAAAAAAGCAGTTTTAGATCACATGGGTGGCTTTCTCTTCTCAAGCACCTGCATGCAGCCTCACAAATACAAACTCCACCCACATGCACACATATTATGGAAATATAATAAACCTCTACGAAATGTAATCAGCTTCAATCAAGCTATGCCTTAAGTAGAAATCATCCATTCCGTTGGTTTTATATTAGCAGCTGCAGTGTGACAGAGACAAAGTGATAGCTGAATTGCAGAGACCTGTAGTAATCTGAGTCTGGCTGATAGATTCAATTTCACCGGAGACAGTCCACACTAATCATTTACTCTAATTGGACAAAGTGCTGTAAGGGTGGCACAGCTCTGCTGCTCCCTCAAAGGCAACTTCTCTGCTTCTCCAACTCCACCTATTCATGTTTTCCCATTAAATCTATAAGTCAACGGGATATTTTAAACACAGCCTCCCTGTGTGCGGATGAAACATCTTTGTTTATTCCTATCGATGCTTCTGTAATCTTGTCTCTCACAGGTTAAATCACATTTAAGGCCCAGAAAAATACATCGTAAAAAATACTGCATAAACACATTTACTCATACACAAAATAAAGATGTAGTCCACAAATAATATGCGCACACAAATAACCAGACCACCTTGATTATTATTCACATAAGAGCACTTGGAATAAATTCAGACAACTTAAACCCACCGGCTCATGAGTAGACAGCCTTCAATCAGTTTGCCTCAGACATACAAAGAATGGAATGCACATTAAAGAAGCTGAAAACCTACAGTTTTAATTTTCCACTATTGAGCATTTGCTCTGCTGCCTTCAACACCCAGAGGGGGAAAATAAAAAATAAAAAAAGCAACCTCTGTAGGTTATCTTGCCATTGTATAGAATACAGTTTTCCCCTTTAGCCCTAAAACAAATTCACACATAAGCAAATTTTGTATTTTAATATAAAAATCAGTGTAAGAGTAGGCATTAATTTAAAAAGTAAAATAAAGCATTCCTTTGAATCTACAGCTCCTGATTTTCCCGTGGGATCATTTACCTTCCTGAAAAGGCTGACTGGAAAAGCACAAACACATAAGATCAAAACTGGAGAGTAAAAAAAAAAAACTTTACTGACTATGTGACCTAAACAGCATGGTGATTTATAAATTAATATGTAGTCTAGACAGTCATGGCAACCAAATGAGTCTGGGACACAGACTATTTTTCCACCAGATTCCAAGAAGCAAATAATCAATAAATGCTAAAATTATTCTAATTTTGTGGACGTTATAAAACATTTTTCTAGAATTCCTATTAGACATCTTTCTGAAAAGGACACATCTGTTTTCATCTTTTCTACTCTGAAGCCTAGATTTGCTTCAGAAAAGCTCCACCTCTACATCCTTTGTCTTCCGACTGTATGAATCACAATCTCAGAGAGAGAGAAAAAAGCTGTTCTCACTTAGAATACTCCTTCTGTCAGACTTCTGCTGGGATGATTTGTGTTTTTGGCAACATATTTAGGAGTACATTTTCACAAAAGAAAAAAAGGATCTTATTAAAAAAGACAAACATAGGAATGGCTAGTTCAAAAGTACAAAAGTTCTACAGTAGTACAGATATTTTAAAATAGTAACCATCATGTATTTTCTCTCCATGAATGTGTGGGTTTTAGCTGGGTCCTCAAGTTTCCTCTCATGGACCAAAATGCATCTTAGGTTAACTGGTGAATCTAAACTGTCCCTAGGTGTGAATGTCTTTGTCTCTTTTGTCTCTACATGTCCCTATGATGGACTTTCGAACCCTGGGGCCCAGACAGGGAAAAGTGGGTAAAGATAAAGACTGGATGGATAGTGATTAACATAGCATGTTCAAGTGTTAGCAAAGCAGCAATGTATTTCTGAGCAAAATGTTGTCAACATAGATTCAACTTCCAAAATAACCTTCGGCTACAAGAAACTATGACACTGCAAACTGGCAGAAGATTAGGTAATTATGCTTTTCTCCATTTCATCAGTTTTAATCTAAACCGGTGAATCCCAATGTTAGGGTTGGGATCTCAATGTGGATCATGAAACATAAGGTGGGGTCCTTAGATTATCTCCAAATATTTGATTTAAATTAGTTATATGGTTTTGATATTTTGACATAGTTACGTTTGAAAATCTTTGACTTACTTACTTACTTTGGAATGATAGGATTGTTTTGTAATGTATTTTTCATTTTTACTGTCCAAGGTTTTTTATGTATTACAAACCATGAGTCTGCAAATAGAGTACATCATCATCATCATCATCATCAAAAACTAATAAAAATGTCATTGTGAACATTATATTGTCATTAGCAGTATTTGTATAAATAGCATAACACGTTTTCTTACAGGGTTGCAAGCCTTTGTCTTTATCATTTTGTGGGTCTGCAGCTAAATGAGCGACTGCTCTAAACCATTCACAACTGACAGCACAAAGCAGGCAGATTATTCTTTGCGGTTACAACAGCACACAGAAATCAGCATCAAGTAGATCCTCGTGCTCACACACAGCTTTACCCAATCTGAGGTGATATTCAGAGTAAAACCCTCACAAATGTATTTGCGTAAGGCAACTTCATCTTCAATCTTCAGACAACCGAAACCCCCTGTTTTTAAACACACACACACACAGATGCGGGCAACCCCTCGCCTCGACACACAAAAAATGTAATTACACATATATTCATATGGCACAAAGTGAGGCTCTATAGAGGCAAATGAACTATTTATATTCAAAAAGTCTTTGCTAAGCCTTAGGACACGGGGATGTAATAACTTATTTATCGCTCACGCAGGAAAAAAGCTATTACTAGAAAGAAAATGGCAGCAAATACCATGGGTGGTGACGGGAAAAAAAGAGATTTAACATACAACAAAGCGTCAGTCGGTGGTTGATAAATTCCTTTCAACTTAAGGCCTTTGCCTTGTTCTTTCATTGTTTTTCTTGCCTGTTCAGTCTCTGTTCTAAGTAAAAGACCATTTTCTTCTGTGTGTCCAAATGATTGAGTTCTTTCCCTCTATGTCTTATTCATAGTCTTTAATGCAGTCAATGTTTTATTGATCAGGAACCATCATTGCACCCTCCTCTTCATGTGACCAAGGCCTGTGGATAAGAGCTGAGCTGATGGCTGAGAGGCTGAAACCTGCCAGGGTTTCACTGAAACGTCTGGCTCATCTTAGGAGGTGAAGGGTGGACAACATCCAGCAAGCGTGGAAATTTGGAACACCATGAGAGAAAATGAGAACGAGATCAGTGCTGAGATAGGACTGATGGAGTAGCGCACGGGTAATCTTACTAATGTCTCCTCCGTCAGTAAAACAAAAGTTTCACCAAAAGCCTTAAAAGAAAGCCATCGCTCATGGCAGAAAACCTCTGGCTCCACATAAAAAAAAAACAAAAAAAACAAAGGGTAGGAGTGTGCATGATACTTTGTCCCTCTCATTCTCTTTCCACTCTGGCCAAAACCCTGTGAAAGTTGCTCAGAAAAAAAGACATTCTTATCCTGATTAAGTTTGAATTCCCTGCAGCCAGGCTCCAAAGTCATCATTCGGAAACACTCCCATCTTGATTCAGCCTCATTGCCATATGAATAATCATACTGCAGTAGCTTGGATATGCTAAATGAGCCCCTAAGATATATGTGTGTGCATGTGCATGTGTGTGTGCCCATACAGATGGAGAGATGAAAAAGGGAGGGGTTGAGGAGCAAATTGAGGGTTGCCTATAGGGGAGCAAGGTTCTTCTTGATTAAGCGAAGAAGTTAAATGAGAATAAAGTCATGTACATAGGCCTCGTGGCAATCATCCTGAGGGAAAAATAACTGTTCCAATTTGCATTCCCAAACAGCAGTGATGCCATCTAAGTATACTCCATCACATAGAATGGCTAAGCCTATTCCTCAAGCCCTGAGGCCTTATGAAGTTTGGTCTAATGAGAGAAGATCCTTAATGGTTATTGATAGAGCCCAAGAGGACAGACATTTACCCCTGCATGCTTTCCAGCGAAGCAATGTACTCGGGCACTTTATAATGAAGTAAAACTAGTTGCTTCAGCTGAATGCTTTAATTCTACTAACAGGTTTCCGATAAGAGAAGACAATGCTACAAAACACAGCAATAAAAAAGTAATGATGACAATCTAATCTAAAGAACTAATATAGTTTGTAGGCTGTTCATGTATCATCTCTGCTGTAATAGTAGATGTAACTGTCTATTGTCCAAGGATGTTTTACCTCTTCCTTTCTTTTTCCTTCCTATACAGTCTGGTCGACAAATGGTCTCTTTTAACAGAATTACATTAATTTCTGTCACCTATAGCCTTGTCTATGGTTGTGTAATCTAAAAATGTTTTGTGCTAAAAGTATTAATCAAGAAAAACACTATGATCACTACAGAACACGAACTATTATTACTCTAAAAGCTCAAATTTCAATTCTAGCTGCTTCCTAGTAAAATAGAACATGACAGAGAAAACAACAAGGGCAAAAGAGTGACACAAGGAGATGGAGAAAAACTACGAAGGAGGAAAAAAATCTATTTACTGGTGCTTCAGAAGGATAAACATCAGAGGACAAAAGGTGGGGAGCCAAAGTGATATCAAGAGAGTGATATCTTTATTGTGGCTTGTTGGTGAAACACAAAAAGAGTATGTTTAGGTTTGAAAGCCTGGTTGTTAGATTTTTCCAGATTTTATCTCACAGTTGCATTGTTGCAGGTTGTTCAGGCCATGATTAGATGCAGTGTGATTTTCTCAGGCTCCAAAACAGAAAAACACTTTTATGCTAAAAATAAATTCCCTGAACAATCTCCTGCAATCTGGCATTTATGTATCATTTGTGAATTTTCATTCAATACATTCAATATATGTCAAAAATGATTATTTGCAAACATTTTTTTTTTAATATCACACACACAGGTTTTGTAGCCCATGGATACAGGGGAAGAAAAACAAAATCATATTAGACCTTTTTGTGCATTTCGGTTATAAAGCATGCAAACACTGGGTTTTCATGCATTCACCAGAAGCAGCGGGGATCATTCACTGTGCGAGTCGAGTGTTTACATTTTTTCCAACGATAGCAATGGGGAAAAGTGACTTCTGTAGCGTGTATAATTGTTCGATGCAACGTGACAGAGTAAAAGATAAAAGAATAGCAGCTCCTTTTACCAAATTCCATAGGAAATTCGAGCAAAACTGCTACAAGAAGAAAGCTGTGGCTCAATGCGCTTCGCCGTCACGACTTCACTCCGACACAAAAACAGTAAAGTGTGTAATCGGCATTTTGTTTCTGGCATGGCGATTAATGATCCGAACTCTGTGGATTACATTCCTACACTAAATCTTAGATATGCAAAACAGACAAAAGAGCGAACAACCTCCCACAGCAAAAGAGCATGCTACTGGACAGATGTGAAGAAATACCATGTGAGTTAAATGTCATCAAAA
>JARVJO010000002.1:10150516-10200368 GCA_031762555.1 Cynodonichthys magdalenae | reverse complement strand
TTTTCTTATTTGACATGGTGGTGCCCCCCCCCCCCCCCCTCGACAGTCGCTTCACAATGACATCCTCTCAGATCCGCAGCACACTTTTCAGGGATTTTGTCCATTGGTTGTCCACAATTTTCCGAAACCATGCATCGACAACTCGCCATCATCACCTCGCTCTTTCAAATTACGTTCCTCCCACTTCCGATTTTTGCAGGAAGGTGGCATTTCGCCATCCAAACAAAATGTACATTTAATGTGTGCTTTGCAATGTGCAAAAGGTCTATTGTTGCTTCTAGTTATGCCCCATTTAGGAACAGCCAGGAAGACACAAACTGTGGCTAGTTTATCTCATTTAGTTTGGTAAGCCTGGTTTGGACGTTTTTTTTCTCCAGTTGGCAGATTTGTTGGTGAGAGGAATAAAAATAGGATTTTTCTTTGGATGATTTTGTATTATTTCTCTCATTAGACAAATTGGAAAAATGTAAAAAAAAATAGACATTTGTTGAATTTGTGCGATAAAGTAGTTCTATTTGATAAATGGTGTCACTTGGCCAAAGTGAAGATTTAAGAAAGCTAATTTTGCTGGAGGAATTTTGCCAGAGCACATTGTTGTTTATTTAAACAAACAGTTTCTTTGCTTACAAAAAGCAGTTGGCCGATGGGTTTGTTTTACCTCATAAAACTGTATTCGGTTCATCTACAAGGTCTAATTATCAGAATACACCATCTGAAGAATAAATAAATGTCAAAACTTGGTGCCTTTCTTGATTTTAAAACTTAAACAATAACCCACCTGAATGCAACTTAATTTGCAGAAGTTTTCACTTTCTGCCAATAACACAATGGATTTTTGATGAGTGAAGACTCCATTAAGATTTCACAGTGAGAAGCTGCTATGTGGGCCCAGGTGCTACCATTTGTGCTGGTGAACGGCAGAAAGGATGAGTCACAGTTGAGATTTTATCACAGTTAACTGTTTCACTGTCAACCTACAGCCTCACAGCTACACTGATATCCTGATTTGACACATCAGAGACTGTATTGTACATCGTCGTTATAATTATTACCTTTTCCTCAAATAAATTCAATACGAATAGAGAACAGAGGACCAACATCAAAAAAGCCCCAGGCTGTTAAAATGTAATTGTAGCTATGTCCAAGGTTTCCTGCATACATACAAATACTCCACGAAGCAGACACATGGGGATTCATGCCTTGAGGCAAAGAAAACAACCACAGCACTGTTCTTCCACCTTGAGATGTGAGAAAAATCTACAGGGGAGTCAAAACTCCCTGAGCATTTTAATGACAACTCTGTGAATTTCTCAAAAGTCTCCATGTCTGCAGCAATGCCCAGGTAAACTATAAAAAACTTGCACCAGCATTGCTTTTTTTACAATGCAAAGTTTCTGAAGAGATGCTTTTTTTCCTCCAAGAAAAACACAATTGTGAACACTCATATCCTGAATAATGATAAGAATTTGCATGAATAAAAATAATACCAATCATCATTGGTAATATCTTGAAACACAGCAAGACCAGTTTAGATGAAGCATTATTTTCTAATTCGGCAAGAACAAAAGACTTGAACAGCATTACTGAGTGTATCGGATCAGGAGGAAGTGGAACAAATAACCTACTTTTGTGTCCTGTTACCCCATCTTCATCCTATTCAAGGTGACTAATGACCTACTAAACAGTGCAGATAGGAGACAGCCTATTTTTAGTTTTATTTTAAGTATCACCTTTAATACTACTGAACACAAAATTCTCTTGTATAATTTAAAATTTGCATAGAAAGTAAGTATTCCATGTTTTTACATTTATACACCTCCAACAAATCATTTCTGTCACTGATAATAACTTTACCTTCTCAGCAACTCAAGTGACTTGCAATGTACTCCAGAGATCTGTTCTTGGACCCTGTCTGCATTTAATTTAAGTAATCCTACTAAATCAGTTTATTTTAATCTGATTTTATAGAATTTAGGCTCACTTATACTGCTATGCTTGTTAGTTAGTTATGTACATAAGCACTGGCAAGAAATATTATTGCACAGGAACACATATCATGCAAAATCCATGTTTTTTTAGCCGTGAAATGCCAAATTTAGCCTCCCCCGGTGCAGCATACATACATTTAAATTCTTCTTGGGTCATATTTGTCAACCCATTCTGTTTTGTTTTTATTTTCTATGCGTTTTCTGGACTATTATGTTACAGTATTTGTGATGGAACTGCAAAATATGGTCTGGACTTATCAACTACAATTTCGTCATTTTCATTCTCCTTTAGCTCTGGGTCAAGTTCTGGCTCCAACTTTTAAATCTAGATAGACAATTCTTCAGCTGTTGACATATTTTAATGAATTTGTAAATAAAACAATTCTATATAGACATAAACCCCTACATCAAAGTACAATGGACCGCTCTGGAAGCCAGACGGAGGCGGTGTGTGAAGCACCTTGTTTGGATTTAAAGATACAGCATCAAAACGAGTTGATCTGAGTCAAGCCTCAGAAAAGGGTGGAAGGAGGGTCTTGTAGAGTTACAATAAGAAGAAATTAAACCAAAGCATTGCAGTTCCATTTTATAAAGATTCCAATTTAATTATTTAAATGTGAAAAAAAAGAATTTAAAAGTATATTTTTCCTTTAAACAGACATAGTAAATACTACGAACAGGTAAAATTAGTCTCTAAAAGTCCATTTTTCCTATCAATATTTTTATTTAGGCTTTCTTTTATAAAACAATTCAGTCTTCTGGTATTGTCTCTACACCTTTCAAAAGGCTTAATCAGTTCACCAAGGAGGCAAAGAAGACAAAGGACAATAACATGCAATGCATCATGGTATGAGACCGAGTGGATGTTTCATATGACCCTCTGTGGGCACCACAGCCAATTCATCACAACAAAATGGGAGAGGCAAAGATAAATCAATTTCCTCATCTGCCAGATACACCACCCCAAGCAGTACCCAATGAAACTTCTTTTTGTGTACGCGATTATTTTAAAGAATGCATCATAAAATGCAGGTTTAACTCCCTCCAATCACCAATTGCCTGCAGGCAGTCCATATGTGATGCATTATACATGTTTTGCTAAGGAGGCTTTCTTGTGTAGAGAGGCATAAAATATCAGGGAGGCCAAATAAAGCACTGTACTTTTGCTCATCCAATCTGACTAATCATATCTTTGTCTGTGTTGGACCAGGTGTAAATAGTTTCATGAATACCTCATCCCTTAATAACCAAATTTTTGCTCCCCATGACACAAGTACCTGTGGTGTTAATCATGCAGAGGAATTAAGGCAGAGCTATTTAGATAAGAGCATTAAACAACCGTAGAGATTCTATCATACATTTGCTAAATTAGTGATTTTACAATTTCTCTGGGCACAAGGGCAATTGAGAAATTAATTGAGGAGAACCACAGCAATCCTAAGTATCCCAATAATGAAGCTGCTCAATAAATGTAACAATAAAATTGACCAAAACATGAAAACGTATACCCATTGTCACTTACTTTAAGGCTGCGTGTGAATGACAAATTCATCCTTAAAAGCTTTTCTCTACCAAGGGGCTTTTAATCTGTCACCAGTCAACAATCACTCTGAGTATTGCACTCTTTTGAGCAAAGAGGTGTTCGCTCGCATTTTCTACAGCCATTACACTAAAGGTCACAAATTACATGGCAATAAATGACATTAGGTAGATCTATTAAAGGAGAGCATAGACAAGATAATGGAAACACTTTTATGCTTCCCCAATGAATAAAGAGAAGAGGGGGACAGCTACATAGGATGTAGTCAGCTAACAAGACATTGAATCCTCTTAATGACACACTGGATCACTTTCTGATATTTGACTTCTACTCAGGCATTTTAAAAAACACACTTGAAAGAGTAAAAAAAAAAATTACAAAGAAAGTCAAGAGACATTTACTATTGTAAATGTCGCATTATGATAAAATATGACTTGCCTCTGGTAATTTAAAGTAAATGCTTAGTAAAGACTATAATTAACCCAATCTTATGGCTGAAAACCGGGGAGATCAGTTTGTTAGAGAAAGACACTCAAACAAACCACCGATTTCTAAAAAAAACAATGGTCAAAAAGAAAACAAATGAAACCCATTTGCACAAAAGAAAGTATTTATTTAATTGCAATTAAGCAAATATATATGAGAGATATGATAACTAAAAAAAATAATAATTTGGCAAAGCATATTTAAACTCTTACTAATCTAAGTCCTGTTCGTTTAATTTTGATGACAACCTTTGCTACATCAGTTATATGGTCAAGAACATATTAAGTATAGTGGATTGGATACATTATTTTATGTCAATCAAATTTTGAGGAAATGTTCCAAAGCAACTTTGTCTTAAGATAAGATCTGAAACTTATTTAGGGTCGGGCAACATTGACAAAAATATATTAATGATTAATTGTGGAATATAGCCAAAAACAATACATATGACGATTAATAGGGGACAATTGAACTTGGACATTTTTTGACTCTAAATCAGTTACTTTGTGTTACAAAATTATACTTACAAATTATAACTCAAACTAACTACTTCATTTTAACAGGTTAAATTAGTATGCTGTGAATTGAAACCCACTTTTTTTTTTTGTAGTGTTCATACTTATGTGTAATAAGTAGAGAGCGACAGACTCCTTCAGACAGCTTTCATTTCAACTGGTCGTAAATAAACAGGTTGATGTCAAATTGAAATGAACAGTCCTGCTCCCCTTCTTTCACAGTTTAAAAAAATATCTATTTGAGTATTTCAACAATTATACTTAATTTTTCACTTCTGAGCTGTCTGTAAAAGGTATCCAAAAGATTTCATCAATAAATGAACAAACAAATAAAAAGAGTTCTCTTTGGTTTAGCTACAACATTTATTAAATCAAACAAATATGTAAAAAAAATATGCCTACAAGTAATTTAGATGCAACTCAGATTTGGGTGGTTTTGGCTGAGTGGTTAGGGGAGTCGTCCTCCAATGGGCAAGACACTGAACCCCCACTGCCTCTGATATGTGTCCCATCAGTGTATGAATGTGTTTAAGCAATGATTAGTCTCCATAGAATGATCTGTCAGGGTTAGCTTTGTAGAAATTTTGTAGAGTGATGTGTGAATGGGTAAATGAGGGCACAGATTGTGCTTTGAGTATTCTTGTTGGATAGAAAGGTGCTATATGACTACAGTCCATTTACCATTTCTTTCTGTCCAAACATGTAACATTTCAGCTGCTTCCATAAGCTGCCCTTTTGTTTTCCGAATTCAGAATGCTTGTTTGATTACATGTATCAGTCACAGCTATGCTTGATTAGCAAACTAGACATAATGGAAAACCAGTAAAATATCCAAACCAAAAACATATTTAGAGTAACAAGTAAAAAAACTGCTTCCTGTAAAACCATCCTCCTGGTGCTGCTTTGCTGTGTTGTGTGTTCACAAGTCAAAAAGGATATTCTTACATGGGAAATGATGAAAAGGAAGTTTTTTTTTTCATCATAAGCTTTAAGCATTTTTTTCCCCACAAAGCCTTTGAAGTGTTAAAAATTCACAAGAATACTTTAGAGGCTGCAGCTTAGTCTTTTTCACTCACTATGGATGCTGATATTTTTTCCTTAATTTAATGCAACACTTTATTGTATTTAGCATTATTTAAATCTTGTTTATTACAAGTAAAATGATATTTTATTATATATGCACAGGTGATTTATATTTTATCTAAAAGAACATATGGTATATGGTTGTTTGAGAGAGGAAATTACATTTTGTAAAAACATATATTTGCTTTAAAAAATAGAAGGATGCTTACCTAAGCAAGGGATAAGTGATTCATCACAGTAAAAACATTATTTTATTAAACATTAAAAACAACAACTCACAAATGTTGCAAAACTTAAATTTCATTTTGATCTAACACTTTGAAGTAATTTGAAGTAATTCTCAAGTTCAAAAGGGTAGGAGAAGCACTTAGAGATTAACTTTATCTTTCCTTTTCACAGCACATAGTGTCAGCATACAGGTGACGAACAGTGAAAGCTAATACTGTCCCTGTAATACCCTTTACCCAACAGTTCTTGCATAATTTCTTTCTTATCTAAATCTTTCACTAACCTGGATTCAGTTTAGTTTCTCTGTTTAATTTCTGTACTTTACGACGTTCTGTAAGACACTTTTAAACAATTTGCTTATTCATTCAGCTTCTTCAATACTCGTGTTCCGGATGTCATTCACTCTCCTTCCCTGTCATTTCCATAGGGTTCATAAAGATAGACCTGCCTTGTCTGATCTCTCTAGTCTGTCATGTGGGCACTGAGCTGGCTCAGTCCCAGGGGCAGACAGCCATTATGAAGACTGACTGGTCACAGCAGCGCCCACACATTTGGCAGGCTGGCAGAGCTGCCCCTGTTGCCTTTTTCAAACAGCCCCCTTCTCTAACGGCAGAGTACTGACGCCTACTTAATTAGAGACAACTCAGGTACCCCGACGAGCTGTCCAGGAATTTGGATTCCTCTGAAGAGAATTCAAACAAAAAAGCCGTTTAGACCCCACAATAATACTGACTCCTCCTTAGTCTATACTCTTCCCGTTAGAGATGGAAGGATGTCATGGGTGCAGTTGGACAGATAAGAGGAGGAAAAGGCAGAAATGTGTGTGTGTAACAGAGAGAAACAGACTGAGCTGGAGAACAGGCTGGCTATTAGGCAAAGCCTTCTGCCACATGAAAACTCCCCCTCCCCAGCATCCAAGTCCTGTCATCCAAGCCCTCAGTGTGAAGGACACCCAGACAGAAAGATAAAAGTACTATATGCCTCATCCATCCATTCCCTGCGTTTTCCTCTGCAGAAACTTAAACGTACTGTGGCATAAAAAGCCTTTGCTCAGATTACTCCATAAAGACCTGATTGCAACAAAAACCACAAAATCAGTTTAAAAATCTGAAATACAAACTATGAGATAGAACACATGCAAAGTATTAGACTTTACAGATTATGCTTCACAAACTGCGTATGAGCTTTATTTCCCCAAACTGAAATTAGTTGTTTTACTTCAGCAGAAGTTGGATTTCACATTGCAACACAGTGAAATAGAGACAAGGGGCTTAAAGGCTCCCCTGTGCAGCCCGACTAATAAACTTTTATGTGTACTAATGCATCCTGTAAAGGATCAGTCATAAAAGCCTGCCTTTTCTGCGAGGTGACATCCCCTATTGGATATTCCATCATCAAGAAACTGGAAGCAGTTGCATTACGAAAAAATTGAAAAAAAAAAAATAATCAAATGACTGTCAATTTATGAGAAGTGGATTTTTATCTGTTCTATTAGAAAAGTAAAAGGCATCAATTTATCTTTAAAACATGTCTTTTAAGAAATAAAAAAATGAACAATTTTCCAAAATGACTGATGGGCAAAATAAAATGCAAATGTGCAAATAGAAAAAAAAAATAATAAGAAAAAAGCTAGTAATATTTCTATCATACTCGTCTTTTCACAGAACATTGCTAGAATATGGTGATTTTGTGAAGTGCATCCTATGGCTCCCATTAGGGACCAGGGGTAGTTAAATCCCAGCTATCTTCTCGTATACCTCTACCCAATCTAAACCCACGGTGTGGCAGGGGTTGTCATGAGGCTGCTGAATTAAACATGCTGTTCATTGCACATTCCTGCTTCCCCAACTTCCAGAATAACTGATCAGACGGACGAAGTGAAGAGTGGAAGAGTCACGGTGCTGTACATGTTGTTGTGGTATTGTTACCAATTCCAGTTGTGGAAGGCAGATTTTTTTTTTTTTCCTGTGTGTGCGTCTGTGTGAGCAAGTGAGAGAGAACGAGGGAGACTGCAGATTTTGTGTTGACAGTTCATACCTGGAGCAATGGTTTTATAAGGAACTGATTCATTGCCTCTTGGTTCTGTCTGCCATTATCTTTCTTTATCTCCACCATGCTGAAATTAGACCTGCAATTCCACCTAAAGGCTACCGCACTGTGCTATGCATGTGTGTGTCTGGCTAGTTAACGGGGCCAGAGGTCAGACTGCATGAAGAAAGCATTAGTGCATGAAGGTACCATCCTGTCAGAACAAAGTGATAGTTCCTTTACACTTTTCGTTTCCTCTCTAATTACCTGGTATATGCAAGCACTTGTTTTGATTTTTATGTGGTTTTAAGAATGAATAATGAATGTCTATGCACAGTGTGACATCATTAGAGAGCTTTTACAGTGTGTGTGAGCGCTGCATGCGTGATGTTGTGCAACGTGAAGTCTCAACAGATCCAATGCGACAACCTACAGCTCGGATAAAACACCAGGAGGAAGAATGCGCATGTGAGTTGAGGGAAAATGCAAAGTGATTCAAGGTAAAGTACTTTTCATTTATTAGAAATTGGTATGCTTTTCTGACATGAAGTCAGGGGAAAAGGAAACTAATTGCCTCTTAGAACACATCCCTTCAGTTATACCAAGGCTAAATAATGTT
This sequence comes from Cynodonichthys magdalenae, assembly GCA_031762555.1. Taxonomy (NCBI): domain Eukaryota; kingdom Metazoa; phylum Chordata; class Actinopteri; order Cyprinodontiformes; family Rivulidae; genus Cynodonichthys; species Cynodonichthys magdalenae. The sequence goes on along the minus strand of JARVJO010000002.1, from coordinate 10,191,881 downwards.
TTATTAAAAGCAAAGAAAATCTGGCAACATTCTGCCACATGCCCAAAGGATCTGTTATCAGTTGGCTGATTGTCAATTTCTGGAGGGAATAATTTTCTTGACAACACTGACATTTTCCAATCCAGAATATTCAGATATTCATGCTAAACTGACTGTGCTGTTCAAAAATACCAAATGAAAGAATGCTGGGAAATAGTGACTGATTAAATATGAACTTGGCTGTCTAAAAATTACAAACTTAATGCTACTGCTACTATTTTAGGACACAATTTTAGTAAGGCTTTAGTGGTGGTAATGTCCAGCTATTTGTGTAACTATCAGTTGGTCTACTTCTTAAATTCAGACTGAAATACCTAAATTTTAAAGCAAAACTTTAAATAGATGATCCCCACCATATGACTTGTTTAAGCTCCTGACTTTTAAATTGTGACACAAAGGTTTGGGAATCGTTTCTACAACTTTTAATGGACAACTTTAACATCGTAAATCACACTCCCACATTAAATGATAAATATGGTTATGCTCGCCTCTTTAGTGGGTGTGCCTAACTGAAGCTGTACGGTCCATTAGAGTGAAAATGACCAGAATGCATCTGCATTAAACTGTTGCAGCAATTAAATATTCTTTTTCAGCACTAGAAAAGAGTTTGTGTATAAGCCATATTTTGATTTACCCTAACATAACCAGTATACACTTTTAAATAATTTCTGACTGTAAAAGACAGATGCTTTTAGGTTCTTCTTTTTCACATTTGCATCATTCACATAGAACTGCAATGCTTTGGTCTGAATTCCTCCTTATTGTAACTTTATGAAGCCCCTCTTCCACCCCTTTCCTGGAACATATGCATGTGCAGAAAGCACCAAAACAAAGAGGAAACTACAGATCTGTCTTCATTAAAGGCAAAGATTTGGTCTCATTTTGGATTTTACTGAAAGTTTACATGAGCTTTACTATGTGCAAGGTTTGTAAAATGAAGATGAATCACTTTGAGAACATGACAAATGGGCTCACACTATCAGTTTCAGATGAAAAAAACATAAAAAATCTAATTGTGGCCCCAAAAATTTGAATCAAATCAAATTGTGTGATAATAAAAGATTCCCACCCCTACAAGAAAACATCATCAAGAAACTGAACAGGATGAAAAATATGAAGCAAAGACAGAAACCAAATTAAACTTTTCTGCACTCCTAAACACTTCAAGTACATAACAAAATGCATTTAACAGCTAAAAAAGTGGATTTTGCATATGCATATGCCCCCTTTAATACCTCTAACTGATTTACACCATTTGTTTAACTCAGTCATGTTTTAGTGTTGCTAAACAAGCAAGCTGAAGCCATCTGACAGCAAAATACCCCACAGAAATAGGCTCATCTGACTGCAAAATATTGCTCATTAATAACATAATCTGACATAGAAGGTCATATCATTACTGCTGCAACGTCTCAATAGATATGCTTTGACGTTTGATGGACATGTGAGGAGAACATGCAAATGCAAAATTTTCATTCAGATCTCCAGCTTTTGCTCTGGCGTGAATCTACAATGCTTCTTTTTCTTCTACAATACCTTCTTGATTTATTGGTTTTTCCACACTTTTCCACACTCTCGCAATTATTTTCATGTGCATAAATACTTTGCAGAAGACATACAAGCTCATTCCAGACGAATCAGTTTTCAGAAAAGGACAGTGAGCGGTTGTTGTTGACACATTTAAATTTATTTTCTTTCTCTGAAACCAATTTCTCACAGCCTTTATCGTAACCGAGCACACAGACAGCAGAGGCTTCTGTGACAAGGTGATCTATGTGACAACTGAAGATGTTTGAATGAGGCTCTTTTTTTAATAAGTGCATGTGAAGAAAAAAAATAGTAAGGCTAGGAAAAAAATGAGCCACAGCACAAAACCTTTTTTCTGTTCATGTATATTAAAGTAGATAAAAACCGATCAACACATTTTATGATTTGACAAAAATGACATGTTCAGACTCAATTTACAGGTAAAGACAATGAGAGAAAGTACGTGTGAAAGGGGGGAAAAAAAATAAAAAGACAATGGTTTCTCATTACAAGTGATTTAGTATGATGTTCAATACCAGGCGCTACAGCACAAGGTTATCAGGAAGATATTTATTAAAGTATATACTACATAATATAGACCAGTGTACGAGATAAAATGCTCACACTGGTTCAAGTTACTGGACTAACCTATTGTTGCGCTGCACTGTGCACTGCACCCTTCTGAAATATTATTTACCACACTTTCTTTCATTTTTCATAGCTGTCCTTTCTGTATTGCTAACCTGCTCAGAAAGCTTACCTCAGTTTCCCTGTTTTCATCCCCCGTTATCTTTCACTTTCCTCTTCAGCAGTCACCTCACATCTGGCACAATGAAGTGGAAATACATCTCTACAGGCTACACCTTCTGCTCATCTCATCTCAGCCTGGTTGCACCTGACCACGGCTCAGTTTCACTGCGGAAAAATCGCCAAAACAATTATCCCCTCACTAGTCTAGTTTGCAGCAATTTTGCTTCTTGCACGTCTGCATTATTAGATGGCACAGAGATGAATGTTAACATGCAGAGTGTACAAAGTTCGTCTAGAAGCACTAATATGGTTTGTAAAAAATGAAATGCAAAATAATCCTTACTTGTTACTTTCAGTTAAATCAAGTCTTTTTTCATACTTAAAGGCAAAGTTCAGCAAATATCTATATTTAAAGAGTCCTGCGGTGCTCCCTGTTAATCTCGATCTTTTTTCAGTGTCAGCGCAGTAAAAGATATCATCATTCATTTTCTTCCAGCACACAGTGCTGTTAGAAATCTTAGTCCTTTACAATAAGGTGCCACATGTGCACACTCCTAATGATTTAATTAATAACACACTTTTCATTAGCAATAATATCAAAGTGCTACAAAACAGCAAAACACAGAGTAAATAATAAACCTATATATTTAAAAAAAAGAACAATAAAATGACACTAATAAAAACAACAGCTTTAGGAGCTTTTAGGAAAAAAGCCTTTAGGAAAAGGCTTTAATTTAAGCCCTGTTAAAAACATCTAAAATCAATGATGCCTTCCAACAAAGCCAGAATGGGCTAGTTTAAAAAAGAGAAGTCTTTAAACCTTTTTTAAAGTCAACCAGTGATTGTGGAGCCCTCAAACAGTCGACGATGGAGCTCCAAAGGTGGGAACGATGCTGCAGCTTGAGTGCATTTAGAAAAGTTTTGTTTTCTTTTATTGCTGGACAGTCAGTTATTTGTAGTTCTTCTTTCCCATTGTTTCATTTTGTTTCTACTTTAGAGGTTGAGAAACAAATACTTCAGTAATTTCAGAATTACTCTTTGAGTAATTTGTCAGTGGGTAAAAAACTACTTCAGTGAATATTTACACACAGCAGATGCACTGTGAAAAAGAATAGGTCTACACACTTAAGTACAAGTGCACAGCTGAGAAGAAGCTGGCAAAAGTTTGTGAGAGAGATTTGCAGTTTATACACATGGATTAACAATGTAATATCCATAGGCATTAGAGGCTCAGAGCATCAGCACAAACACAGCAATAACTGGATTGTTGCACACTATAGACTTGGATGCATCTCACACTCTTAATGCAGACTCTGTTTTCTCTGGAATCGCTGACACACACACACACACACGCACACACACACACACACACACACACCCACACACACACACACACACACACACCGATTGAGTCCTCATATCCATCTATCAAAGCAAATCAGTATAGAACTATTTTTATACAGCATGCCACATCCTTACAAGGCTATACTTCAGGAATTACACAACAACAAAAACTATCTACCAGTCCTCAACTCTTCAAAATCCTTCAGATCAAACTGATCAGGCAGCAATCCCCCTACTGTAGCAGCTCTGCTACAAATACATTCATAGCTATAACATCTACTATGAATATATTTCTCTGTTTTTCTTTTGCATTTTAATAGTTGTGTAGATCATCATCTTTGGCACCTTAACGGTGTTCAGTGTTCTTGATTTTTTTGCCAGCTCAAACATTATCCATTTTAAGGTATGGGATTGGGCAGGACTTACAAGTAAAGGCCATATTTATTAAAAGTATCACTGCGTCTTCCTTTCTTTTCTAACCTTTTATGATTAGAAACCAAAAACAAGTTGTGAAACATTTGTGATTTTTTTATAGGCTATATATTCAGCCATTATTAGTTTGTTAAACCACCAAACCCAATTTAACCCTTTATTTGACAATTATTTGGTTGTGGGTGCTGGCAGGTTTAATTTTCAGGCTGTATTGCACAAAGGTAAAGGCAACTCCTAGAATAATTTGGGGAGAGTACATACAGTATTCTTCCATTATTCTAAAACATGGTTTTGCTCTCACATATATGTTTGATAAATTGCCTAAATCAGAAGTAATAGTCAGTAAACAAATATAATGTTTAATTCTCTCTTTTTTCCTGCAGACATGAAAACTTAGTTTTATACTTACTGCCTAAAGACTAACAATAGAAAGGGCGTAACAGTTGTAAATGTATTTGTGAAGATCTCTGCCATCTAGAGGCTTATGCATGCAAAGTAAAATAGATGGCAATGCTAAATAAATTGAAATTACATTTTTCTTACACAAAATATCTAATTTATAGTAAAAATATATTCAAGGGAAACTTAAAAGAACCAATAATGATCACGAAAAAAGGCACAAGGAAGTGTGTACGCCAATTTACATTTATCTTCAAAACCTCCCAATTTTTCTTGTGGTTTAAAAAAAAACATTGTTTTTATTTATGCTATGATGCTAACAGTATTCATGAAACACACTTGCACATGCGCCAACACACTTATACACAAATAAATGACATCCTCAAAATTAGGTGAACAGTGCGCTCGTGGCATGAATTATGCATGCTTAAGTAGCTTATCATCTAAATGCAAGTCTCTCCATTTGTCAGCTTGGTTTGTGTGTGCCTTGCATTCATTTGAAACCTCCAAATCTCCACTGTGGAATGGTGATGGCCTGAGGAGAAGAGAGGGGGGCCAAGGCAACACAAAGAGAGACAAAGAGACAGATCGAGAGTGATGGCGATGTTAAAATAAAGTTTAGAACCGTCTTAGCATGCACAGTGGATACATGCATCTCCAAAGAGCTTTTCTAATTAATAATAGGTGTATGAGACAATATTTAGGACAAGATTTTAAGGTCCAATTAATTACGATCTCTTACTATCAGATAAACAACTAAGCTAATCGCAGTTCAAATATTTACAGTCTAAACCACTGTTTTTTTTACATCATCTCAGAGAATGGTGGAGAAAACTGTGGAACTCTGATGTTCTTACTCAACTCAAAACACCAGCTGTCTTTTACAAAGATAGTTGGACAGAAGGCCAAAACAAAAGAATGATATAAAAATGACAAAGCCTGCAGTTGCTTCTATTCTGGGAGTTGATGTAAATTTTTCATTAGAGAAAATGCAACTCCTCTCCTCCGTGTCTTCATCTCTGAGCTCTATCATATGTCCTCTGGCCACTTTCCCCAGACATGCTCTTGCTTCACTTAACACATCAATTTGACCCAGTGAAGGGCAAGAAGCTCAGACAGATAAGCTGTGTCTCTAAGATCACGCTCTGCTTCCCTATAAGCCTTCCTTTCTTGGTTTGTGTGTTCGTGTGAATGCACAGCATGGCATCAGGTGGTCTTCAGCCTTCACTCACAGGGACGCATGTCTTCCCCACTGAAAACTGATTCCCTAGTTAATCCTAAAACGAAAGAAAAAAATGAAAGGGAGATGCAGCAGAGTTGTAACTTAATGAATCAATGAGGAACATCACCCTAAGAAGTCTACGCATTCCGGCCAGCTTTAATTTATTTTACGTAATTATAAAACATGATTCATAGACTTTACAGTCCTCCATCACTTCTGCTAAGCAGATTTGCCACTTTTTTTTTATTTTGCTGTGGCTTTGTGATTTGAGTCAATCTGAAAATTAAATTACATGATCAGTTTATGATTTTTGTAAATAATTTTTTTTGGGGAAAACAATCCCATGTTTTTCTGGACTGAAGCAAACCTTTCTTTGCATTACAGTATGCTTTATCAGCTTCATTTGCATTTTGCTATTTAAAACTTCCCTTCTTTCATCCTGTTTTTATTTCCTCCATATAGTATTTTATAAATTTTTATGTCTTCCAAACCTCATTGGCTGAACAGAATTTTTCTTAGAAGTATATTATAGCCTGAAACATAAATGGTGATTTTTGCACAACATTGGAAACAAATAAACAACAATGGTTTCATGCCTCTGCCTTTGCTCTAAGTAAAAACAAAGTGTGGTGATTTGTGGGTGGTTTTTTTTCATGTCTGACGGGTTATAAATAAGCTGTTTTAGTAATAGGACTGCTGAAAGGCAAGTTTAGCAGTTGGACTTTTTGCTATTGGAATCATTGGAATTTGTATGCTAATACAAGAAAAACATATCAAAGACAACTGAATGGCATAATAAATTACTCAAAATGCTGCATGATGCATATCATTCAGCACACATGTCCAAGTTACGAAATGCTTCAAACATTGATTTATTGACCATTACTGATGTTGCCTTTTGAATCCTGAATATTTACACAGAACCTGTCAGTGATAAAGTTCTAGAGTGCAACATCAACTATGTACTTACTTGGCAAAAATGTTAAATATGTTGTCTGAGTAAAATCAATATTTCTAACTTTGTGTTCATTAGTGTAAAAATGTAATTTCTGTTTTTATTAGATCAAGCCATTCATATCTAATAGTGCATCTTTCCTTTCTGACTTCAATACCTGTCTGAACAAACAAACAAAAAACAAAGAAAATCTAAATTAACCTTTAACTACAGATGAGCTGTCATTAGAATAAAATCCATGAATTATAGTAGCAAATCTACAGCTAGACAAAGGGGAAAAATCTATATGTATAGGAAATATAATCCACTTGTATTACTGCAGCCTAAAAAGAAAAGCAGATATAAGATGGTTTGCTAATGGACTTTTGAAAAGTGCACAGCACAAATAGTGGAAATTGTATTAAGTAAGCCTGATGAGAGGCATGTAAGTATTCATAAGTCTTGTTATATGATGACTCAACAGCTAAGAAAGAATAGGCAATCAATGAAAACCAACAAGTGTTGCAATTACTTTGATAAAGGCCAAGTCCCCCCCCCCTCCCCTCCCCCCCCCTCCATCACATATTCTTGACTATTCTTCATGTAGTTTGCTGAGAAGAAGAGGGCATGACATAAGGGGGAGAAAAGAAGAAATGATGAGCTGCATCTCTAATTATACCCAATTTAAATACTTCCTAGCAAAAATACAAAACGTCCCTGCCTTTTAATTGAAAGCTTGAGGCGGCATCAGTGCAGAGGAAAAAAAACAAAGTTAAATAATCTCTCATGGTCATAGGGTTTAATATTTCTGCATGGCTCTCTCTTCCCTTGCTAATTGTGAGCACAAGCATTTTGATTAGTAGTTCAGAAACTGACTCCACAACACTTTTCTCACCCGAGCCTAAGTTAATATTTATGCATGCTGTATTATGAAGTAAAAAAGTGTTAATTTAATTGCTGCACATGAAAATGCTGGTAATTTTATTACTCAGCTAAACAATGTTTTTATTTTTTTTCTGTATGTACTAGGAGGAATAACTGAACAGTTTTTTTAAATAGCTCAGCTAAAAATGCTTCCAATGATGATGAATCAACTTTTGCTTTTGGGGTGACGTGGGGGTTGTAATAAGGGTAATGCTTACAGAACATATAACATGTTAAAGTACTGAACGTCTTCATATTATACACACAAAACACATATTTAAGCTCTGGAATGCCTTACCGTTACACATCCGACAGGCCCCTTCACTGTCCATTTTTAGAACCCGTCTGAAAAACCTACCTTTACTCATTGGCCTTCAACCCAACTTAATTTTGCTAATTTTTTTATTGGTATTGATCTTATTTGCCTGTGTTTTTTATGCAATTTTTATTTTATTTATTTATTACTGATGTTCAGCACTTTGTTTTAGCTGCGGCTGGTGTTTTAGCACTTTATAAATAAAGCTGCTGCTGATGAAACAAACAAAACAACTTAAATAAAGGAATCTATTCACATTCATGTTTTTTTCTGCTAGTCTGTTGTCTATGCTTGTATCCTTTTCTCCTTAAACCATGATACCCCAGGACACAACGTAAACATGGTATTCAGGTATTGAAGGGTTTTTGTAGAAGTAAAGCCTTCTGTAATTTTCTACTTTGAAAATGTAGAGTTAAAAAGCAAGAAAACACGAATAAGCAAGCTAGAAAAGAGACTAAATGCAAAATTGCTATTGAAAAATATTTGCAGTTTTATCCATCCATCCATTTATTTCTTTATTGGTTCTACATAATTAATTTTTTTCACTCACTTGTGCTGCATATTGTAAAAAACAAACAAAAAAGACAAACATGGATGCAAACATATGTAAAATCTAAAACATGCAGGGACAAGGTTTGCATGGAAGGTGCAAAGATTAAAGCCAAAGAGTGGAAGGAAGGTTTGCAATGCATCACATTAGATTCAGCCGTGAAATGGCAGGATGGTAGGAAAGGGTGGAAAAAATAAATGAATAAAGATTTATACTGAGAGGAAAACAAATCTTGGTTGGCATGGAGAACCTATGTTTAGGGGACTAGGGCAGGGGCAGGGGATTTTATTGATGAGCAAGTCCAAGAAGATGCATGTGGGTGCAGGACTGACGTCCTCTGGGGATGCTCTGTCTATGGCAGCGATATGGGGCTCAGACAGCGGATTAGTGTTTCTGCTCCATAATCAATTTGCTGTCTGGATCCCACTGCACACAACTCTAAACATCCACTTGTCGCTTGATCCTCCAAAATCTTCCCTTTCCTTCTGTTTATTTCTCCCTAGGCCAATTTTGTTTCACCTTTTGTTTACTTCGACTTCAAACACACCAAAAACTCTAATCGTTATTGCTCAACAAACATTAAGCCAGCAAGAATATCCCTTTCATATTTCTCTTCTTTAGCTCCCCACTTCAGGCCTTCTCTTTTTCAAAGAATCTCTCACTTATGAATGTATTAATTTACACTAGCTACAACAGATTCAGCAAGGATTGCGTTTCAGGGCAATCTGGGATCATATGGAGCAAATATATCATGGTGTGTGTTTCTACAAATGAAGAATTCAACCTTTTATAGAGGGCAGCCCATTAGCTGCATCTCACCCATGGGTCCAAGTCGGCTGCCATCTGCTTCAGTGCTTAGGGGTCATAATACAGGCTGACCAATCAATAACATATTACATGTTGGCACTGTGCACCAGCCCAAGTCTCAACTTTCCTTGCTTATTAAAAGCAAGGCACATTAAATTCCAAAGAGGAAATGCAGTGCATTTCCCACAGTCAGTACAACAAAGGACTACAAAGTGAAATCAAAAATTCAATTTCTACTGGCCAAAACACAAGAACATTGTCCATCAAAGTCTATTATATGGCAACTTATTTATAAGGCTATTTTTCTGCAACTTTCAGTTTAATGCCATGTGAAAAATAGGTTTCTTTTCTTTGAGGACAGATACTGATTTTGCTGAAGGTCAAATTCTTGTTTATGGATCTGTTTGCAAATGTCTATGTCTGAAGATGGGAAGAAAACTAAGATAGATGCCCACAAAGACGGTTTATGGCCAACATTGAAATAGAGTAAAATGGTGGTTAAGAGTGTTTCTGCTCTGAGTAGAGAAGGCAGGAAAGTTTTCACATTATTAAGGTATGAAACAGGCAGGGAACTTTCTATTCTAGATTATCTCACATAAAAAAAAAATAAAGACGAAACATGCAGTGTATAAATAGGGTTTGCAGGAGCTTAATGATCTTGTAATCCTGAGGCCGTGGGTTCAAACCCAGGTTGTGTCAGGAAGGGCTTTCAGTGAAAAACAATTGTCAGATCTTTAGGGAGAGATTGCTTGCTGTGGCTATGCCCCGCATAGGGAAGCAGCCGTAAGAAAAACAACACGCAATACATGAATAATGAAAAACAATCCACCTAAAAACATTAAATCTTGCTTCCTAATCCCCCAGATACACACCTACTAGACCATCTAACAAGGTTTGGTAAAACAAAAATGCAAATTCTAAAACCAGGGTAAAAAAAAAGCAATCTTGTAAAAGAGAGGGAGATTTTGCCCTGCTAAAGACACAACTACTTATCTTACCCGGCGTTGCAATCCCAAGCAAACCAAGTTACGAGAACACACGTCTGAAACTTCAGCCTGTCAGCCACTGTTTGCAGAGCTTTCATCGGATCAGGCAGACTGTCACCTCTACAGCACCGATGTGACTCGCATGTGATCAAATTGCTTCGGAGGCAAGGAAGGGCTGATTTGTCTGTACAGAGTTTGTCAGATGTTTGAGGAAGGGAGCTGACAGGTGAAAATGTTTGAGGAAAGGTGCAAAAAAAGCATGTGCTTATGTGGGCTTTATTATGCAACGTGAATACTAGTCACTCTCATGGAGGATGATTTATCAAGAAGCTGAGTACTGAAGAGTCCTCAGTCACAGCTACAGTCGTGCTATAAAAAGGTGAGTATGAATCATACTTGGCAGACTTACCTCGGCCTGGCTTCAATGTTGTTCTGAAAACAAAGACACAAAAAGGGAAGAGGGGGAGTGGGAAGGAGAAAGTGAAAAAATTTAAACCTTAGCACAGATGTTGTGGATAAGGAAAGAAACAATAAGAAAAAAAACCATTTATAATCATCATGGGTCTACAGATGGAGTGGCTTTAATTCTCACCAGTTAATCATCACTTTCATCCACCAGTTGTGCTCATGTATATTCATCAAGCATTAAGGAGTGATTTGGAGCAAAGCACCAAATGAGCTTCAAACAATATTAATAGACTCGCTTTACTACTGAGTTTTGTTTGGGACTTAAAAGATTTCCCGACATTCGATTAGTGGACATCTTTTGTTGACTGTCAGAGAAGTATGTGATATAAATTCTAAGCTATATGTTTACTTGTTAGCTAAAAAAAAAGATTTTGATCAGACAACAAAAATAAATAATAATGAAAACATGCAAGTAAAAGATACCAGTTGATATAAACTTGCAGACTTTGTAATTAGCATGCCACCCTATTGGGCTTACTATTCATTTAGCAAAAGGGCTGAGTGAAATTAACTAGACTCAAATCCTAAATGAATGCTGAAACAATTTAAAACACAAAAACCACATGAGATGCAGGTGCTAATGGTGCAAATAGCAGGTTGTGCAGATCTGACATCAAGGATGGATGAATTTAACCTTTATTAAACCAGCCTGTATTATCAGGGGAAAGAAATTCACACATTGAAGCTGTACAGAAGCTGTATAATTTGAGATGGAATATTTCAGGACATTTTTTTTTTTTCATTTTACAAATAAGTGCAATAATGCTTATTTTAGTTTGTGTATTAAATACTAATTCTTTGCACAAACTGTATATACTGTATATATGCACATGAATAAAAATGTATATTAAAAGGTACCTTTTTCCCTTCATATAGTCTATATTTCATAAAGTCTGTGTTTCAAATGTAATGTATTTTGTTATGAGTGCTTGCAAAAGAACAGTTCATACTTGTGAACACAATTTTACTATGATTTATTGCAAATAAGAATGCTGTATTTAGGCTACTGCATATTATGACTTGCTATGACTTTGCATTTTAGCCAATAGAGCTAGCTGAGGCAGGGGCTCTCGGTCACACATGTGATCCTACAGTGAAGGATTCTGGAACCTGATTGGCTTGTGGATTCTGACCTGTGTGTATCAGAAGCCCCAGTAGATATAAAATCCTTGCTTTGTATATATGGGGGTTGCAACCTCTTCAGATTCTCAAACTCTGAGGAATGTGCGACCTGCAATTGCATTATTATTATTCTCAGTATGTCTTATTTCCTTTATTTCTCTTTGTATAATAAATGCCACAAAAGATAAATGACTTGTTTAATTCTTGAGTCGATCATTATCTCAGAAAATTCACCACGTGTGATTTTACCAGAGGGGAATGATTTGATGCATATTTCCTTTTCTACCTATTAAAAACAAGCTAAATCTTGAAGGGAGAAAATACTATAAATACAGCACACTGAGTAAACAGCCCAGCTTTATTTGACAAATGGTAAACCTGCTGTTGCATCTTTACAAAGAATGATAAACCAAGCCGTTAAAAATCAAAACCCAATTTTAACATTAAAGATGTTTTTACATTTGCACAAACATCAACATAACAAGGAGAAAAAGGTGAGCTGCCTGATTCTTGGCAGACTAAGATTTTTCTGCAGTGCCTGCAGAGTTCACACTAGATTTTAACATGACTGCATCATAAAACATTGGGCCATATTACCATATGGCCATATGCCACTAGTGCCAAGTTAATAGAGCCTGCACATCTTTCAAACCACCAACCTGCCAGATGTACTGCTCAGATTTAGCTGTAGAAGCAGCTAATGTGACCACCAGTGCTGCTATATTTGAAACCAGCACTGATGAGGTTCACAATACATGCCTTCAAATTCTTTACATTTTATATTCTTTAAAATTTAGACAAAACCCTGTAAAAATGTATTATGTACTACTGCAAAGTCACAATAAACACAGATAGCTGGCATGAGTAACAACAAAATTCAAAAACCAAACAAATATTGTATTTTTTCCAACCACGACTTGGTCATAATGCCAAGGTTTATAACAGCATTTATTATCAAACCTAATAAAGGTTTATGATGTTAGTACTATTGAAGATTCAATGATAATGAATAGTGAACTACAGCCTAGATACAAAAGGCAAAGCTAAAATGAAATTCAGTGACTTAGACTCTTTCTATATGCAGTAGATAGATGTAATTATCTTGTAAAAGCTTCTATTGTGTGTCTTCATAAGATGACTTAAATGGAAATGTGAACCTATTTAACCTGATTTTTTTTAGGCAACCGTTTACTGAAAGAGAATGAGTAAAAAAAAAATGCTGCCTCGACAAACAAAGTCTATTGCATGTGTAGAGTGTAGAATCAAAGTTTCACACCACAGTGAAAGTTGCAATAAAAAACTGAATTGTCTTTGTGGACTCACTTGTTAAATTTTTGGATTTCACCGAAGCTCTGCTGCTGAATTTAATACAACCTGCACATCCAGCAAACAATAAGTAACAGTAACAATTACAAAACCACTATTTGAAAGTAGTGAAGCTTTAAAAAGGGTATATTCTCCACACTTTAAGTGTATTAGCTTTGGGTGTTCCTGTGCATGGTCACAAATTGTACTAAAGAAAAAAGAAAAAGCATTACAAACTGAACAAAAAAGCTTGTATAAGGGTTGTTCCTAATGGCTACTTTGGTAAGGTTCATACAAAGTATAAACATTTGTCTCATACTTAATGATTTTTTAACCAATCAATAGACCACTTTGAGCAGACTAGGCATTGTGGAGGACAAATTACAGAGAGTAGCATAAATGCAGTGTTTGATCACTTATTATACTGTAGCACTGGACTTCAACAACCAGCACTAAGATGACAGCGCCATGAAAGAGCAAAACTAACAGAATCATAAGACAGTGGCTCTTTGGCAGCACAGCAGATGAGAGGAGAGACAGTGGAAGCTGCAGAGAAATGACAGGCTGTTTGCTGAACTGACTACACTTTAGATTCAAATTTAATTAGCTTTGAATCTGAACAAATGTGAGTCAGTAAGTTATCTACTCTCTTACAATGTCAAACAGTAAACTCAAAAATCATTTTGTAAAATGAAAGCAGAAATTGACTTTTTTTTTTCAAGAAAGCAGTGGTTGCTGTAAAATGTCTCCCTAGAAACATGTAAATGTCTTTTACTAATGTTGTTACTGATGGATAAATAAATAGTAAATTATTGAATTCAATGGTATGTTTGAAAGGGAGTTATGGCTACAAACATTATGTTACATACAGCTGAAAAAAAATGCATTCTGCAAGAAACAAAAACACTTAATGAAAGCACATTGTTTTGGTTCAGTCATGAATTTTAAACATTTACCAAGGAAAAAAGGGACATATTATGAAAAATCTAAAGGCTCTATTAATAAATATTGCACCTCTACATTTTACAGCAGTTTATATTTGACAAAGCAGATTTCAGCTACAACTGAGTCAGTTACGACACAACCCACAAATTGACAAATGGGGTATTTCATCATTTATGGCATCCGTTATATCATGTAAAATCCCACACAAAAAAAAGCCCATCTCTTTTCTTGCTTTTAAAAGTTAGGTCCAATTTTATTTATTTATTTATTTTGTAGTGGCTTAAAGAATTTTGAAAATGACTGAACACAGTATAAGAAAAAGCCTATATTCCCCGGCTGGCTCTCGATGGTTTGTTAGTTTTCAAAATGCATTTTCAATCCTGCTGATCCTTTTTCTTTTGCAACTGTCTACACTGGCACATTCCAGTGTTTGCATTATTTATCCAAAATAAGGGGTTTGTTTGACTTAAAGCAGGAATAGTTGCCTTAATTTAGTAATTTATTTCTCTGACGATGTTTCAGGGATGGGTAAGTGTGATAAAAGTTTTCCATTGATGTTGCAGTATTACTGACATTTGCCCTTATATTTATTTGGCCTTAATATGCTAACAGAATCAAAACTGTCTGAAATTAAATTTCCTTGTCTTACAAAACCTTAAATCAAGTACCTTTGCCCAAAAGGAATTGAGGCTGGATCTACCACCAACCAAATGGAATGACTTTTTAGAGATGTGCTGCTGACATCAAATTTACAATATGCTGTTTTTTCACCCTAAAAGTTGTATAACCAATAAAATATATACTAGGTTTATGAGATTTGCAAGTCATTCTGTTTTTATTTACTTTTTACAAAATGTGAACTTTTTCAAAATGGGGGTTGCTTTCAGCTGCAGCTTTTCCAAGTAACTTTGTTATATTACTGCTAAAACAGATTGAAAAGTAGCACAGGACTTATGTTTTTGTAATAATCACTGCATCTTTTTGGATTGTTTCATTGGAGCCCCAAGGTGTTAATATTATAAATACCTTGAAATTCTCATACATGATTTACACTCTAGTTAACCAGTAACTGATAAAACAAATATAAATGTATATTAAAAAAATGAGTTTTGGATGTTTTCCACTTTTTTATATAGAACTTCATATTGTAAGGAGCAGTTGAATGAAATGCATTACAGCATATTTACTTTGGTTAACTTATTTTACAGACTAACAATAATGCAATAAAAGTATGCAGAAAGTCTTAGTCTTTGCACACAAGATTCATCTTCATAAAAAATGTGCCCAATTAAGTTGAACTTTTTCCTAATCAGATGCAAAAAGAGCATTAAAAACAGACTAATGTTCAGTGTGTTATTTAATTATGAACAAACAAAAAGGAGTGTAAAGAAACTGGTAGAAAAAGCAAGGTACAGTAAAGCATGAATAAATAAGCAAAAATATATCTTCCAGTAAACACGTTTAAAGGGCCAATAGTATGTGTTTCTCAAGCATATGGTTCAATTCTATACCATAATAAAGTAACTATGTCACCTACACTTGTTATGAAAAAGATGTTTATAAGTATAAATCATAAATAAATTTGACTTTGCATCATAACCGTTTCTAAATGCCTCTGTACAATACTGGTTTTGGAAAATGACAATTCAGGATACAATTGAAGCTTACCGTCGGACCTGGAAAGTACGTTTCAGCTTGGTAAGATATCTCCCTCTTTGTTTGTAAATAATAGATGTTTTCTGTTGACATCTATTATTTGCAAATCAGAAAGAAAATGTGTATACACTCACAATGATGTGCTGTGTATCTAAAATAAATAAATGAATTACATAAATAAAATTGAACAAAATAGCTGCAGGTGTGGTAACATTAATTAATCTTCTCTTTAATAAAACTATTTTAGTCTTGGTACCACTGAAATGACAAACTTCAGGTTTTCTATTTTGGCACATGCTCAAATTTTCTAATACATGTGGGCATTGTGAGTACCACATCCACACACACAGTAAGACACACTGTTAATTGAATTTCCATATAAAGACTCTTAACTCTGACACAAGACTTTCTCCAGTGACCATCCATTTCCAAATCACATCGTCTATTGCTTCCTTCAGCAATAAAGAACACATGAGAACAAACTGGGTACCACTGGCATTCAATTAGAGCCTCTAATGAACCTGGGCCACCATGGAATAATTTCTCAGAGAAAAAGCAATCTGCACATCAGCTATACCATTACTACAGCCTCTTTAGTCATGCACAGTATCTCTAGGGAATGCTCAGGTCTCCTCTCTAGACTGTGGTGACTAAAATAAAGCGAGTGACAAATGGTCCAATGGGATATTTAAATTTGGGGCCTATAAGTAGTAAAAGCCTTCTCTGCAATTTTGAAATTAGACCAGGGGGAGTGAGATGCTTAAGTGTTTGATAATGGTGTAAGACCATGACTTGCTCTTCCACCACTGTTCACATCCTTGCAGTTTTGTGACATAAACAGCAGTGGACCACAGATGTCAACTGTTCATTAGCATAAGGAAATGTTCACTGATGAACTGATGTGTAAAAAGATGAGACACAATACATCCATCTTCTGTGCAGTGGACAAACAATGAAGCGTTGGACTCTAATAAAATGTTTTATTTGAGAAAAGGATTCTTTCTTTGTCATGCTTTGTCAGCACCCTGGGTTTTCTGCAGCTGCCTTCTGTTGTTGTTGCTGGGTTTTCTGGCATTAGTATTGACTTAAGCAAGTAACATCCTGCTCCATCCAGCTGACACTACAATGGTTCACTTTGTAACTGCAGAAAATTCCCCTCCTATACCATCAAAATGTTTGCCAATTGTTTTTCCTGAAAGTTTTAGGCTATTATCCATCTAAAGTGTGAAGCACTGCCTTTTTAGGTTTGTTGCATTTAATTAAATCTTAGAAGAAAAACAAGGCTTCTTATCATTAGTAAACAGCCATGACTAAATGTCACAGGACGCCATGTTTATGCCCTTTTGTTGGTTTAATTTAATTCAGAAACTATATTGAAACTTTTTCAGGACTGTTTTATACATTTTTCTTAAAGGGGGGATATTATGTATTTTCCAGGCAAATAGTTCAATGCTATACCACAAACAAGTAACTATGTTATTGAGTTGTTGTGAAAATGTTGTATATATTAAAAATAAATTTGACTTTGCTTCAAAACCTATCTTAATGCCTTGAAATTGACCTCTCTCTTTAAGAGCCTCCTACAGTTTCCAACACTCCCACTTCAGCACGTCTTCACAACAAAGTTTTGGGGGATGGGTACTCTGTGGGGGCGGGTGCTTGGTTGTAGACTGAGCTCCAGGGAGGAGCCTTGTGTAAATAGGGGGTGCTTTGTACCAGAAAGCATTTAGGTGGCTCCACATGGCTACCACAGGAGATTCAAGGATTTTTCAAACAAGCATGAATTAGTCAAATTAACACTCTGGGTATGTTTTTGATGAAGGAATGACATAACAGGATAAAAAAACGCTCAAAAAAGTCGATTTTGCACAATACCTCTCTTTAATATCTTTCTGCAACAGTTTAATCTTATCTGTCTTATTTTTTTCTAAAGAATGTTGGTATTTTAACAATCTAATCTGGTGTTTCTTTACTGGAGGATTGTAACTGGTTTACATATTGAAGTCAACTCAGTGTATTTGCTTACTTTAAGTTATCTTGGAAAGTGTCTTTCACTAAACCTATTTTTAGATTTTTTTTAATTAAAAAAGGAAAACTATGATACTTTACTCCTCTGAAGCCTTTCTATGTTGCCAAGATCACCATTGGACTATTTTCCCTCTAAATGTACCAAACTATTGATTTAACCACTCACAATGTTCCTGTTTTTTTTTTTTTTGATAGATTTGTTCTGTTTGTGAAGCCTAAAAATAGCTTGTTTCATTTCTATTGAGAGCTCTATTGACTGTTGTAGGTTTCAGCAATGGCTTCCAAAAGCAGACACCACACTTTGAATTAACATCAGAACTCTAGCCTGGTTTACTGACAAAGAAAAATATGGAGGAAAATCCCAACCTTTTAATGGAAGTGCTTTTGACTCAACAACCCATTTCATATTCTAAAAAATACATTTTACAGATACAAAATTTCTTAAACTTTAATTCAATGTAAGTGTGAGGACTAAAATCCTTTAAATAACTGTAACCTGAGCATGTTTTGATAAACAGACTCGAAAATCAAATAGAGCACAAGGGAGAATTACTTTCTTCATACAAATCTAGTATTTGTCTGGATAAATAGTTAAGATTCGCTCCTTTCATTTGGAGCATAGCTGTGCATAAGTGCACCTGATCTTTTATTCATTTGTCTGTCTGCAGCTAGTTTCATCCTCATTAGGAAAATAATCCTTGAAATGACAGCCCCAGGAACAAACCTTAATAGCTGCAGACAATAATGCTGCTAGTCTTTAAGCAAGGCCCTGTGTTTATCCAACAAACAGGATTTTGAGCAAAATCGTGGACAAATGGTGACAAGTTCATGTGCTGCTGCAAACTATCCTAAATTGTAACTAGAATCAGAAATAAAGAGAGAGTTTGGTTTATTTTGGTTTACAAGTTTGGCTAATCTGAAAGCCAAACAAATTGTGACAGACTGAATATCACATTCACTGGGCTTCTAAACATTACTTTATGTACTTCACTCTGCAGTCACTGAAAACTGGAATGCTAGTTGTTTTAGTTCACAAAACACCAAATGAAAAAAAAAAAAAAAAGTCAAGTTTTCTCACCAGCAATCTGTGGGAAGGTCCAGGAACTGCAGCAAGGACCTCCGCTGCAACAGCAGGCCCAACGGTCTCGGCCTGTTCCAGCAGGCACAGCTGGTGCGTGATGCTGTCCATCTCCTCCTGCAGCTTTTCCGTTTCAGCGGTGATCTCGGCAATTTTTTCAGCAGCAGAGGCCGTAAGAAAAGCTTCTTTGAGGTCGACTAAGTGAAGGGTTCTCCTCTCCTCCAAACGAACCAGTCTGCGGAGCTCATCAAACTGACTGTTCACATATTCTTCTAGTTCCTCTGTCGACATCTATTATATGCAAATCAGACACAAAATAAGGGAGGAAAGACAAAAGAATGACTGGGTTGGAAGTAGGGCAGAGAAACCTTTCAATTTTACAAGACAGAAAGTAACAGTGTTTCTGTGTAGGACTTATGATGAACTGACAACTTGTTAGGGTGTGCTCCACCTCTTGCCCATTGACTGCTGGGGTAAGAACTATTCCCTTTTGTGACATGAAACAAGATTAAGCCCAAAGTTAAAAAATGAAAAATGAACAGAAGACCGAGAAAGAAATACTGAGCTTCAACAAACCATATCAAAAACTACATAATTTTAAGTCTGAATCATGGATATGGACACAAATACAAAGCAAGAAATCAAAGTAAGGTAATAAAAGAAGGAAACAATGCTCCTCTCTTCTGCTTTTCGGGGTTATTTCAGGAAGCCCACAGGTTTCTGTCATGCAATAACTAATTGATGGCATCGAGCAGATTATCTAGTGACAAACCCCATGAATCACATCTGTAGATGGAAACCTCAAAGGCTTTTTCTACTGCAGAAAGCCATCTGTTTGGCTTTCAAGATGCCTGAACTGCTCACCAAGATACCTTCTTTAATTCTTTCCCCTATTCCCTGGTGAGAATCTCTTTAGTTATGACTCGTTAAGTTAAAAACACCCTAATAAACTTACCCCTACTTGAATTCCCTTTTCGTTAAAATGGCTCCATCTTGACAGAAGTTTCTGTCGTGACATAAAGCATCCTGAGGTTTCTTGTCATGATCTTTTCTCCCTAATATGTTATAATTGACTCAGTACAAACATTATCTGCTCCATCTTCCCATTTTCCCCTGAGGTAGAATGCAGTTCCCTTCCTTTCCTTGCATTTCATCTCGTTTCCGGCAGCCTTTCTTTCTCCACTGAAGCAAGGAATCATTGTCTTTAGGTTGATAGAGTGAATGCCCCTAAGGGCCCAAAGTTTTATGTATTTGCCATTTGTGCACAAGCAAGCAGATTCTCCAAATTGCCCATTAATCCAAGTTCAAGAGGCAACACTTTCAAATTACTGTCTTTGTATAAGAATAGAAAATCTTGCACATTATTCATTATGAATAAGACAGAAGGAGTTACTTAACATCTGTTTGGGAAGCAATGAGTTGTTTTATTTTTGTCTTTGAGCCTCAACAAAACCAACCCTTGAATAGATGTGTGACAGATAAAGAATGTTACAATACAGAAGCGTTGGACAGGCAACATGTTTTACTTATTTATAGTCATGTTAAAGTTACTGGTGAATAAGGTAAATTGGAGAAAAGAAGAAATTGTTCTATGTTTTGCTCATATTTGGTTGTTTCTGACATCCTTCTTTGAGCTACAGAGGAAGCTAACTGGATTTAAGTCACTTTTGTACTGTTGCTTAAGGAATTTACCATAATCCAGTTATAAACCACAATGATTACTTCTCAACTAAAATTGCAAAGTCTGAAATTTTAAAATGAAGAGCAACATATAAAACAGCAGATAAGAAAAAAAAATATGTAAAGTATCAATTTCAAGGGAATAAATTTGCATGTTGTTCAGAGGTTTCAGAAAAAAAGAATCAGCTAAATACTATAACTTGAACAAAGGGAACAAAATATAAAAACACAACTTAGCATCTTGGTGCATTATGTTAGAAATCACACAATTTCCATCACCACATTTTCTGTTGTCCAGGACCTCTATAAGTCCCTTTGACCTTTAAGGAATTCCCATGGCCTGCATCACAGATGGAGCCTGCAATCCCAGATCTTTGTGTTTGTGGAGAAGCCCTCTGCCATCCAAGCTCTCACGCTGAAAAAAATTGCGTCAATCGCGAGGAAGGAGCATCCATGCGTGCTAATTCTTGATTTGCATTGCTGCAAGCTGAGGCCACAAAATGAGGCCTCAGGAGAAACAACAGAGCACATTGCTTACCCTGGCAGAGTTGTTGTAAGGATGACAGGAGGAGGATGAATGCCCATACACTGACAGGATAGTTAGTTTATTTAATTTAAGCTAAAAATCTTTCATTTGCATTTTTGTACCATATTTTTATTGTAGAAGCATGACTAAAATGCCTCATATAAGCAATATCTGCAGGGGTTGTAAAAATACTTTTCCTCTGACACTTCAAATGACTGTAATGCTGTAACTAACACACAAAAGTTATAGTTTTGACTGACTGTAAAAAACATTGTTACTTTGATGATAAAATTGCAATGAGTAGCCAAAGTCTTTAAAAGTGTAAATAGATCAAAACAATGCCCCCCCCCTTTAATTTATTTATTTATTTTTGGGGTGGGCAGTGAGCACAGGAGACCATCACAATGTCTGCTCAGAAGTTATAATAATATTAATTAATTGTTTGTACATAAAAAAAAATCACCAAAACAAATCTGTTTGAATAATAAAACTTTGTATAATTCAGTTTTTCTCTTTTTTTTTTTTCTTTTTCCAAATAAAAGTTTGTAACTGCTCAATTTATTATTTTATTTTTGGAGAGGTGGGGAGTAGAGAGGGATTAAGGGGACTCAGCATGGCTTGGAAGTAAGAAAGGGGGGCTTAGAGGAAAATAGGTGGTGAACCGCTGGATTAGAGTACAAATGATAAAAATCTAATTTCACAATTTTTGGGTGAGCTGCAAGGTTTAAAGGGAGAGTTTCCTAAAAGTTAAAATTGAGCTTAAAACTAACATAATGCGAATAAAAAATGCTTACTTTTATTGAAAGAAAATATTTTTCTTTCATTCTAACAATAATTGCAATAATAACAATAACATAACATTATAACATAATAACAATAATTTTGTACTTTAAAGAAATATTTGGAATGAATTTAGCTAAATAAAATGTTAAACAAACTTTAAAATTAAGGCAACTTTGCAGCCTTTTCATTGCTCTCTTTGATGTCTTTAAAAAAGGCCTAAAAAGGCATTAATAATACATTAGGAGTAAATGGATTTGAACTGTCCTTGCCCTTGGCAATGGTGGCCCAGTTCCAGCAGAACACTATCCCCCCCCCCAAAAATTAGATTTTCCAATTTAACTTTTAATGCAATGGTGCAGTAAATAAAAAAAAAAGTCATGTTGAAGAACATCACCAGCTTTGCTATATTCACTGCAGTTTTTGTAAATTTATAAATGTGTCATTTCAATATTTGCAAACTTCATTGTCAATGCCAGCCAAGAAACTTTCTTGGTAATGACACCGAGTTACTAAATTAAAAAAACAGATAAAGAAGCAAAAGAAAAATTGGACAGAGTACGAAGAAGAAGAAAAAAACTGGTTAAAGCAGTGTGTAACTCGAAGTAGTGCAATAAATAAATAAGAGTAGCAGCCAAGACTTTTAAAAATTGTTCTATTGTCTGCTCCACAGCTTTAATGCATCTGCTGTTCTTGTAGATCTTACGAGAAGGTGAAAATAGATTTAGCCAATAAACACGCATCTGAGTGGTGGTGCTTTGCTCTATCTGGGTCTCATGTCACTTCAATTGGGCAGGAAAACAAAAAAAAAGCTTGCAACCAGTGTGTGCAGTAAATGGTGCCTTAACTGTAGATATAAAAAGCAAATAAAAGTTCAAATGAAGTAAATGTACTGATTATGTTTACTGTCCTTCATGCTTCAAATTTACCATCTTGCTTCCTGAATACAGGTAATGCTTACTGATTGGAGGAATGACAACCATATAGACCTTTAAATAGGTTTGGCCTCTGCTCTTCATTAATATGCAGCTCTGTTGCTGTTTGTATTATATTTACTCTGAGCTGCAGAAAGACAATATAAACTTTGAGACCTCACAATCCCTGTGCATGTAGAAAAGTAAATAGAGCGAGCTAGATTAAAAAAGAAAACGTGGAAAAGATAAATCCTTTCATCCAACCCACACCTACTCAGACAGCTACTCAGATCTTTCCCTTCAGGAAGTCTTTCAGGATGTCAATACCATGCAATTTAACCTCCTCCAGCTGCTCTTTCTATCTCTGTGTCTGTCTTGCACGCACACACTTAGACATAACCTTCCTCACCAGAAGTAGTCACTCTGATGGCTGCCTGTCATGCATAATAATAAACACTGACATTTGAGAGAGCAGAAAGGACATGCCGACAAATCCACATAATGGTCTCCAACATGATGCCCTGTGAGTGAGAAGGTAGGTGTCTTTTACTGAGCTCACTGCCCCCCTACAGTGTTACAGCATAAGACAAAACATGCAGGAAGTCCCCACAGCCACGCAGATTTGTCAATATGATAATAGATACAGACTCCTTTGAGGCGCCAGCTGACTTTTTTAACCTTTTACATTAGGCTGCTGTGCTTGGGTCAGCCTTTGCAAGTATTTATGTGTGCTGTTTTTTCCTTCTACGGGTTTTGACAGAAGTATAAATGCAGAGATGGTTGAGAAAGCAGCTGATGCTGCTTTTAATGATAATTTGCTGAGACGAGAGCTGTAGGTTTCTGATCTTGCCTTTAACTGTTCCGCCCTTCGACGCACAACCCCTAACTCTACATGGTCAGGTTTCATTTTCAGTGGCAGATCATGCCTCCACTCTGGCATCAGTAATGGAAAATACAGAAACTGTTTTCAAGCTTGACTTGTCATGAAAATTTAGTTTAGTTTAGATTTTTTTTTCTTTGCATCAAAAAAAAAAGTGACTGTGTATAAAATGCACCAGTTGTCCTGTTCCTTTAGCAACCTGGAGGCAATTCAGCAAGAATGCTGCAAAAATACGTTAAGATCATAAAAAAAAACCCATGAATTAAAATGTTATGACCTTGACATGATGGAAACAGCTGGAGTTAAAGAAGGTAAACTTCAGTCAGCACCACATTTTTTAGTGTCTAGAGTGGGATGTGTTTTAGAACAAAGTATCACCAACACTAAGATTTAACACCCTTCATTAAGTAGTTTGGTTTTGCTAGAATGAGTACAAACAGGTCAATGAATCATTCTAAAAGACTCCGAAAAAAAGTAAAACTGCCAGCATTGCAACTTAACACTTAGTTGAATTGTAATGATGTTGTTTACACCATATCTGGTCTCTAAGATGAACACGTTCGGTTAGGTTTCCAAGTTCAACAAGAGTTTAAAAGCAGCTCGAGGATATTCAGTATTCAACACTTCACATGACAAAGCTTGAATCACAGTCACTTTGCAAATGCAAACTGAAGCAAAAATGTGTCGGCACAAAAGAAAGGACATCAGCAAAGTCTAAAGACGCTCACTTTACACCTGTTTACTATGACATCATATCCGAGGTGAAACTTGACTCTGACTTAAGGCTTTTTTGTTATGTGTGGTTCGCCCCATTTTGTAGAGTCTCCGGGGCCAGGGTGAAGATTTCAGGAAGTGGACCAGATCAGAGTTATGTGCGGTAACTTTGGATGTCTGTAAATAAATATTTAAGACTGAGAACTGAATCAATCTCCAGAGCATAATTTGATCTCTCATTGGAACGGGATCTTTCACACCGTTATCCATTTTTACCAGCAAATCTTTTGGGTTTTGTCTGCAGAAACTTAAACTATCCAGCCACTGAGATTTCTGCCCATTCCTCAAAGTAAAGATTGATTCGGCTCCTTCAAGTTGGTTGTGTTCTGGTGGTGTTCAGGTGTAAAATCATATTCAGATTCTCGGGAGGCTTGAGATCTGTGCTTTGACCTAACCTTTCTGAGGATTTTCCCTCATAAATCCATAGAGTATTGCTTTAGGTGAACTTTCGTTCCTGTCTCACTACTGTGAAAAACTCAGACAAGATTTCCTGAAGCCTGTGCCTGTCTTCATTCAATATGGATGAACTTCCTACAGCGTGTTGCTGTGTTGCCACCATGCTTCATTAAGAAGATAATCTCAGGGTGATAAACCCTTTTTAAGTTTGCACAATACTCAAAGTGGTTGTTAATGAACAAAAAAGTTTAATCTCATGTGATCAATGTGCCTTGCTGCAAATATTTTGGCAGTCTTTTTTTGGGTGTCTTCTGAAAGGAGACATTCACAGATGCATGCATCTTCAAGCAAAGTGAATCACAATGAGCTCCGTACTGCTTTAGGTGATCACACGAACACATACCTCGGTCTACTGCAAATATTTGCTGCTAATTAAATATTACCTTTTGCCTCTTCGTTACCTCTCTGATTAAACTGCTTTACGGTTGGTCTGTGAGTTTTGTGGTCTGCTTTTTATTAGTTGTTCATTTGTGGTATCACATTTATTCTATTTTCTAAAATTGGATTTATTAATCTTAAGAGGGATAGTCCGTTTTTCAATTATTTCTGTAACCCAGTGCTAATCTCTATTTCTCCAGAACTTTGCTCATGACCTGTTCAGAGATATAAAGCTTATTACAACTACAGAAGAACTTTAAATTATTGCCATTTGCCTCTTTCAAAAAGTATAACTACAGTCTATTATTGCCATTTTTGTTTAGCTACGTTTGAAATGCAAAGTGAATCCGACATCTGTGTACTTCAGTGAGAGGCATATTTGGAAAGGAAATTATAAGCAAACCCACTGGCAAAATCACATAATGAAAAGCAAAGTGACTTGTACATGATGGGATGACATTTTTTTGCAAGGATTCTCAAATCTTTTAATTTATTAAAAGCTGGTGGGAAATCATTGACAAATACAAACCTCTCAAAACTCATCTCTTCTGATTTTTTCTTTTTTTTTCCCCTTGCTAAATACTTCTGACTGCCTAGTGTGTTAGTATTCAACTCAGAGTTCTGTATAAAGATGCTTGCACTGACCTCAGGGTTGGTCCACTTGGTTTTGATCCGTTCAGCCATCTGCTGTGTATAGCCAAGGAGGTCACAACCCTGCCTGCTCTGCAGATAAAGCACACCAACAAGCAGTAAATACAACAGAGCATGTCACAACAGAAAACACAAAAGGGCCACAGAGACTCTTTCTGCACAACTCAAGCAACTAGCTGGATGTTTGAGACATCTGTTTAATTATTTCAAACCTACTTTCCGACTTATAGTTTATAAAATGACGCAAAACCAAATTGGGAGTAATATGTTTTGATAAAACAAACAAGCATAGAAAGTGTTACATTACTTCTGAGCATGTGCTTTTAGGAATGTGGACAGAATAAAGAATAAGGAACATTTTTGGCTGCTAATTTACATATAAAGTTGAAAATGCAACCTTGATGGAACTAAATTATGCAACTTGTTCTCCAGTCCACACAAAGGATTTTTTTTATCTAAATAATGTTCCTAAAATCGGGACAAAACCCAGAGTATATACAGAGTACATAAATAAAGAGGCCTTGGGCTGTATGTGTGACCTTCTTTTCCTCTTGTTAATCCATGTGTGTGTCTGTGGTGTAAGAATACACCAGTGAAGTGAGCTGCTCTACTTTTGTTTTCCAGATGTACAACCACAGTGCAGAGGGCAAAGCATGTGGATTTATGAGCAGAAAATAAATTCTTCATTTGCCAGCTTTATAATTATTTAGAATTTCTGAATTTGTTTCAGCATTGAGCACTGACTTAAAATAATCTGTATTTATTTATCCTGCATGTCAGCCATCAAGAAAGTGTTTTACCTTAGGTGCACCTTACTTTAGCCATGTAGACTAATGAACTTCAATAAATGATAATTAGATCTGTGGGATAGTCTGCATCCTCCTGTCTTAGTTTAACCCAAAGGACACGGAAATTGCAAAATTTAAATTGTGAAAACAAAAGTGTTTTCTTTTTGGGTTCTCAAAGATCAAGTAGTTTTACAACATGACTTTGTATCCTCTCCTTGATGATGTCTTTCACAAGTATTTTAGAGTCTGTGAACAGTGTTTTATAAAAAACATTGTCTCTTTTTAACTGCAGTTCTTTCTTATAGCCAATAGATCACAGTCTTTCAGAACCCTTTTAAGTCTTAATCCTCTGAGAAGAGATTCTTTTGATTTTTTATTCCTTAGTATTATACATACTATTGTTAAAAAAAAGAAATGTTATGTTGTGAAATAGTATATTCTTGTTTGTGAACCTTTCCCTGACCTACTTTATCCAAAAAAAAAAATCAGTGTTTCTAAAATACTTTTTTTAAATATCCCATCAAGTTACTGGTGTTTTTTTCCCCAAATTAAAACAATATTTAGAAAAAAAAAATCAGCTAATATTGTCATTTAAGTTTAAAATTATGCATTAACAATAATAATAATAATGCAATTTATTTGTTAGCGCCTTTCAAGACACCCAAGGACACTTTACAACATTAAAAACACAAAATTAAACTATAAAAAGGCTATAAAAACACTAAAATCAAAAGAAAATTAACAAAGAAATTAAAGCGAGAAGGCTAACTTGAACAGACGAGTTTTGAGTTGTGCTTTGAAGGTAAGAAGAGAGAGAATATTACAGATGTCTGAGGGAAGAGTGTTCCAGAGTTGGGGAGCAGAGTAAGTAAAGGCTCTGTTTCCCATGGTGCTGAGGCAGACAAGAGGAACGTTGAGGTGGATGGAAGAGGAAGAACGGAGGGAGCGTGAATGTGTGGTGATGTTTAAGAGATTGCATTGCATTGTGTCTCTTTAAGAATTTTACACACTAAAACAGTTCAGTGTGAAACAGATATAAATTGCATTGACTTGCTCAAGATGCACTGAGAAAAAGTCATTTAAAAAAAGTTAAGACAAATTGTGAAGAATGATGCAAATTTGTTACATTTCTTTTCCATTTTTAATACAATATACAACTGCATAACTGGAGCAATTTATTAATGAAGTCATGTGAGTGACCAATACTATGTGTTTAACACTACTCTACATTTTTACAGAGCCCTGGAGCACTGATATAAAAAAGTGCAAGGCCTGCAGCTATTGGAATCCTTCATAATGAATACTACATTGGTGATGCACTAAATACATTTTACAGAAGAGCTGCTGATGTTGTAAAGTAAGCTATAAGTTATTAGGTGTAAAATGCAGCATACAATAAATCCCACCATGCTGGTCTACAATATAAAACCCTGTCATGTCGGATGCAGCTTACCTTCTGCCACACATAGGCCTCGTGCAGAGTTATGATCTCGTGCTCCCTGTGCTCACCCTGCACAGCACACACCACACAGATTATTTGTTCGTCAGGTTTACAATACAGAGAGCCTTCCTCTCGGTGCTCCTTGCAACGTAGCCTTTCCACTGTCACGATGTCCCTCTTCCCGGCCTCCTCACCACCCACAGCCTCTGGTCCCGCTTCTGCATTCTCAGCCCCTTCGCAGGCCTCGGCTTCACACTTCTGAGCATTTACAGCATCTCCACTCTCACCGCCGTTAGCCAGAGCCGCTCCAAGAGGCGCCACTTCCTGTTTTGCGTCCATTTCAACTGCTCGATTCCCTCCAGGTTCGTTCTCAGCTTCCCCTCCATTTCTGGAGTCTCTGTCTGTGTGCGGGCCGTTAGCCTGCGTCTCTTCGTGGTTGTAAGGTTTCAACGTGTGACGCGTGCTCCTAGAGTGTTTGCCAGCGTGGACGGGGCAGAAGGCGAAGTTGCAGGTGTGGCACACGTGTGTCGCTGGCTGGGCCTCGTCAGGCTCACATGCATCACAGGAGCCGTCCATCTGTGGCAGCTCCTCTTGTTTCAGACCCATGGCTCCTTCCAGACATTGGCCTTGATGATCCATGCTGGCTGAAAAGGTCTGGGAGTCAAAATAATCCTGAAGGAGAAAAACAGCAGAGGACATGGAATAAAACAAATGTGACATTCAATGAGCGCTTCATATTTTTACACAAGCTAGCTAAAGATTTAACAGAGAAAAAATAGCAAGTAGAACATTTCAGCTCGATTACTAACTTTCTATCTGCCAAAACACAACACTGTTTAATGCTTAATGTTTAGTTGATAACATGCTTATAGAATAAAAAAAAAACAAGAAAATTAATTGAATGATTGGGTTATGTGCTTATAAAACTTCTATCTCTGATTATATCTGATTTCAGAGATATGTTTACAAGTTAAAGTTTAACATTTTTAGGACTTATTCCTTGTATAATGTTTTAACATTAGAGAATATAAGAGCTAAAATTATCAGAAAAAAGCATCCAGGGCCACAAAAGAATCAATATGCAACAGCTTTAAACAGGAAGTAGTTATTTCTTCTACACTCAGTTTGTGTTCTGACCCAAAAAAAAACAAAACAAAACATAGAGTGCTTGTAGTTACAACATGTCCAAACACCTTCTGAGGCTCTGACCTATTCACTTTGTTTTGTTTGGTTTCTTTCTATGTGCTTTGTATTCACGTGCACTCATCTTTTCATGCACTCTACAGGAAAGGACGGAGAAAAAAAGGTATCCTGTATGCCTGTTCGTCTCTTCACTTTTTTCTTTCTCGTCCATTTATTCCCCTCCTGGGTACTGGACTGTTTGTAAACTCAAGCCTGACTCAATAGAAAAAGTGCTGTAAACAGAGAGAAGTTCCCGCAGTTTCCTGCCTGTATGCCACACGTTCACAGTCAATTCACACAAAAACATAGAAACTTTTTCCCTCGTAATGCATGCAGCATGCAGGTGGTCGGTGTGTACTTACTCGTCCGTGTCTTCTACCTCTTTTTGCCTGTGAGTGGGGTTTGTTTTGAGATCTATTGTGGAGTCTGTGAAGAATTAGCTCTTCGGCTAACTTCCTTAGCAGCGCCGTTGTTGTTTCACTTTAAATACGAAGCGATCGGCTTTATGTTTCTCTTAACAACAAAAGAGGGGCTCTAAAATCCAGTCCAACAACATTTGCTTCCTTATTATTATCAGCTGCTGCTTTTTTTTCTTCCTTCCACTTCCTGTCTGTGTTATTCGGAGTGCATGAAAACGACAGAGACACACAGAGGCTGGGGAGGGAAAGAACTTACAGCTGCAAAAAGGTAAACAAGTTTCTTCTGTTTATTTTGGAGACATTGTGAATAAACTATTATGTGTTTACTTAGGTATGATTTATTTTATTTTACATGAAGCCACGAAAACAACCTGTTTGAGTTTTAGCCTTTTTGTTGGAGAAAAATATGAAGAACCAAAACTGAAATAAATAGAAATAAAAGCGGAAATATATAAATCAACCAATAAATAAATAAACAAAGGCAAGGAGTAAAACACATACATGCGCCTTTGTTTTGAACTAAACTTTAAACTTTAAGCTAAACTGAGGCAGCACAGTAGATCTGCATATGGATCCTGCTTTTTTCTGTCTGTTAACCAATAGGAGAGGAGCTGATCCACGAAGGATCGCCCACCTTATTTGCATATTGAGGCAGAAATGCATAAGATAAAGTAAAAACAGGAGAAAGAGAAATGTAAAAGCAACACATGCAAATAAAAAGATATATATACTGTATATTAAACAGTAAAATTTAAAATATGTGCTAAAATATATAATTTATTAGAACTAAGATGGAAAAATAAATATGATGGTCAGTTAAATTATAAAACATGATGTAAAGTTATTTCTTTAATTAATTGGTGCACTTTAAGTATATGTATTTATTTATTGGTTTATATTTCTTCTTATTTGTAATTATGTCAATTTCAACCCTCCATAGCAGTTATTTCACTGCGTAAAAATGCACAAACTTTAGGTTGTTTTTAATATGTCAAAAAAAGTTGCAGGTTTTAAAACACTTAGTAGAATAACCCATATAAATTAGAATAATTGTTCCCAAACTTTTCAGCTTTTACCCCATAAAATAACAGCAACAGATCTGTTCTCCCAACTATTTTCTTGGTGATAAACATCAGTATTGATCAAATAAACATTGGCAAAGTAACCATATTCATTATTCTACTTTTATAAATTTTTAATACACTTACCTCACTCCTTTGTAACTGTTACGTTCAGCTACTTAGATTATTTTATGGTGAGAAAGGACATAGTTAAATATGTTTTGATAGATTATGGTGGGCATGCTCAGCAGTGTCAGTATTCTGTGAAGCATTGTGGTCTGGTTAATTTATGTTTACTTTCATACAATCTAAACTGTGTTTATATCTTCCTATGTTTCAACATTTCAACATCTAGCAACATTGCACGTTGAGGATGTTCGACTACCACAACATAAATGTAAAAATAATTTATACAAACAATTTGTTCATGAATTTAAAAAACAACTCTAAAATAGGCATTCTGGTACTTTTTTTTATCCTTGGGCCCTAATTAGAACAGATTAAATTCACTTAACCATTGTGAGTTTATAATTGTGTCTAATGCTTATTTGAAAGTACTGCAAAGCAATGTTAATATGCTATTGCTGGTTCATATATCTGTAAGAAATTACAGCAAAATGAGTGAGGAAACAGTACAAGGCCAACTACTGTACACGAGAATGAAAGAATATGAAAAAATGAAAAGGCTTCAGCTGAAAGTGTGTGCTATAAAAGAAATGTTAATGGAGAGATTCTAATAATTATATCAGCTTTCCCCTTCTGTTCCTTGCACAACGTAAAGCACCACAGAGAGACAATAGAGCAGGATTAGAGGTCTGGAGAGAAATACAGAGAAAATAGGAAAAACAAGCTGGTCTCTGTTGAGAGATCTAAAGAGGCTATTGAACCAGGCTCCACACAAGCATTATTTGGCAAATATGTATTGACTGGTAGTCCGATTTGAATGGCGTGTCATAAATATCAATTGACCATGCTCCATGATAGCCTCCAGCAGGCAACTGAATGAACGATGATGCTGTTTTCTACGCTGCTTTGAGGAGGGTTTTTCTTATTGAAAGATTGTTGCTTGACATCATGAATTGCAAGGCTATAAACAAAAACTCTAAGTGGGCAAAAACCCTTTCTCGCCTTGCTGTTATGCCTTGGTGATGTAATGTTAAAAACTGAGACTGCATTTTCTTTACAAATGTCTCTGTTAAGGCACCAGAAGTGCAGCTAGCTTGTACTTGTGAATACCAAATGGTTGTGCAACACAAACACCAGCGCGATCACACTTCTGAAGCACCATCGTGGTCGGCGTGAAGTTAAACGGTCATCTGTCAGACTCATTTCAACGTCTTTCACTGTGTT
This sequence comes from Cynodonichthys magdalenae, assembly GCA_031762555.1. Taxonomy (NCBI): domain Eukaryota; kingdom Metazoa; phylum Chordata; class Actinopteri; order Cyprinodontiformes; family Rivulidae; genus Cynodonichthys; species Cynodonichthys magdalenae. Next base: position 10,159,769 of record JARVJO010000002.1, on the reverse strand, counting down.
ACATTGTCCTGCACAATAAAGGACAGCATCATTTTGTATTCTGCATAAAACTGAAAACAATTAAAAGGCTCATTGACTCGCAGTTCATTAGAATAAGCACTCGATATGAATGCAATATGTGGCTACTGGTACAGTGATCTGTTTTTCCTCTACAGGGGAAATTTAGTGAAACAAAATGTGGCACGCAGTTAGAGCTAAATTTGTTTATCTAAATTGTGTTTCTGCAGTACAGAGACTGCTGTGCATGGATGCTGGCAACACAAAGAACATCAAGCTTTTAGAAATAACAGCCAAGGGTAAAGGAGGGGAATGTTGGCTGACAAGCAGTGCAGAGCAGACAGAAAACACTTCATCCTTCAGTTTTGACACTGTGCTACTGGCATGAGGTCAGCGGTTGGTCTCAAGTGGCCAGTAGTGGAACGTCACTAGTCTGTCACAGAAAAAATGTTCAAAACGAGTTGGCTTTCCCCTCCTAAAACTGAATTGTGTGAGATTGTTGATGCTTGAAATGTATCTTTTGAAACTGGATAACTAAAAATCTTTAAAACTGTTAAAACTAGAGTGGAATATATGGCTTATGAACTTTACTCAGATGCAGTTTTCCAGCTAAATCAGAGATGCTGCTTTATGAGTGAGGCCCCTGCTGTTGCACTTGTTAAGTTTTGTGTGTTATGCAATTCATGGGAAAGAAAGCTGTCAAGACTAAATGAAGACATTGTGGGATAAGATTGAAATGAGAAAAAAAGTGACAAAAAACAAAAAAGGTTTTACAAGGTGAAACACAATCAAGATCCCACAATATTTCCCTGATAATACAAACTTTTTTAAAGAATACTCATCAACATTCACTGAGTTAGGCCTGTAAATCTAAAATAATAATAATAATAAGGTTCCAATTCTGACATTTCTTATTATAAATCTGGCACATTTATATCACTATGTAATACAGAAACATTTGAGTGTGCACTGTCCTTTAAAATAAATAAATGAAATGTAGAGTAAGTCTTATTTAAGACCACATACACAAATCATGTTAAAAGTTAGTACACTTGCCTAGTCATACTCTTCCTCTTATCCCAGTTTAATTTAAAAACATGGCTCTTATCAGCTTGCTCCACACATCCTGTGACCACGGTAACCGTCTTCCGCCACTAGTTTTAGAAGCACAGATGTGCAGCCAGCTGTTGTCTATTGGTCCACTTACGCTCAGAGAGGGTAATCATAATAATCTTTGTTCATTTTCTAACATCGAGCTCCGCTAGTATAATAACTTTGATTACTCACTCTTGTTTTTGGAGGGAATAATCCGGAGCTTCCTGAAACAATTTGAAATGTATCACACATCAATAGGCTCATTATTCATTTGTTATGCATGATGGGAGAAAATATCTGGCATTACAAACAGATTTGCATTTGTAGCTTGGGCATTAGATGGGAACCAAATTCACCACAAAATTCACCTGCATTTCATTATTTATTATATTTTAATTAGAATGACTTAGTTTTTTAACTGATTTAGTATCAGGTCCAGTTTTTTTTACCTCACAATATTATTTTAGTAAACTATGTGCTGGGAAAAGTACCTTATACTAATATATTTTATCTTTTGTTATATTTTGTGGCATTTTTGTGTTAATTTCACATTTTTTGTGTGTTTATTTTTATTTTTTGTGTGTAATGTGCATGGTTTACTTGTATTTGTCGTTTTACAACATTCAGAGAAGACAGTTACTTATTTTTTTCTGTTGATGTGAGACAGCTTTAGAGTTACTTTTAGAAGCTTTGGATAGGATCCCTAGGTTGCCTTTTTGTTTGTTTTGTAAGGAATCCGAGTGCTCTTTGTTTAAAGTGTGTTTGTATTTTAAAAGAGTTTAAAAAGTCATCTTAATATAAATGTTACTGACCTGTCAGAAGTCAAGCTTAGTAAAAGCCTAAATGTTTGATTTTTTTCTTGTTAGGATCTTTTGGAAACCGTTTAATTCTCTCTGTCTCCTCCTTCAAGCTGAAAAAAAACAAATGTTGGGTCAAGTACAATGGATGGTTTGTCTAAAGAGACTGTCTTGGCTTTACTCACATTTTCTTGTTACATCTGTGCTTCATCAGTGGAAACAAGTGTGCACTTGCTTCTGAGTCAGAACCTGTTAAGAGAGAGAGCAAAGCACTTGTATTTTTAGATCACTGCCTTATAACACTTTGAAACTGAAGATAAGGCGGTGTAAATAAAATATGGGTGCAGAGAGAAATTAACATCAGACATAGCTTGCGTGTAAGAATTTTTAAGCAAGAATATGTTGAGATTAATTACTTTTGTCACTAGTTTTCCATTGCTTGGCCACAGCTGGATCGCTGCTTGCTATGACGTCATGGGGCACGGAGCAAATCACTGGGCTTCTGCTGCAAAACAATAACATTCAGTGTTTTTACTCCGTGGTTCCCCTCAACAGGCCCCGGAACGTGGGCGCCAGGTCACAATGCTCCTCTGTGCCCTCAGACGTATGGCGTCCTGGCACTGATGTTTTCTTGGAAGCTCCTCAGAATGGCTGCCCATGCCAAAAGCCTTCAAGCATTCCAAATCTCTGGATGGCTTCCTCTGGGTCTCATGCAGGACTTCCTGAGACTCAAGCTTCCACAATGTTGAAAAAGGCACATCCCTAAAGTGTTTTGTGTGATCGATAGAGCAAAAAAAAACAGGGACATTCATGGTAACAAAAAATAAATAAATAAAAATCCAAAGATGGAAAACACATTTTCAATTAAACTTGACAACCACTCAGGGCTTTCAAATCACAGGCCCCCTCATTATCCCTTCTTGTTGACACAAGCCTCCTCAGTTGTTTGCTTTGTGTCCTCTAATCAGAGTCTGGTATTGATCGAAAGTTACAGTAACACTGCACCTGCCAGTCAAACGGTGGGAACGTGAACCTCATTGCCTTCTCTGACAAACTGGGGGGACGAGGGAAGCTGTGGGAATGAGACTGCATTTGGCCGAATGCTGAGGTAATTACAAACTTGGAGAAAGAGGTTCAAACAGTGTTCGCCCAAGTGTGTATGCCCAAGGCTGACACAATGAAGGGGAGTCTTTTGTGCGTGATTCGCCAATGTGACTGACAGAGAATGGAAACAATGGAAAAATATCAGGAAGGAGTAAAGTGTGGGTTAGAGGGAATTAGAAGCAGAGAGCACTTTTAGTGCAAAGATGGTCTGATAAAGAGGGAGGGAAAAAAAGCTTTGAGTGAATGGGTGAAGATTGAATTTCGTCTTCACAGGCAACTTTGCTGCCTGCGAGCGAAACAAAAGGATGAAAAGATTACTTGCTGCTGTTCTCTTGCTAAAATTTGGACAAACCCAGATCTTCTCAATGGCAGCTCCCAAAGTCTCTTCCTGTTGCCATCTGATATGAACATTCAAAACAATTACAGGAGTGCCAAAGGGCTGACATGAGCCTAGTCAGCAAATAATGCAAGCGACTACCTGTCATAGAAAATATAGACAGCTGAGTAGAGATGTTAGATGGGGGAAAAAAGCAACAAAGTAGAATAGATAAATCTTTTTTGAAATGAAACTCTAAAGACATTTAAGCTGCTTAATAATTTGGCTGACATTGCAGATGTGTATGTGCACGTGTACACGCCTGTTCTGTCTGTTTATCTCCTATCTTGAGGGGCATGCAACTCTCGTCACAGCAAAAGCAGATTATGAGATTAAGTGGTGTGCTTCTGGGAAATAATAAAAAAAAGATATATGAATGAATATTGCAATAACAATGACTCTTGTAGAAAGTTTTCTGCAATAAATATGCAGTGCATGCATGGGTACGCGGACACTGTATAAATGAATTGTGTTCATGTAGTCTCAGATATTTTGTGACAAGGACAGAGGAAGATGGCTTGTTTTCTGTTTGCACAGGTTTTACTGAGAGCAAGGAAATGAATCGTTAAATCGGTAGGATTGATAATCGGCTCTGGACGGGAAGTAATCTGCAAAGAATCACAAGGAGGTTGTCTCTGATGCGTTTTGTCTCTTGTGCTTGCAAAGTTGCAGACAATTGCTTCACAAGTGCATCACATAATACTGTGAGATCAAATTGTTTTCACATGAAGCATGTGCTGTATAGGACTGCAAGACCAGTGCTTTTTCCTGCTTCCTGTGTTTCTGTTGCTACTTCTCCAGCCACCGGTTGGTTCTGTGTGTTTAGAAATAGGATCTTCTAGCCTAAATTGAAAGTGGGACTGCTTTGCAATGCATAGCACATGGCAGCAGATGTGTAGCAATATACAAGTGGAGGGCAGGGCAAAAGAAAAAAACAGGGCCAAGGGAGAGGCTGAATGGAAGACATGAAGAGAGAATGGGGAACAGCAGGAAGAGGAAAGTGACAAAAGAATAAAGCGAGACAGGGGATGGTTATTGGAAGACAGCGGTACAGGAGAAGAAGAAACATGTGAGCAGGAAGAGAAATGGTGAAGAGTTTAGAGGCTCTCAAACATTTTGCACTCCCTGCACAGCAGATGCCACATTCTGTCTGGCACAGTGATCTGTGGGCCTGCGCTATTTATACCCTTGCCGTGTCACTTCAGGGCTAACACAACACACAGTGCACACACACATACACACGAAAAGTGTCAGAGTTCTGTAGCTCCCCTGCATGACTGAAATGAAGCAAGTTAGAGAGCGTCTATCTGCATGAGGTGCAGATGGAAAACAATGTGAAAGCACACAGAGACTAAATTCCCTCACACCTATACACACCTTCTATATAAGTGGAAAATTCTGATTTTGTTTAAAAATCGGGTCTAGTTTGCAGGCTTAATTGTGAGACAAAGGGAATAAAGATCTTACTGTAGCCTGAAAAAGACGTGGGAGAATGCTAACCTTTCGAATCAGCCTGATTACTTGGATTGAGAGCCAAAAGTTACGTCAGCTTTCAGCCTCTCATGGAGCTGGAAAATCTTTAGAGGAAAAAAGCGAGTGACTTGACAGAAAAGAGAGAAGAGACAAACAGAGAAACAATTATGAGGGACAATTTGGACCTTAAATGCAATCATTACATCTAAATGTGGCATGGCTTCATTCTCATCTTGGGTGGTTACGGTCTTATGGGTGGAAGAAAAGCTAGATAATGGAACAGCTTTAATTTTTTTTAAAAAGCAGCCCGCTGTGGACAAATAATGGTGTCTTTGCTTATGATATATGTGTAAGCTCATCTGTGAAGCCATGTTGCATTATTAAGAGGTGGTGTCCCTGCATGGTAAATGGCCTTTGTTTGTAATCAATCAGCCCAAATGTTACAGAGGCAAAACAGGGTTCATTACACATCCGCTCAGAGAGGCTTCGCACCGTCACACATCCATCAACTTCACACACTGCGGGGCCCTGTGTACTGAAAGGGACGGTGGGGCAGCTCACGCGTAAATACAAACATGCTCACACCTTAGTTTGTGACCTATAAGTTATATGCAAAGTCACACAAACAAAAATAATTGGATGGAAAAAGGAGGCTTTTAAAGTGCAGGAATATTTTATGCAGGCGCCATATAAAAGCAATCTCTGAAGGGTCACCTTTGATATTATGTAAGATAGAAGGCTAAATTATGTTTGTGTGAGAGCTGACGGTTGAAAAAAAACTGCTTTAAAGATAAAAGCACCACCTTATTTTGGCCATTCAGGATATTAAAGGGAAATGAAAAGCTAAGATAATTGTGTGCATATCTGTGTGAAAACCGGTGACGGACGGAGCACTCCTGTTGTCAGAGGTGCAGTGCTGTGCACATGTGTGCACCATATACGTGTCAGAGAAAACAACAAACGCTTCCTTCTCTTTGAAGTGGACCTCGCTGCCCTTCCACCCTCGCTCTGCACTCCCTCCAACGTCTATCAGCAAGCCATAAATCTGGGCTCTGATCCGAGTCTCATGTGTCTCTGAAGTTTAGGAATGCCAATGTGGGATTTGAGACCCGGTGAATTATGGGAACACCTGGGAGGGGTGAAGGGGATTGGGAGACAAAGAGGGGGGGACTCAGTCATGGGTATACCTATGAAGGGCAGCATGCTGACAGCAAACGAGTCAGGCTAATTAGTTCTGGTGGGCAACTATCTGAGGTTTGGGTAATAACCCTTTAAATTAAGCATGACGAACAAGCTTGCTTTGTTTTAGTATGCACATACTCATACTGTATGCTGATTTTACTATATGAATTGTGTAGAGCAAGAAACCTGAAATGGAAACTGCAGTGAGCTAAAAAAAATGAGAGAAAGAGACAGAGAGAGGAATGTTTTTGAAAAGGCAAAGGGTTAGAAAAACAAAACACGGTCGGGGTCGCAAGACCTAGTAGCTCGAGTGTAGATCCTGTGCAGCAAGTTCACATTCCTCACGCTTGCATGCCCAGAGTCAGACACTGGCCTGTATTTTGTTTGTGTCAGCAAGCAGCAGCTTGTCTCAATCTGTTTACCAGGTGTGTTGTCCTGAGCCCTCTTTTAGATTCCTGCAGTATGTGGTTCACAAAACAAGTGCTCCTCGTAACTGACCATCTTGAAAGTTCTCCCCTTCTGAGTACTGTTTTTACTTATGTAATAAAAAACAAATCTTTTAGAAAAATGAAAGTCCTAGCATTCCTTGAAGGAAAGCATAACATCTGCCACCTTTCAGAGTTTGAGACTAAAACCTTATGTTGAGAAACGTAGAAAATAGCATTATTTACAATCTTGTGATGTTGCGAGATCAGACATTTTGTGTTGGCTAATGCTTATTAGCTCATGTGACTATCTTGAATTGGGCTGGCTCCAAATTTTTAATGACTTGATGCACATTCAAGGATTATTTCCTACAGGTTTTGTTCAAATCTGTCCTGTGGCTCATGAGATGTTTTGTTAAAAGATAAAAACTGTTGACTCTGGCAGGTAATGTCAAAGTTTTAAAAACCCATCTGTTCAACTAGCACTGAAAGTATGGGATGGAGATGAGTTTCAACTACCACACCAAAATTTGGCTCAGCATAGATACGATCTGAGTTATGTTCTGTATAAACAATATAAATACAACAAGCACAGTTAGTTTTACAGCACAGAGTTGATTAGAGTGCTGTTGGGGAAATGCACCAACTGAGTTTTCTGTTTGACATTTGAAATGCCTTTTTAGGATTAAATGCTAACTCCATTCAATCCAGTTAAGTGCAGAACATTGGACTCATTCACTGATGAACTGACCCATTCAAAGATTACATTTTTTTGTCAGATTTTCTTATGACAGAAAGCTTAATTTACAGTATTTACTGATACTTTTAGTGTGTGTGGTGTCTGCAATGTCAATGCAAAAGTGGCATGATAATTTTGTTTGTTCACATCAGCAAGTAGATCATGAAAGTCTAAACACAAATAAATAAATCACTCTGCTGCTACCTCTATGCCCTTGCTGGAAAAGCAGCTTTTCTGTCTCAAAATATCTCATCGCCCATCTCTGTACTTTTCAATTTCCTGATGAGAGGCTATAATTTTTGGCATTAAAATGGACTCATACACAGCAGCCGATCTCAATGATATATTTCAAACCCGGAGAGTCCAATAAATCCACCTATTTTCTCTTTGAAAGGATCAATGATATCGAATTAATGAGGTGGTAAAAAAAAAAAAGTCAAAGGAGTGGCAGAAAAACGAACACAGTCAGAATGAGAGAAAATAGATATCCCCCCATGTGGTAGACAGTGCTATATTACCAAGGGCAGAGGGACCCTAAGAAGATTTAGTTTCTCTTTCAGTGACATTGATTGTACTGAAAATGTCTTTGTAAGTAGTCCGGATGAGTCGGCCCCCCACATGCTCTCAATCAATGCTCACAGGATCTAAAATTGGTGAGATTTGCACAAGCCAGATAAATGTAAAGAAATAGATTGAGGGCAAGAGGAGGGGGATTAATGGAAAATCGGTGACAAGGTACAGAATTTAAATAAGAACAGCAATTGTGTTTTTTTTTTTTTTAAGCTTTTGTTTTAGATTGAATATTGTTGATTCTCAAATGATCTAAATTTGGTGCAACTGTGCTTTGTCTTTTATTGAGAGGAAACCATGTTCCCTTGATTTCAGTTCTCTTGCCAAAGCATGCGTGTTATGCAGAGTATAAGGTTAAAACACAAAGGTCTGCTGCTTGAACTGTCTCAGAGCGGAAGGAGGTGAACCACTACACCCTTTATTGTTTCCCCTTTGGTTAAGGTAATTTGAGGGTGTCGTGAAGTGCTAGACACAAAGCCTCACCCTGCAGTCATGTCAGAGTATAATTGCTGTTGCTGCTGGCGTGGGAGGCCGGGATGCATCTGTCTTGTTACGGGAAATGAGTCAGGTTACAGGTGTGACACGGAAAGGGTAGGGCGGGAAGGGTGCAGGAGGGCTTTTGTAGGAGACAGTGTTTTTAAAAGTCTACTTATTATCCAGTGTAATGCATTACAGCATTTCTAGGCATTTTTATTGTCGGTCCTTACAGTGCCCTTAAGAACAATCATAAAATACATTTATAGGTGGAGTTAAAACAGCTGTTAGGTTTTGTTGACCCTATATGTGTTGATTCTGTTCCCAGTTAACCTGAGGCTGATTGGAGATCATGACTCACATCAAAGTGGATCATGGGTGTTCAGAAACTAGATGTGTCAAGCTGGATCCCCATTAATTTTTTAATAAAAGTAACTCAACAGGCACAAACAGCAGAAATAGGGGGAACAAATCTGGAAGACAGAGCATAAACCTGGTGCTAGGGCTGTTGTAATAAATGAAAACAAATGAAATCAACATTGTTTTTTACATGCTTCTGTATGTTTCAGTCTGCTTGTTTTTTAAGGCTTTTGACTGCCACTGTTTTCCTGCCTACACTGAATTATTGATAGCCTTTTTCACTTAGCTCTAAATCTGGCCACAGTGATGCAGGGTTATTTGGCTTTCAATTAATCTGTGCAGCTCTGTTAGCAGTTAATCATCAAAATGCAGGTGGTTTTCGATGGTAAATGAATTCCGATAAATAACTGGTGTCATTAACAACAACAGTTGAAGGTTGTGCAAACAAATGAAGTAGAATCCAACTAATTTGATGCAGGTGAAATGAGAGAAATGAAAATTAAGCAAAAATGTCTGTCAGCTAAATCAGCTTCTCACAGGTAATTATGTTACTGTTTTGAGTCACGTTTATCACTTTTTCTTTTTATGGGGTGCCATGTGTAAAATTGAAACGAAAAAAATAATCAGCACACTTTCTTCACATTTAGTGCATTTTTTTCAC
>JARVJO010000002.1:10123017-10133665 GCA_031762555.1 Cynodonichthys magdalenae | reverse complement strand
TATACAGTATATATATATATATATATATACGTTTTTGTCCGCCTGTATTTTCTTCAGCCTATCTGGTCGCGGGGGCAGCAGCCTAAGCAGAAAAACCCAGACTTCCCTCTCCCCAGCCACGTGGGCCAGCTCCTCTGGGACAATCCCAAGACGTTTCCAGGCCAGCTGAGACACATAGTCCCTCCAGCGTGTCCTCGTCCTCTGGATCTCCTCCCAATGGGACGTGCCCAGAACACCTCATCAGGGAGGCGTCCAGGAGGCATCCTAACTCGAGCCATCTCAACTGGTTCCTCTCGACATGGAGGAGCAGTGGCTTTAGTCTGAGTTCCTCCCGGATGACCGAGCTTCTCACCCCATCTCTAAGGGAGAGCCCAGATGCCCTGCGGAGGAAACTCATTTTGTCCACTTGTATCCGCAATCTCGTTCTTTCGGTCACTACCCAAAGGGTAAATCTGGTAAATCAAGAGCTTCGCCTTTTGGCTTTGCTCTTTCTTCACCATGACCTTTTTAACCACCTCAGTGACCTCAGCACCAGAGATTGGAGAGTCTGATCCAGGGTCCCCAGGCTCTTCTTCCTCATGGGAAGACGTACTGGTGGGGTTGAGGAGGTCTTCGAAGTATTCTGCCCACTGACCCACAATGTCCCGAGTTGAGGTCAGCAGTGCACCATCCCCATCATAAACAGTGTTTTTAAAAAAAACTATTTATTTTTTAGGGTTGGGGGAAACCGGAGTACCCCCAACCAACGATGAAGCAAACTCCGCACAGAGAGACCCCAGGTCCGAACCGGGGATCGAACCCATGACCTTCTTACTGTGAGGCGTCGGTGCTAGCCACTGAGCTGTTGTGCTGGTGAACTGTGCTTTCCCCCCCGAGACGCCAGATTGTGGACCAGAATTCCTTCAGCCTGACAGCATCCCTCACTGCCGATGTCCACCGCAGAGGATCGGACCGCCAGGGTCCCTGCCTTCGACATCTACTTATTACACAATGCACCTGACCCCTTTGGTCCCTCCCACAGGTGGTGAGCCCATGGGAAGGGGGACCAACGTCTCCTCTTCGGGCTGTGCCCGGCTGGGCTTCATGGGTGAAAGCCCGGCCACCAGGCGCTCGTCAACATGCCCCACCTCAAGGCCTGGCTCCAGAGTGGAGCCCTGGTGACCCGCGTCCGGGCAAGGGAAAACTTGCCCGGACCAATGTTGCCACTCATCATAAGGGGTCTCTGAGCTGCCCTTTCAATAAGTGCTGCATTTGATTATTGTCTTACAAACATACAAGAAAGTAAAGCTGTGTCTGCCTTATCCCCTTTAAAGGCTCTAGAACCAAAGGTAACACTTGCACACTCTTTCATTCTCTCCACTCCCCAGAATGATGTCATACTGATATTCTTCTGCTTTTTAATTCAACTCATGTTTTCACACTTTGCATCTTGAACCTCAGTTTCCTAACCCAATTTATTTGGGTCATTTTTTAGCAACATGCTAAATTGCTTGAGTCAAACAGACAGCCAGCAGACAAGAATGCTCGATTAAACCCAATAAATTACAGGTCCACTAATGTGAGCTTTAAGCACTTTGAGTCTAAAATGTCTTATCTCCGTACAGAGTGTAACGAGATTTTATAGCTTGAAGAAATGTATTCTGAACTGCACTAAATGCAGCCATGAGTTTTCTTTTATAATCCAGAATGCTGGAGCAGATGTGGGAAAACTTTGCATCAGCAGTCAGGGTGACTAACTTTGATGTAGTCATGGACTACTAATGGAGCTTTTTTTTTTTCCTCTTGAACGTTGCCAAGTTGAACGGGTTTGTTTTGATGTTATATATTTATTTTTGTTACTGTCTGCAGATTGTTCTTCTCAAGCCTGTGTTTTATTCTGCACAACAGATTGACAGAAATGACAGCAGTGAGAGAACAAAAAAAAAAAGAATCTCTGGGTTCTGCATGAGCTGAGAGGCTTGTACAAGTGCTAGAATCACAATAAATGTGTGGTGGATGGCTGAGCATGGTTTTGAAACCTGTACAAAAAAGAGAAAGTTTTAAGTGAATTTGCCTTGAAGGTACTCAAAAGTGGCTGAGTGGTTAAGGGAGTTGTCATTCAATAAGTGATTTGGAGGTTTGATTCCCTCACTATTCAGTCACATGGTAAAGTGTCTCTGGGGAAGACACTAAACCCCCACTGCCTCTGATGTGTGATCAGTGTATGAGTGTGATTTAAGCACTGATTAGTCTTCACAGAATGATCTAGATTAGCTTTGCAGAGAGATATCTTGAGTGCTGTGTGAGTGGGTAAATAAGGACACAGATTTTAGTGTAAAGCACTTTAAGTATCCTGGTTGGATAGAGAGTTACAGTCCATTTACCATAAAAAGTGATCTCCTGAACTATATCAAATGGAAGTGCTTACTTTTTCCAGCTAGACTGATATACAGCTCTGAAATGCAGGTATAGACTCAACATGAACAAAACATGCAAACCTATTGGCCATAGTCAATGTAGGTAAAAAAATATGGCAGGATTCAATGCAGAGAAGCGAGGAAATGTTTAACGCCAGGTCCACATGGCAAGATAATCATGCTGAGTTTTGGCGCGATTTTGCCCAGTCCAACAATTTTAAGAACGCCCTGATTATTAGGATGGTTCTAAAGGTAATCTTATGAGATATTCCTGTTGTGTGTGGTGTGTTGAGTGGGTTTGTTGGCTCGGAAGGACGTTGGGACTACTCTGACCTCAAATCGAGGATATTCAACATGTCTTTTTGTATTTTCTCAATAAAATACAGTCTACAAATTATGCAATTGCTTCATTCTCGTTTGCCATGTTTATTTACTCTGAACTCACGTTTGATCTTAAGAGATTTCGCGACTGACATCTGAATGTTTGTGAGTGAAATCTGTGTGTGGTGTGTTGTATTTTGCCGTGTGGCTGTACACCACACAATGTAGAACCAAACCTTTTATATCTATGATTTTTCTATCGCCATGTGAGGGGTTTGTCAGTCTTTGAAAATCAACCAACAGTTTTAAAATCTTGCCGTGGGAACCAGGCACAAGTTCAAATGTAAGAGTGAATCTGCTACTAAATTTGAAAGGAAAGACAAAAAATGAGACAACGGTGAAGAATCAGGAACCATGCAGGGCAGTGAGTCACAGACACAGCTCTAGATTCAAACACACACAGGTTTTGCAAATTTCTTCAAGACCAATGTGTTTAGAGTTTCAGTAATTTTCAACTGTAGTGTGAATCTTAATTTGTCTGTGTCTTTTAAGCTGCTTACAAAAATTTAAAGACTCATTACCATCAATACAAAAAAGTTCTGAAGTTTTTTTTTTGACCAGTCTTCGTGACATTGAATACTTTTATTTTCTGACATTAACATTAACATGGTTTCAATTCCTCACTAAAATTATAATTAAAGTATAACTTAATAAGTCTAGACATTGATTTTAATAATGGCTTAAGGGCATTGTTGGAATTCTATTTAATGAGTGTTGCTTTTTAGGACTGTTAAGTCTGACTTGGCCTTAGGTTTCCCTTTCTTTAAGCACAAGTGTGAGCATGTTCACATATCAAACCTATCTGTTTCCTGACTTGTGTTATCTGCAGGTCAGCCAAGCCCTCAGCTCCCCCTCAGCACTGCCACACTCCCTCCTGCTGCATTCCTCCTTCAGCAGGCCCGAGAGAGCCATAACATTGGGAAAGCTTCTCTCCAGCAGTCATGGCTGTCTGTGGTCAAGAGCCACGGTGACAAAAGAGAGCTCAGATCGTGTGTCACTCTGTCTGCCGCGACACCGTACACCTATCACTGGCTGTCTGGCAACACCACAGCTGTGATACAATCTCGTCTTCTCCGTGTGGTTCCTGTCTGCTGGTGCAGATGGACATATAGGGAGGGGCAGCAGACATAAAAGGTTGGAGACAGAAGGGGAGAAAGTGCAGTGGGCTTATGTCACCTTATAGTATAAGGTTAGTTCATGCAGAGTAATAACTCAAAGGTCCCTCGACGCTTCACAGTTTCCTGGACTGAATAATGAATGTGCAGCACTTCCATTAGTGTTGAAAGCTACAATCATTTCCCAGACCCTGATGAATTCTCACGCTCTGGGATTCAGTGATGGGTGTGAGAGATCTATGGGAATATGTTTGTGTCTCCGGCTTTTTGTTTGTATTGAATGTATCTATGTGACTGTGAGTTATGCCTATTAAAAAAGTGAAAATATTAGATGATAACAAATGAGTACTACAGTTGTATTGAATTGCAGGCCTCAATTATTTACCTGTGAAGACAAAATAAACAGTAAACAATGTCTTTTTTGTCTTTCAGTATAATGTTACCCGATACAATGTACAGTATTGGAGCATATCATACACAGCTATTAGACATAGATGTTGGGAAAAGTAGTTGTTTTTGGTTTTAATTATGCATGGACTTACCTCTGCTTTTGTCTGTCTCCCAGCAGGTGTGCACAGACAAAACTTCCCCCGGGGGGTTTAGCTTACCCTTTATTTGCTTCCAAGAGGGAAACTAAAACTGGGAAGCAGGTTGGTGAGGATTTAAACATAGAAAGCCAGTATTTATTACTTACTTCAGTTCATTTTGTGACTTTTTGATGCTTTTTAGGTTTCTGTCTTCATGGCTGCTCAAACAGAATTTTATGTATATATTAATTTTGATTGATTGTAAAAGTTTATAAAATAACATAAGAATTTTCTTTAAACTCTTGAGATTGGAGTCGTTTTATAAAGGTCTAAAGTCTTAGCTCAAAGCTCAGTGGTCTGGTCAGAATTAAACTGTATTACTCCAAACCGATACCAGTATGAGAATAGCAACAACAGATACGGTCTTATAATAAAAACCTTTCTACGGACTCTATTTTCAAAAGATATGAACAATATAGCAACATATAAGGGCCTTATAATCTATCAGAAACTTGCAGTTGAAAAATGTTCATTTTTATTCTGTACAAACTTTAGAGACAACCTTACTTGGAATTTGCTGTGTCTTAGTCACAATGTAGTTACATTAATCACAGCACTTATCATAATTAATGCTTTGAAGTGCTGCATAAATTGCACAAAACTGACCTTTTAATCCATAAATTACATTTTATGGCATCAAGGCCGGTCACGTGGTGCTTTTGTTAAATGTTGGAGGTCATGCGCTCACTCCTAGTGTTCTTAAAATGAAGTTTTGTAAAACAGCTTCACACTGGATTTTGTTATGAGCGAAACCTAGGCAGTGAGTAGGAATAATCAGCCTGTGCAGAATCAAGCCAAAGCTGTTGCAACAAGAGATCCACTGCACTGCTGAGACCTGAGCATGGCACTCAGCCATCAAACTGCTGCCTTTTTTCCACCATTCACTGCAGTTTCCCAAGTCTCCCTTTGCCAGTTTCCTGGTACGCAGGCTCAAGGTTTCAGAGGGACAACTAGCTGCTGATGAATGAGTTATTGTTAATAAATGCCAAATTTCTACCGTATCCATGGAGGGAACACAGAAGGCATGGTTTATTGAAGCACTGTACTCCCCATCTCCATCTGGTTTCAATGCAGCAGAGGGAGGCTCTGTGTTTGTGTGTGTTGGAGGGGGGATCAGAAGAGTAGTGGGCCATTGAAATTCAGTGCTACACAAGGGAACTCTCTTGCAAGAGTGAAATCAGGAGGGGAGGAAAGAGATGTACTGTGGAGCAACTTGATTAAGGAATCAGTGTCCAATCTCCTGGATTACAACCCCTGACCTTGCATGCCAGATCCCCTATTAAATAAGTCAGGAATTGAATTCTTTTCTTTTTCTTTTTTTCTTCTTCTGCTAACCAGCTTATTGAAAGGGTGCTCAGTGGTTTGTGCTGACGTTTCCCTTTAAACTGGCTAAAGACACAACTTATGAGTATCAAAACTCTATTTGAAAAGCCAGGACTTTCTAAACCTTGGAGTTTATTGTGTTAGATAAAAAAACAGCATGTGAATTGACTTTTACTCAGCTCTTATGCGGCAACATTAAACACGGAGCTAAAATCTCCTTTGAACATTTCATTGAAAAAAAAAATGGCAGCTGAAATTTTAAGAGGCATACAAGTTAGGTACTGGCTCTCCTTCAGTAATGGTGAATAATGCTTTTTGTCCGTATCACTGTATGTTTGTCTGTAGTGCATCCAATGAGAAATTTTATCTCAGAAAGGAATCTTTGGATGCATTGTCCACGATACTTTTTCTTGTCAACCCACATTGACTTTAACCAACACAAAACCAACACATGAATGTTCATAACTCAGTCAGTTTAGCAGGTATTGAGCTACAGTTATGTTAGAAGCTGAGAGGCATCTTCAATACCTAATCGAAGCGCTATTACATTTACAAGATTTTCCAACAGATCATGCATAACATCATTTACAAGGTTTGACCAAAATGCTAATACTCTAAAACCTTTAAATGATTTTAGTTTAAATTTCTCCCATGGAAGGTGGCAAGTAATAACGATTCCCTCAAGGAATGTTGAGCCTTTAATTTCATATTGGGATGAGCCTACTGAGTGCGAGCAAAAAGTGCTGCGGTTTCATGCATCTTCTTGCTCAACTCCTCCCTGCCCTCTCCTGATTTCCAACCCGTTTAAGAAACCACAGATAAAAAGCATGAAACGGTTCAACATGTGGCTCGGGCCTTTAGCGGAAAAGGAGGGAATTCAGCCACATTTTGAACAGATGTATAAAGATGAAAACATTAACATGTTTCATCTTAAATAAGGGTAAATCTGTGGGCT
The DNA here is from genome assembly GCA_031762555.1 of Cynodonichthys magdalenae. Lineage (NCBI taxonomy): Eukaryota > Metazoa > Chordata > Actinopteri > Cyprinodontiformes > Rivulidae > Cynodonichthys > Cynodonichthys magdalenae. The sequence goes on along the minus strand of JARVJO010000002.1, from coordinate 10,126,908 downwards.
TGATGAAAAAATAAGAAAAATAAAGACAAGAAAACACACAGTCAATTTTTTAAAAGACTAAATTTAAAGTCCAACGCTGTGTTAATGAGCCTGTGGAGTGCCACATTAATATTTATTTGCCAAGTGGGGCAAAATGTAAACATATGCTGGTTGATGAGAAACTGTTGCAGGAGTGTCTTTTTTTAATGAATCTGTTTGATGTTGATGCTTCAAACTACTCTTTACATGTGCTATAAAAACTGACAGCAAATTGCAAGATTTTAACACAAAGCAAAAGCACATCTGAGTATGACAGTTCTGTTTGTAATAAGTTTTAGTTATTCTGGGTCTTTCATGACAAATCACAGTCCCAGTAAAGTGTTAACTCATGTCATGAACATTGGTCACAGTTTTTCCTTCCTTTTTCCTTTTTTTTAAAAATAATTATGTTGTTTCTAATTTAAGATTTATTTTTCACAATGACAAGTCATTTTATGGTCTTTCAGCAGAAAGAGTCGTGTTGGAGCATTGAGGAAGAAAAAAAAGGTCAAAGTGGAAAGCAAAAAAAAAAAAAAAAAAGGGACCCCTTGGAATTTCCACTTCTTTCTAACCCAAGAGACCAGCAGCGTTGACAGGTCTCCTGGAGGGGGAAGGGTAAGCAAACAGGCCACATGGAAAAGCCTTCCAGGGGAACACTTCAAGGCCAACAAAGCGAAGAGAAGTTTGATTCAAAGCGGTCTCAGTCTTTTTTCTCCAAATCAGAATAAATTAAAAGCCTAGGACTCCTTGAAAGAATGCTTATCGCCCGCTGTCTTTCTGAGTTTTAAATGAAAATCAACTTGTGAATGAAGTCATGCATAATCTCATATTGTGAGATGTGTTGGTGCACAAAGTAAATATCTAGAATGACTCTCCCCACTAACACACCAAATTTAAAAGGGACATATGCAATTATATCCACTTTTGTAGCCTTTAAATTAAATTAGTTGTGTTTTAGGAGTGTAGAAAAATATAATATAGTCTTTCCCATTGCTGGGTAGTTATCTTTATGTCTGGGTCACATTTTTCAACCCATTCAGTTTTCTCTATTTTCTATGACATTTCCTGAAATATTACATCACAGTTTTTGCGACAGAACTGCCAAATAAGGTCTGGACTTACCAACTACAACTTTGTTGTCTTCATTCTCCTCTGGCTCTGGGTCAAACTCTGGTTCCAACATGTACGGCTGGATGGACAAGTCGTCTGTTGTTGACATATTTTATTTCATATGTAAATAAAACGTTTCTGTGCTGCTATATAGTCAAAAGCCCTCTATCAGACTACAATGAATCCGTCTGGAAGCTGGAGGGGGGCACAGTGTGAAGCGCCTCATTTGGATTTAAAGAGACAGCCTCAAAATGAGTTGATCTGAGACACACCTCAGAAAAGGGGTGAAAGAAGGGCTTGTGGAGTTACAATAAGGAGTAATTCAGACCAAAGCATTGCAGTTTCACTTTTTACAGACCCCAACTGAACAATTTAAATGTGATAAAGAAGAATTTATACCATGTCTTCTTTAACCTATCCTAACTTAATAATAGCCATTTTTGGTTGGCTAATGTTAATTAGCTGTAGAGGCCATCCTGGATCTGGTTGACTTCAAAAGGTAACCAGTTATGCATTCATTGATTACCTTTTAGGTTGTTGCATGTCTTAATCTGGTGCAGTAATTAGGTTGCAGGGGCAGCTGAGGCTTTCCACTAGAAGGATCAATAGTTTAATCCCAACTTTTACATGTGTTGAAGTGTCCTTAGACAAGACATTGAATCCCTTACCTCTAACATGTTTTTATTGAAGTGGCTGTAAAGAAAGTGGTGCTACATGTGCAAACATGTTATTAGCATCCTATATGTGTAAATGAAAAGGAGATTGTAAAGCATTTTGGCTGCAACTGTAATGCATAAATAAGCTGCGCTTGTATTTCTCAACCTGAACTGATTACAACCAAATTCAAATGTAACTCAGGCTTTAGTGTCGTGCCTTCAGATAACAGCTTTATCTCACTGAAAGTTGGTCTAAGAGGTAAAGCTGGATCATTTATGGCTGTGAACTAATGGAGCAAGCCTTTTCCATAGGCCTTGAGATTGAGTGTATTTTACCTGCCTCTGCTCCGCTGGTGCCTGGAATCACTAATGTAGAAGATAGACGCTCACCACTGATAGATTTGTGTCCCAAAGGACAGGTTTTGTATCACTGTTGGTTGTCAGCACATACATTATGCCGTTTAAGCAAGAATGATCACCGCTATTAACAACAAAGCGGGCCCAGTTGAATAATTTAGCAAACTGGGTGGTGGTGGCAGTGGCTGGATGCTGATAAAAGAAGTAGGAAATTGATCAAACAGACCTCACCAGCTTTGTGGATATAAATAATAAAATAAGATCAAAGTGATTAGTTGTGTTTCACATGTGGTACTTAATTTCCTCTCCCATTGAGATTCTGACTCTGGTCATCTTGTCTTAGTTTTGCTGCTTGCAACAACACATGGATATGGTTTGCAACAGAAGTGAGAAGGCAGAGATGTGTTTCATTTGGAATTCACGAGGTGATTTATGGGATTGTGTGTATTTACTCTACACTTTGATCTGTACAAGTTTGTTTGTTCATTAAATAATCCAAGAACAAAAAAGAGACATCATCGCATCCACACAGCTCTTCATATCAGCCTTTCTTAACATCTAAACACCCATTTCACTGCTTTTTTTTTTTGACAGATTTTGGGTGTATTTGCATGTTCTGACTCCCTCTAGAGGTAAATAAGAGTAACTACAAAGGAAAATCAAAAAACATTTTTTAAATTGGCGTTTAACAATACATTTAATTTATTTCAAAAGTTTTTATTCAGAGCAAATCTCAGAAAAAAAACATGTCTTAAATAAGTCTTAAACAAATCACTGCTATCTAAAGCCAGAAAACGTAGTCTGCAATGTGGCTATGGTTCAGTTTTTACTAGAACTAATTTATGTCAGTAACAGTCCTTGAAAATTAAACCCAAAAATGAAATATATCTCAGATACAAATTCAAAATTGAAAAGAGAGTCCAATTTACACCAGGAAGCTGGTCCAGACATCAGTAGTCAAACTGTCAGCTCACATTATTTCTGATTCTGAAGCAGCCATATAAAATATTAAACACTATGACTTGTTCTGTCATCATCTGAATATGTTACGTACTTATACATCAGTATGGGCAATTTTTGATGTAACGACTGTGTCAGAGTGACATTTAGAGACACTTCTACTGCTATCAGGAGGAGTTACGGCTCTTAGTGAATGCATTAGGAAAACACTTTTTTATTTCAAACCAGATTTGTGATCTTGTGCATAATATTTATTTCATTTTGTTGAAGTGCTTCCATACAGACTTTTTTCTCTTCAATGTTTAGAATGAAATGAAGTAGAATTTCAAAAGAACTAAAATGTTTAATGAATTTAAAAACAATATAAATATCATTTCATTTCAGAAGTTTATTCATTTATTTAAAAAACTAAATAAATTCTATATACAGCAAATGAAAGGCAGCAAAAAGAAGAAAACAAAAAATCTTATAATATCTGCCCCTTTTTTCCAAAAAAATAAATAAATTCAATAAATAATAATATATAAATGCAGAGAGTGTTGCTGGTAAAAAAAAGTTTCATTTAGATCAGATAATTTAGATTTTATTTCAGTCATTCTTCTACTTGCAATAACTTTTGCTGTTATTCTTTAATGCATGCACAAATATTTGAACAAACATAGGCATGCAAATATTTGTGTATGCCTATGTTTTTTCACTAGAGGGTGCTGTACACAACTCTATCTATCTATCTATCTATCTATCTATCTATCTATCTATCTATCTATCTATCTATCTATCTATCTATCTA
>JARVJO010000002.1:10058679-10122917 GCA_031762555.1 Cynodonichthys magdalenae | reverse complement strand
TTTTTAATCACATATTTGCTGGCCTTAAAAAAAAAAAAAAAAAAAAAAAAACAACGAGAAAAAAAAAAGAACTAACAACACGCCCCTGTTTGGTGCGTAAAGCGCTCCTGACCCGGACCGCTGTGCGCTCTGCGGCTCGCTGTGGCTCACCTGGTGCTCTGAAGCGGATGAGAGAAGATTCTGCAGACCAAAAAACTTTTTTCACCGCGGTATCCAACAAAGGTAAGATGATCGTGAGACATTTATTTATTTATTTATTTTTTAGTAATTTCTCATTTTTTAGCGCGCAAACGGTTGAACGCTGGAGCTGAGAAACGGTTGCCTTAAATAGTGATTTTCTGTTTGGTGTTAGAAGTTAAACTTGTAAATAAATGCTTTAATGAGGAAATCACACAGGTGCGCATGGCAAGACTAAAATAGAATCTCCCATAATATAAATAAAAACATAATTTCAAGTTTCTGACAAATAAATAGGTTTTGTCAACAGTCATGCAAGGCAGACACACCTACAAAAAAGTCCAGAAGCATAGAGCTTTTAATAACGTTCCACCTGTTTTAATAATAAAGCAGATTAATGCATTTATTATATTGTTATTCTAAACAAAGATGCACATTTCTTTCTTGCTTTTCTGTAACGCCACAATGAAAGGGACAACGTTAGAGGACTGTATGATGGCCAAGGATTGTTGCTTTAGACACAACCTGTGAGACAAAAACCTTCATCTTTGGTCCCGTTTCTGCATCTGTTTGACGGTTTTCTCTGATCTAAAACTAAAGGCTCCTGCTGCAGCTAAGTGCGCGCCTCCCTCTTCTCAATTAGATGAAAGGTGACTATTTATTCCCCCACTTCATATTGTGTGATTATAGAAAAAGTTGAGATTTAAGTTGGAGGCTTGCTTTGAACACTGTTGCTTGTCTTTTTTTTAAAAGAGGATTTTACACAGATTGGATTAAAAATAGATGCGCAACCTGCCTATTAGTCCATTAACATGCTCCTTCTGTGATGAACTTAACGACATGTGTATCATCAGAGATCCTTGGAATTCCCTCTTTCTGTTCCGTTTTTTTTTTTTTTTGAAAAACGTGGAAAAAGCCCGAATGCTTTCCTCTTACCTTAGTAACGCCACCCACCTTTTGAGCCAATCCCTGCAGTCCTCCTCCTTTTTCTTTCGTTCCCATATTAAAACGCATGCACGCGCAAAAACACACGCTCACAGAAACGCGCTTTTTTTTTTCCTCCGACAATCCCCATCAATGTCACCATGGAAACCAAGTCTCCTGGCACCCTCAGCTGCCTCCTGCGTGACTTCTGGCTTGTCGTGTGAGCGTGTTGTGGATGCTTCTGCAAATCTTCTCTGGGAGTTTGACGCGCATTGATGGGTTCCAGCGGGTTTCTGCCACTGGTGGTCCTGTTTAGAGGGGCTTCCAGGACCATGTGCAATGTGTCACTATAGTCACAGGGAGCCTTGCTGGCCTGAGGTCTAATTGCTGGGAGAGTCTGTGAAACAAAGTGTCCATGCAGATAATGCATTTTGTGTTCTTCCCCGAGGCTGCTATCTAAACTGCTTTCTGCTCTGTGCAGTTTCTGTCCTACATGACTGAATCCAAAAGACATCACAGACGAGCTCAGACACGCTGAAGAGCAGAATGTGTCCCTTGCATGTTAAGAATCTGGAGTGGGTTTATTTCTTTCTTTATTTTTAAATATGCAAGCATATGTGTTCATTATCTGAATAATAATATATAAATTGTGTACATTTTCAATATTCCTTTACATGCAATATTATTGCTATAAAAAGGAAAACCGATTACATCTTCCATTTTTTTACAGCTTGTCCCTATATCTACTTTACTGATGGGAAAACAGATTATTGTGAACAAAAACAGCATTTTTTATTATAATCTCAACAAAAGTGCTGGATGTAACAAAGTGTAGCACATCATCATGGGAGGCTTCTGAGCATGAGAACATTCAAAATACAGAGCACGTGTTACACACCCTCGAGTGTCATCCAAAACTAACATGCACACACTAGCAATGGCAAGACATACCCCCTGGAGCAACATTGCTGACGTCACAAAATAAGTCAAAAGTCACGTTTCTCTTTCTAATTTTGTTACAAGTCAGCCTACATGTTACTACAATTAGGTTTGACAGGATGCGAGGTATGCACGGAAGACATTTAAGAACATTAAATAACATGGAAATATAAAGATAAGCATCCCGGAGTCGCCTCACAATAAAAAAAGGTTGCAGGTTCAAGGTGCTTTGATTTCCTCTCCAGACCAAAACCATGCAAGTCAGGTTAAATGGTAACTTTAAATTGTTAGGTGAGTGAGAACGTGAAAGGTTGTGTGTTTTGTTGAGACCTGGTGTACACAACTTCTTGCAATGTGACTCTGAAAGGAAAAAGCAGGTAACAGAACACTGTCAAAAACGATCACTTCCTTAATGTTGGTTAACTGATATCAATGGTTTTTTAGGAGTTTTGATCAGTCTGAGAAAATATTTGCCAATATTTTTCATTTCATGCACTACTCCATGTTGATTTTGAGTGTTTAGTTCCAAAAAAGGCTATTAATTACAAAAATAACCTAAAATCTGTTTGTTTATTGCCACATAATGTGTGATTTTACAGTAGCAGAAGTGTGAGGAAGAGTGGGAGTGACATGTAAGAATTGGAGAAAAGGGATATTTTAATACAAAACCCTTGAAACGAATCGTGAGAACTTGAATTAGATGCAGACAACCGATCCATTACTCAGACTTGAATGTTTAGTCACACAAATAAAGATTATCACAGCGCTGTGGACATCCTGTCCAAGAGGACAAAAGGGGCCCCCATCACAAGACATTCCAATGTTTTTATAAACCTTGGTCACACCCCGGATATGATGTCATACTTTTAAAATAGTTTTACATTTCTAAAATAAAAACACTGTTATTACTGTTGGAAGAAGCACATATTAGGATAGATACTTGTTGATTTTCTTACTGGTTAAAGTAAATGAAAAAGACTGATATACTGATAGGATAGACTGTATAATACATAGATGTTTATATTATAAGATTGTATCTAAAATTCAGATAATTAAGCAGAAAATATTATGACATATTTTATTGTCTGTATGGGGCAAAATGAGCAAAAAAAAAAAGCTAACGAAGAAGAAAATGTGGTTCTTTTTCTCTCGAGACTTTTTCTCTGTGATTAGATACCTCTGTCCATGCATGAGGAGCTTAAATGTCACACAGGTAGCTATATGTCACATGTCTGTGGCTGGTGAAGACAAAGCTCTGCTGTCACTGCTGGTCAGAGAGCTTGCACATGGAAGAACGTGGTGGGAGTGAGTAAAAACAGGCTGGGAACAAGAAAAAAATTGAAGAATTAAAACATTAAAATGTGAAGAACAGTAAGGCTGTAAGAAAAGGGATGTGAAGATTCAGGTGAAACAGACAGGGGGGGGGGTGTCCGTAGAGATGTGTGTGGGATCATTCATGCCTCTCTGTGGTCTTCCTGGCAGTCTGTAGCATCCAGTGTTGGAGTAATCCCCCTGGGAACACACAGACACTGCCAAAGTACCATCCAGCTCCTCTTTTCAGTCCTTACCACCCTCATGCTTGTCTATCTCTCTCTCTTTCTCCTGCATTTTCTCAGCCCTCTCTTAATTCCTTTCTAATTACTTTAATATCACCCAGTTTCATTTCTCTCTGAAGTTGATTTTTCAGAAGCCTTGAATTGGTCTTCTGGTCATCTGGTTGTGAATCATCCCACTGCTGGGAAGAACTGGGATTCGTGGTTCTGCCTATAGATTCAGAGCTTGGTTTCTCAGAGGGCTGAACAGAGTGAGGCCATTCCCATGGACTGACCAAACAAAGACCCTGGCTCCCCTTCACTTCTGTATGACTGCACAGGAACAGAAACATAGGCATTCTTTAGTGATTCGGCTGCTGGTCGACAGAGTGATAGATTTTTGCCGACCATGGCCGACGATCTTCTTCAGTTTTGTTATGAGAGAAACAGATCATGTAACTTCTATGGCAAGACACAGTCGTTACCAGTTTTTTTGGTGGCACTGTTCATAGAAACAAATATGCACCTTTAGTTCTATTTCACTTAGTTTGGTTCATTTTGGTGCTGAGACAGCATGAGGGAAATAAACTATAGTTTGCAACAACTTCTATGAAAAAAGTACAGTTAAGACAAGTATTTATATTTTAGGCAGGTTAAACTTTAATCGAATCTTACAACAATGATAAACCTGTAGATCATAGATGATCATAGATCATATTACAGTTTCTGCAGTGATTGAAAAAAAAAATATATATAAATCACCACTTGTTTTATATTTTGTTATGTTACTCTGATGCAATCTCAATATCAGACAGAGTGAGGGGTTTGGAGGGGCTGAGAAGGGATGGAGTCAGTGTTTACTGGTACTGTGGGTGCAAACCACCCACATCCTATTGGCACCTGCTGCACTGGAATTCAGGTCAGAAGGGGGCGTCCCGAAAATGCTCCCAAAGTGATTGGTAAGGCAAAGAGGAGGCAGGATAACAGATGGGAGGGGTGGCTTAATATTTGTGTTGTTTCCCTTTGGTACTAGAGACCACACTATTGTACATAATTGACCCATTATGCAGCAACAAAAGAATCATAATTAAAGCACACAGAGAAATTTGTTTCAGACCAATAAGAGAACAACTGTCACATGATTCAGTCTGACAGATTCACAGTGATTATTATGTGAGGCTACCTTTTATTTCATGCCATTGATTTGTGAGCATCATGTCTGTTTTTCATGTGTTGAACATATTAGGTTGAAAACAACACACTTCCCAAAAAGCAATCGGATTTCTGTAGTTTAAGATGTTTTGTTTCTCATACTGGTAGCATTCTGAGTTCAAAACTGAAGAGTGTGGACTCTCCATAACTATTAAATTTGTCATGCCCCAGATGACTAAAAATCTGTACCAGCATAATATAACTTTTTCATTAGAAAAAAATATATATTTTAATAAATTAGTATTTGACAAACTGAAAAAGAAGTTACCTTTTTGTAATAAAAAAAAGACCCAATTACATTAAGAACACTTTAAGAAATAAATGTTTTCCTGACATTCATTCAGACAGTGAAAAAAATATGTAAAAAACATGAAAACAAAGGGAAAATGAAGATGCTTTTTGATGATGCCTAAAGACAATATATAATGACAGAAACTATGTGAAATGGCTCACTTTGCAGCTCTAAATTAACTGCAAGGACAGGAAAAAAAAATGACAAAATTAAATAAAACGGTTTTGTTTTTTTTCCCATTTTATTCACTCCCTCCAGTTCTTCTTTCTCACCCTCTGTTTTTTTTTAACTATTCCACAAATCCTCAATTAAGTGCTTAATGGGCCTCAGAGGCAGGTTTGTGTGTTTCTTTGTTGAGCCTTTAGGGATTGGCCAGCATTAATGTTCCTCCTGAGTACGTAAAAAGCCCGAGCTGTGGGAGAGCAAAGCAGAGATGTCAATTGTGGAGAGCTCCATCACTCCCAGACATTTTAGGAAGCCAAAACGGGACATTCATGAGAACTTCAGCACCATGTACAATGCCCACACTTGGAGGAGTAACTCTCAGCACCCACGTCCACCTCCCACCTTTTCTAGTGCACCCCCCCAACTTAGACTCCCTTTCTGTGTCTCTCTCCTTTGATTCCCCCCAGGGCCCGTCACCCTCCTCACCCCCTCTATCCTCTCTCCTTAAAAAAAAAAAAAACAGCAGAAATCCTCACCCCTTCTCATCCCTGACCAATCCTCCAACTCCCTGAGTGCTGCTCCCCACTGCTCAGCCTATCCCACCCTGACAGGCTCCAGTCGATAGACCCTACACTGTAGATTTGTTTACCTCACCCACTTGTCGAGCGGAACACACAACAATCCCGTTCATTGCCTGTTTGTCAGTCCCCTTTTCAGAACTAAGGGAGCAGGGGGGGGGGGGCTTGTGAAAACAAAAAAACAGAGGAAACAATTAAGTTTCCCCTCCTCCCTATGAACCCCATGTTAGCAGTTTCCCAGCTCTAGATTCTGTGAACTAACTGGAGGCCTGTAAAGTGCTCCATTATTCTAGTAGAGCTGGCTTGTTCCAAGAGCGGCTTGCCTCAATGGCTGATGAACACAGAGAGGGGTTTGTTAGAGGGTCTTGGCTCAGCACATAATGTACTGGTTAATTGGGAACTCATCTATCTATCTAGATATCTATCGACCCATCTATCCATTTACATTTTCATCCAGAGGTGCCCAATGTGGGGCCTGCGGACCAAAGTTGGCCCACCAGGCCATTTGATTTAGCTTGCCAGCAGTTGCACTGGTTACTAGGTTGTAATCTCCTATAGAAACACTGTATTTCCACTTGGCTCAGTGACTATACAAGATGCTGTAGTGCAGATAGTCCTCACTCATAGTGCTTATTTCATCTTTGCATTATATTAAAATTAATCACGAAATACAAGTAACTACAAACAACATTTATATTAGATTTAAGCCCACATGTAAATTTGCTTACTTTATAAGAACACAAATACTTGAAATGCGTCATTTTATAAAATGTCCCATGAGCCTTTGCTGCCCGAGTGTACATCAAACTTTCTGCAAGTGCACTGGAAAAAAATAAATAAACAATGGAAAAATAAATAAAAATGTGGGCATTAGGCTGCTAGTCTAATCAGAAAAAAATGAACTTAACTTAAAAAGTATTCGCATTTCATATAAAATATACTGTTGCATTTGGTTCACAGCCTTTAGATAGATTTTTATTGTGGCCCTCTCAGGGAAAAAGTACCCCTGCATCCATCTATCTACCCATCTACAGTATCTGTCTGTATTATTTTCCTTAGTCTATCTTACTGTACTTGGTCTATCAGAATCAGTTTTAAAAACTATTATGCCCAATCCTGCTAGTAGAAATCCACTCATCTGAACAACACGGCTGCCTCCTGTAAGGATTTGAGTTAAAAAGGGATTTTGGGGAATTTGTAGGCCTGAAATCTCAACTAAAGGGGCTTTATGATCCTCTGAGGAGGATAACATATATAGTATGTGCTCCAGGGATTTCCCTCTAGCAGGGATCAAACAGTGGAAATTCCATATGTTAACAAAGCTTTTTCCAGGAGCTTCTGATACCGATTGTGACTATATGCAGATTGTCATAATTAGGCTGTGGAAAAATCCTATTTGAGTGTTTTCCCTGGCTGTTGCATTCCTGTGCTGCCTGTGATGGAGGGAATATTTATTTAGCCTGACAAAGTGATATAATGATGTGGAAATGAAAAAGATCTGAGGTATGATGGCAGGGTCCCTCAGCTATAGAACACATTGTCATTTGAAATGTGAGTGCTTACTTTTGCAGTGTTTTATGTACAGAGGAAAAATCCTACCTTACATCTATCTGCAGATGTTTCTCAGAATAAAAATACACATTTTCCTGCATCCTTAATCACATTTAAGCTAAAAAAAAGTTTCAGTCTTTAAACATTTGCTTTATATTATGACATCATTCATCAATAACATTGTCAATCTTACCAGTATTTGTTGGCTTTTTAAGACAAAGTTTACAAAATGTAGGTTCCCAATTCCTTTTGTTGGTGTTTAATTACTACAGAAACAGGACCAAACACGACCAGACACCAATCTTGAGCATCAAATATGTGGCACTCGTCAGCACTCTGAGTGATAAAAGATGTTTGGTATGATTTGTGTAAAAAAAAAGAAAAGCAGAGATAAAAAGGCTAAATAAAAAAGACAGCTTGTGAGCTGTTTAATTAGCCAGAGAAGTGCATATGGTAAAAAAACAAAGAAAGTGAGAGACGGACAACTCTGTCCCACTTTTTCTTCTTTTCCTGTCTTCATTGTTATTTAGTCATTTTTGATAATGTGTTTGCTTTTTCCAGCTTTACAATATTGTAAACAGCATGTGATTCAGTCAGTTGATGCCTTACAATGCATATTGAAGAACCAGATTAACTAGACCTAATTTGATTTAATTTGTGCCACTAGCATAAATGTGTGTTCCATACAATCCATTACACATGACCTACAATACATTTTTTTCAGAATTTCTTATTTATCATTAGCACAACTGTACCAGGATTTTACTTGCCTTGTTCTATTAATCACAAAAATGACATAGCCACATTATCAGAGATAGTAGCATTATATTAGATTAGTGCATGTGCATGTTTAAGCTTAAGGTGTGTGCATTTGCAGTGATGCCCTTTCTGTCAACACTGCGAGGTGGGGTGAGGAAAGCGGGCCGTGGCCGTTGCTTCTGGCTGCGCTCGGTCTCTACAGACTCCAGTGTTTAATTAGTGCAAGAACATCCACTCGCCTCAGTCCTTTTATAATAAACGCTGAGCGAGACAGCAGCCTCACCACACCTTTAATATCATACTGTAAGTTTGAGAGCTAAAATCACACATGACAATACATTATTAATCATGCGTGTTTCTTTTGCCATCTATGTGTACAGAAATGTGAGGATGGTGTGTGAGATGTGTTAGGGAGACACGCTGACAGTTAAAGCATTGTGTTGTCTGTGTGTTTATATTTGAGAGTGTATCAGGTGAGCTTAGTGATGTATGAAACAAGATTTGTGCAGTAATCCCATTTTGTCGGGCCAGCTGTCTAACGCAGATGTCAACTTTTTTACATATTTAAGGATAACCTGACAACACTGGAGCTCTTCATCTAAACACATCTACCCTGACTATTCTTTTGTCCCTAATTTGTTTCATAAATTTCTTGCCTTCCTCTTTCTTTAACACAGATCCTTGTCTCTTTTTTTTTGTTTTTTGTTAAGATTAGATTCTTGCTGTTTCACTACTCCCAGCTTCAGCCACACACACATCTCATCATTTCCCCTGGCATAGTGGATATGCTGTGCCATGGTGGTAGTTGCAAAAAAGGGGTGTGGTGGTCCTGCCTCGCTGGATGATTTAATGAGCTCCTGTGGGGATCGGACTGAAGCCGTCAAAGTCACTTCAGTCCTACATAGCCAGCTCTGTTAACAGATGTGCCAATGCTAATAATAGTACAGCACCTTGATTCACATACAGCTAGTGTTAACGCAGGAGAGCAGGGGCAGATGTCTGCAGTAGATCGGTAACCTCTAATGGAGAAGGTTTAGAGATGTAGCAGGGGAAATCTGACACTGATCTTCTTTTTTTGCCGACATTTTATCCTGACAGCTGAAGATAAAAACAGGGGATGGGGACTGTAGACAACCAATAATAACATCCTGTTAGACTCAGCTGAGAGGGAACTTGCTGCAAATATCATAGATATTACAGTTTAAAAAACAGTCTAAAACATTAAGGAAGGATAACATAATGTAATAATATAAAAGGAAAAAAAATAAATAAATAAACATTGAAAAGTGTTTTCAAGAAATTGAACATACAAGGTTCTTAGACATAACACTACAAATAAATTAGGTTTTGATTTAAAAAAAATGTCATAAAACTAAAGTCTATCTCTACAACAGAGGATTTGGGACACACAAGATTTATTAATTTTTTTTAAATTACGAGGAAAAATGTCATAATCTTACATAACGTGCGTTTTCAATTACTGATTTTTACTAATTTCCTCATAATTATCCTCATGCCTGCTGTGGACAGCCACGTGTGTCCATGCGTTTATGAAGTAGTCCGCAATGCATTTTGGGTCACTGTTAGAATATGTTTCCATCCAAATTACGTGACGACTAAACCTGTCAATGCAGCCATTACGGCTTTAGTCTATCATATAGTTGTTTGCAATCATTTCAAAGTCCTGCTACTGATAATTTCATGCTAATGTGCTAAAAGATTAGGTATTTCTTTTAACTGTTACTAAAGAATAACTTCACAAGTTAATGGAGTAGACTGCATTTAAGGTTCTCATAATTTCACGACTTTGTTCTTGTAATAATAAAAAAATATGTGGCCCTAACTGTGTTGTGTATCTCAGACTAATTATAGTTATGGAAAATTGACTGAACTTAATTTGTGGTTTATCTAGTCCTGTTGGACTCCCAAGCACTTTACATTTACAGACACATTTACACACTGATGATGGTAAGCTACAATGTAGCCACAGCTGCCCTGGGACAGACTGACAGAGGCAGTTACCTTCTTCAGTCCTGTGACAATGCCTTGGGAAAATAGGTTGTTAGGACACAATTACAGTGGAACAGTTCACATCACAAAGACCCATGCTAACCAGTATTCAAACAGACTCTCTCTAATGAAAGCCTCACAGAGATCTGCCAATTAAAAAAGAAAACTACGAGTATGTTTCAATTATTTACTTTCACTTTTGTAATGACGATGCACTCTGTTTCTAAAATATAATAGGAATGTGCTAAAATGAGGAAAACTCAGGTTGCTCCAACATTGTTATTTCCTACAAGACAATGCATTTGGCAAAGTACTGCTTTGCTGCAACAGCCACTGAGCAGCCTCTGATCTTGGTGCTTAATGCCAGTCCAACACATCAGCATGTCTGAGCTGAAGGCTCTGCCATTCATAGACAGGTAAATAAGCATAGTTCCTTGAAACAATCCTATATTAGCTGTATCAATGATATTTGCAAAAATTTAATATAAAACTCTCACAAAATTGTAAGCAAAATGTACTACTTAAAAAATAAATGTATTATCCATAACAGGATTTGCATTTGGCTGGTATTTGTTCATGCATTAACATGTTTCTCAACAGCAACACAATATTATTGAGAGCATGCTTTAAATATTCTCATTCTATTTTATTTGGAAGAAACTGATCTATTGGTAAAAACGATGTACTTTAAAAAGACATACTCTTTTTTTAATCTCATTTTAAATTTGTCTCTAAATCTCCATATCAACTGTGTGGAGGCAACAAGTGTCAGCGTGAAACTGACGTGGGTAAATATGAGTAAAAACCTGCTGGACTTACAATGTGCAGTTTCTCTGGCCCTCTGCCAGGCTTTGATCAGATTTTACTCACACTCCAGGGTCCACTTGGAAGTCGTTCAGTGGAGTTTTCTAGTGGACCACTCAGCGGCTCTTTGCACCCCTTTTTAAATTAAGGTTTAGGTACACTATGTGCAAAAGTTTGTGAGTCCAGTGCTTTCTTTAAGATTAGGTCAAAAAATATGTCCATGCAAAGAAAACATCACATTAGATCACATGAATATGCAAACCCATTGAGATGAGTTCACAACAGATTTTATAAACACACTGAGGATAATGGGAAAAAAGGTCAGGTCATTGCAGTTGTTTTCTGTTTTTTCAGTTGAAATATTCATCCCAACTTCAATCTAGAAATGTGAGATTAATTACAGAGTAACAAAGCTTCCATTTCTTTAAATGCTGGGTTTCTCTCTCGCTTCTCTTGCACAGCACAATCTGAAGTGCTTGCTGAGAGATTCTTTAAGGGACTGACCTAGAATGTGTGTGTGAGGGGTTGTGCGTGCATGTGTGTTAGTGTTCAGGGGAGCTTCTGTGCAGCCAGTATGTGTGAATTCATTTCATCCTACTGTAATGCAAGGAGTTGTGAGGCCCAGGGGAGTTTGTGGGGTAGATATATCCGGAACCTGGCCTAGATCCAGTTGTCTTTACCTCACAGTATTTTGTGATGCATCAGTCATGAGACCGGGCCCCTTGAGAGACCAGTGGGAAACTTGCATTCTCATTTGCATGTCTGTCTGTCTGTGCAATCGCAAAAAACCTTAACAAGCAGCCACTGATTCCCACTTGTTGATTATTATGTAATCACATGTTGTGAGTGGTAGTGTGACACTGTAGTGTAAAATGTGTGACAGTGGTTCATTGTTTATGCAACAGTGCAATACCAAAATTGCTTTGCTTTTTAAAATGTCAAAAACAAAAGGGAACGTTTGAATGTTTTTTGTTGATGAAAGATACTTGGGTGAGTTAGAATTCAATTGGTCTGTTGCTAATTTTTAAGTCATATAGCATATTCAAATGATGTTTGTTCAAGTCTGTGTTTGTGTACTGGGCATATGTGGCCATGAGCTTCCTCCTTCTCCTTCATCTCCTTCTCACCAAGCCACAGAGTGTTGCTAGGACAACCCCTTGTGGTCTTTTCTGCATCGCAGCGGCCTTCAATGCCAGCACTCGGGGAACCTCCTCGCACTGGGAAGGCTGCATAAAATTGGGATAATCGCTGTCGATTATGGGACACAATGAGCTGCCGCTTCTGAAAGATTCATTCATCCTGGAAGAGACTGCGGAGGGTGGGGTGGGAGTGGGGGGTGGGGGGTGGTTGGGGGGAGAGAAAGGGGTGCCTTGGTCCCTCCGCTGCTCTCCCACGGTGGGCACAGGCATGACATCAGTGGCCTGAAAGAGCTGGCATTTTGGACATGTCCATTACCCTCCCTCCTCACTATGCCCTTGCTCCACTCCTGTCCGAGCCCCCTCCCGTCTTTTCTCGCCGCTGCCAGTTTGGATGCAGCGCTTGGCCGGGTGAGTAAGGGCCACTGCCACTGTTTGCGTGTGAAACAAAGCCCCTCAGAACGGAGAGAGAGGAAGCAGAGAGCTTCACATGGTGCCAGCCAAGAGCAGGGATGGCTGCCTTAGCTTTCCCCTCGCAGGCCCCTTTTTTGGCTGAGAGGTGCTAGTGTGACCCCAATACCCCCTTCCCCTTCAATGTCCCTCTTTCTCCCTCCTGTAACCCCTTCTTATCCATCCCAGTCCCTTGCTGTCATTTAAAAAAAATGCACCCCTTTAAATCGAAGAGCCCTTGGAATGAGTATGATGTGTCAAAGGATTTAGGATGAATGATTTCTCATGACACGAGCGTTTCAGAAAGAGATGACATTCCTCTGGCTTTTGTTGGTCATTTGTTGGAAGAGGAAATAGCTTTCCAACACATTTCCCCAATTGGAATAATGTGCAACAATACGATGTGAAGTCTCATGCTGCTGGGAGACTGAGGGGGAGTCAGCGTGACAACATCCTCACATAAATCACATAGGTTGTGCTTTGGAGTTATTTCACTTGATGATCTGCATCCAGCAACAGGATTACAGAACTCTGGATCTGTTACTGGCTGTGAGACATAAGGCACAAAAGGATGTGCTGTCTGTATTTAAAACATGTGGTCTCCCATGTACGTTTATTAAGCATCAGGACATCAGTGCTCTACAAAGCATACAAATATATTTCATCTGTCCATCATTTTTTTACTTACAAAATGTTACTGTCCACAATTAATGGGCATCATCCTGCCCAGCTCCCACAGCCTGACCTCTCTTATGCCATCCATTGAAGCTGAAAGGATCTGAATGTATACAGAGTTAGTGTGATTACAGGGTCCACAGCACTTGGGGGTGGGGGGGTTCCCTGAAAGATTTGACAATTAGGCTCATATACAGACCCCTCCCTCCAATCGTCCTTTTTTTATTATTTATTTAGTCTCAGGTTTGTTGGATGTGTGTTTCTTCATGTGCTGGTCAAGTCAGGGGGGTGGGGGCTAGGACACTGAGGGTGGGTGAGGGGGGCATCGTAGCCATCAGAATAGGGCAACTCAGGTTGTGTCTGTGACTGGTGCTGTTGTCCGGACTGCATTGATGCTGCTCGGCTCCTTTCTGGATGCTTTGGAGTTGGTGGAGGACTCGGAGTGGACGTCCGCCAGCAGAACTCTGATGTTTTCCGTGTCTTTGATACCTGACCAGACTGTTGGATGGAGCGCTTGTGATCCAGCAGACACTTTCCTCTGCTGAATGACTTTCATTTACCAAAGTCCAGAGATTTGGTCCTAGTCAATGTATATAGCGCTGACCTCAACTCCTCCAGAAATGAAGTAAGTGCTTTTAGACATCACATATATGTTTTGGTTTTGAATTTATAGTCGTCCTTGTCCCTTTTTTTCTGAATGGCATACTTACCAAGCATAGGTTTTGTTGGGCTATATTATTAAGCTATATGGGTAAAATAAGTGATAAGTAATAATTGAGAACTTAATTAAAATGTTTTTGTTTGTCTGTATGTTATCTAAATGGGTGCAGTTCATATTCATTTGTTTAAATGCTATAGTGGCAAACTCCAGAAAACAGCTATCTTTTATTAATAACTATTTTAGCTGTTGTTTTAAGTTAGTATAATGATATGTTGTTATTATGAAATAAAGAAATGCTATGTTCGTGATTGTTTTTAATTGGCTTTAATTATGTTTTTCTACCAATTACTTTGGTCAAGTTTTATTAATGTCAAGAAAATCTAATTTATTTTTCACTAATAAAGTGCTCAGTGACTTTTTAAAGCCATATTTTTTCTAAATTTAGCAGACTTATTTAGTTGAAAACTTTAAGGCTGGATATAATTGTTTGCCCAAGCACTGACTTGATTTAATGTTAATCAAAGTTAAATTTATTCTAAGAATGTAATATTACTCTGTAGCATAACCCACCGACATCACTTTCTTTCTTTGTTTTGAAGTGATGCTAAATAAAGCAGCTTTCGCTAATGCTATGCGTGCTGTACATTTTCTCATTCATCTCCTCAGACCTGCTCTAATTTGTCTGACTTGGAGCGAGAGGTGCTAATGAGAGGGTCTTGACAGAAAATCACCCATTTCCTATTTTAGAGCTAAATTTAATACAACGGAGAGCAAAAATGGAGATTCTGTTGTTAATATTTATAATTCTTACTGTGTGGAGTTTGATTACATTGTGCAAACTATAATGCTCTTTGTATGGCTTTCACAAATCTGTTCAGTTTTTGTGTTAAATGTGAGTTTTTCTTTAATGTACTTCTCACTTTTAATTTAATAGGTTAAGTTAGAACTGGTCCATCTGTAGGGCTACAGGCGGGCCAGGTGCCCTTTTTAGAAGTTTTCAAGGCATTTGTACACAAAGCTCAGAGAAATGTGTGTAAGTGTGGGAAACTGTTTATGTGGAGTTACCAGTCATCATTTACATAACATCATGAAAAGCTCTGGGTTGTTGACATGGAGATTTTTTAACATTACCAAAGTCAGAAAAACACAATAAAGCAAACAAGCCTTGGGTTTTTTTCCTTCCTCACACCTTTAACATTCCGTTCTTATTGCTGTGCTTTAAACACACACAACCCAGACAATGAAATGCATTGCTTGAAATAATCCCAGCTGCTAAAAGTTCTGATGCCCATCTAGCTTTACATTAAGCAATAAAATTAGCTTTCTATTTAAAGGGCTGCAAGAAACTATTGTTTTGTATGTAGGGGAATCACGCTTCATTAAATGTAATGCAAGGTTTTCTCTTTTATAATTTGTCAATTTTAAAAATGCCGCATTGTAAACAATGAATTGTTATACAGACAATTTCTGTTATTTCCTCATGTTTTTCTTTTCATGTTTTGGGTGAGTTGGTATTTATTTGCAGTAAGAAACACAGTAATATCAGTTCAAAGCATGCACTATTATTCTCATATAAAGTCTGCCTAATTTGAGTGGCTTTAAAAATGTGGAATCAGAATTGCTTTCTTTACTGTTTAATGAATACCATAAATGTACCAATTTTTACTCAGTTTGAAATCAACTTTCTTTGTGCATTATAGAGTATAATCTCAACAAACACAAACAAAACAACCTTGTCATGTATGAGCTTTTAATAAACAGGTTTTACTTGATCGATGCCTCATGGATCCTTGACAAATGCTGCAATTTTCTGAGCTACATTTTTAGACATCTCTTGATGCTATAGTAACCATGAGTGGCAACACTTAAATGCCTCACATTATTCACTGTTTTCTTTTTTTAAACTTCATATGGTTTTCAGTTACAACAAACACCCACAAACCATTGTTTCTTCCTGACTTACCAAAACCCTCTTTTCTTTTAACAGGGGCTGCAGATGAAATAATTAGACAACCCTGTGTATATTGAAAAATTGCACTCTATGAGCAAAAGAGATTTTATGGCTTAATTCTTTAAATATTTAACAAAAACTCTTCTTCGTTTGCTTTTCCTTCCACAGTGCCAACAGTATGCCTAAACAAGTGGAGGTGAGGATGCATGAGAGTCACCTGGAGCCCATTGAAGCCAGGCCCCAGTCAAAATGTGCTCAGATATGCTCCAAGATGTTTAAGAACCTTCTGCTCACACTCACTGTCCTCGGTAAGTGACTTCACCATCAATTCTTTAACCCCCCGTCATACTGAGTAATACAAAACAGAGCCAGTTCTCTTTTAAGTCTGAGATCACTGCTGCAGCTTGCTGGTAATATGTGCCATCTGTGCTCAGTGTACCAGAGAGTGTGATGACTGGATGTTCCGACCCTCCTCAGGATAGTGCTGCCTGTTGAGATATATATACACATATAAAGAAATCACAAACTGCATTTATACATTTTGTTGTATGGAAATATTTAAGTACAACACAAAGAGCGTGCCAAGAAAAATACAACCACTAGATCTTTTAATTAGGTTTTATTAAATAAGGATGTTTACACTTTGTGTCATGCTTATGGTTCAGCAAATAGGGACCCAAACTCACAACCAGAAAACAAGTAGGTTGGGAAAACTGAATGATCTCTAATAAAAAAAAAATATATATATGTATATATATATATATACTGGGGTGCTGTGAAAAAAGGGGGATAACAAAAAGTGCATTGCCCAATGTGTCCTGCAATGAGAATTTCAAGAATATTAGAAAGTCTGGTACTATACTGAGCAGGGTGATTAACTAATGCAGGTCAGATGTTATAAATAATAAATAAGGACCTGGTGTGTGAGGAAAGCAGACTGAGGCACAAAGAAACAAAATCTAAAGACCATAAGAATGTTGCTGATAGTTTTTTGGGCCCTTCAGTTATACATTCATTACATGGCATCTTCTACATATGTAGATGCTAATTGACTTGATCTTATTAAGAACTTTATCAAGTCACTACAGATTCCTAAACACTACATTCACCCATTCATACACTGATTGTGTTAAGCTACAATGTAGCCACAGCTGCCCTGGGGCACACTGACAGAGGTGACTTTAAGTATGTTCAAATGTACAGTTCTTAAGGATAATGCAGCAGATATATCATATCACTTAGATAAAGTAATAGAGTCAATATCACCACTGCTGATAATTTTCAAGATTCATAAAGCCTGAGAACAATTTGGAAAAGGAGCCATCGAGAATTGAAACAAATATTGCAAATGTCTTCCAAAAGCTTTGGCTTTCCACAGGGTGTTGGTAGATTTAAAGATGTAAAGAATTAAGCTGTGTAATCCTTAACAGTGGAATTAAAACCACAGGGGTTGTTAGAGTTTTTTCTGACTTACAAAGAGGCACTAAGACCAACCGCTAGGCCTGGTATAGGCGGAGGTCAGGCCATACAGATGTCAATTTTATTTATTTTTACAGTAATTGTGTGTTGCAGGATAGGATCCTCTGATCCTCAGCAAATTTGAGTGGTTCTTTCAAAGTTAAGGTTTACCTTTTTGCATCATGAAAGACTGTCATAGTGATTTTAGTAAAACAATGTTTTCTGTCCATCAGTCGTCTGGAGGCTAGACAAATTACTCACAAAAGAGAAACATTTGGTAATCTTTCGAGGAGTGGAAGTCTAAGCAAGTTCACCCAGAGGTCAGACGACAACCTCTGAGAAATCTCAGACTCCACATGGTTCCACTTCCAATATCACAGCGATGCAAACACAGTTTATTAGAAAAGGTTTTCAGGTTTTTTTAAAGCATGACTTCTCAGCTGAGTTTTGCAGTGTTGCATCTGAATAAACCACAGAGACAAATATATTTGGTCATGATTTGTTCTGCCACTTTGGATCTTTGTTTGATTAATTAATTTGAGCTTCCAAAATTCAATTAACACCCCCCCTCTCCCCCTCACACACAGTTCAAAGAAATCTGATCTTAATCCACCATGAACTTTATTCTCTCAAGGAAAATTTTAGTTTTATCTTTACAACCCACTGTCATATTTAAACATGTAGCAGTAGTATTGAAATGCCTTCATGGACTATAAACAGCAGTGCATCCTTACGTTTTTCATACTCTAAATTGAAGACTTTCTCCGTTGGACAATTTTCTGTGATTTACATTGTCTTATTAACATGTAATTAACTTTGATGTGGAAATGTATGTTTTAAGTTGAATTGTACTTCTACTAAGTAAAAAAAACAACATTTTCTAACATTTTTTTTTCAGGTGTGATCTTGGGAGCAGTAGCAGGGATGTTGCTTCGAGTTGCCTCCCCCATCCACCCAGATATTGTCATGGTGATCGCTTTTCCTGGAGATATCTTGATGAGGATGCTGAAGATGTTGATCTTGCCACTCATTATCTCTAGTTTAATCACTGGTACAGTACAAATTTTTTCTATCATTTTTCTTAGAACTGAGTTAACATTTTCTTTCAGTAA
This sequence comes from Cynodonichthys magdalenae, assembly GCA_031762555.1. Classification (NCBI taxonomy): domain Eukaryota; kingdom Metazoa; phylum Chordata; class Actinopteri; order Cyprinodontiformes; family Rivulidae; genus Cynodonichthys; species Cynodonichthys magdalenae. The sequence continues at coordinate 10,104,531 of JARVJO010000002.1, read as the reverse complement.
GAAACAACCAGGTAAACATGAGCTTGCTTGTTTTGGTTGCAGGTCTGTCTGGTCTGGACGCCAAATCTAGCGGTCGCCTGGGCACCAGAGCTATGGTCTACTACATGACAACCACTGTTATTGCTGCTGTTCTGGGAGTCATCCTGGTGTTAGTCATCCACCCTGGCAACCCCAAACTGAAGGAGAATCTGGGCGAGGGCGAGGAAAATGAAGACGTGTCCAGTTTGGATGCCTTCTTCGATCTGATCAGAAACCTTTTCCCGGAAAACCTGGTGCAGGCTTGTTTCCAGCAGGTAAGAGATGAAAATAAAATAAATAGCTGTGCATGCTTTTCTTCTGATTATTCAAAAGGGTCAGGTCTCGTCCTGAATTTACATCATTTTATGGGATTTATAACGTTAAATTTGAGGCCGAACCAAGTTTGAGTGTTTGGAAACAGGTTGACGTCAATGAAGTTTGCTTTAGAGTTTAAATTCTAAAAGGTGTCATGGTGGAAATGCAATGTGCCGCATATATTCAACAAATGGCATAAACTAATAATATTTCTGCCAATTTAAATGTTTATTCTTCTTTTAGATTCAAACAGTCACAAAGAAAGTTGAAGTGGCTATTGAGGAGGAAGTCAATGCCACCAGTGTGGAGGGCCTTGTGGCTAACATTACCAAGGAGCCTCAATACGTCATCAAAAAGTCACTTCAGTTTAAAAGCGGCATGAATGTGTTGGGTACGTGTCACAGAATGGAGTCCACAAGCCTACTTTTGTCAAACTAGGTCATCCTTTGGTGCTGTGATGTTTTCCCACTCACTCTTCAACTCTTTTATTCAAATTCTGATGCATTTGCAATTTTCTCCCACAGGTTTGATTGGTTTCTTTATTGCCTTTGGCATCTGCATGGGTAAGATGGGAGATAAGGCCAGACTCATGATTGACTTCTTCAATATCCTCAATGAGATTGTGATGAAACTAGTCATCATGATCATGTGGTTAGTATCTCCTTCACACATTTAAATCCCATTTAGCCTACTTATATAATATTTTTTGCTTCATGTCAAATTATTTCTCAAAGAATATTAGGTTTATATTTCATTCAAAAAAATACAATATTATTTGTTTTGTTTGCCTTCTGCCAGCAGTCCTAATTTGTAGTTTCTCATTTCGAAAAGGTACTCTCCCTTTGGTATTGCCTGTCTGATTTGTGGCAAGATCATCTCCATCAAAGACTTGGAGGTGGTGGCCAGGCAGCTTGGCATGTACATGGTGACTGTGATTGTTGGCCTAATCATCCACGGAGCCATCTTCCTGCCCAGTATTTACTTTGTTATCACCAGGAAAAACCCTTTCACCTTTTTCCTGGGCATCTTCCAGGCCTGGATCACTGCTCTGGGAACAGCTTCCAGGTCAGCTTCAGAATATGTTATTAGATGAATGAAACTATGAATGAATAAGTGTGATGTTAATTTTACACTCTACATGATGATTATTATTATTTTTTTTCATTCTGCTTTTATACACAGTGCCGGTACACTGCCTGTCACCTTCCGTTGCCTGGAGGAGAATCTGGGTATCGACAAAAGAGTTACTCGTTTTGTGCTCCCAGTCGGTGCAACCATCAACATGGATGGCACCGCTTTATATGAAGCTGTGGCTGCCATTTTTATTGCTCAGATGAACGGCGTCATCCTTGACCCCGGTCAGATTGTCACAGTCAGGTCAGAAAAACACCTGCACTTCAAAAAGGCATACTTTTTTATTCCATTAGTTTCACAGTCAAGCATGCAAAGTTAATTAAATCATGTCTCTTTCAAATTGATGTGAAAGCAGAAAGTTTTTTTTATCAAGTCCTGAATTTAAAAGAGGTCATGTAACTGCTTTTGAGTACAATTAGCACTTGATGAATGATCTCAAACTCAGCAGTAAAGGCATTTGAAAGTAACCCGAGGAGCCTGTGTGGTCTAAACCGGACAATGGAGAAAAGAAACGTACAGTGAAAGAAATAAATCAGCGTGAGGATGCCGCAGCAATGTCATGCCTCATGCTAAGCAGGAAGACAAACAGCAATTGCATGTTTTTTTTTTCTTTCATCAGTCTGTGCCAAACACTCTTCTCATTATAGAATGAGCTGAGGATGGATGACCCTCTCGCTGACATTTTCATGGCACATAAATCAATGAACCCTCAAATTTAACATTCAGTCTCCCACGTTAGAGACCTGCTTTTTTGGCCTCGTTTTATAGAAAAGCAAAGCAGAGGATGAATATCGGCCTAAATATCTTTGGAAGTCAGATGCATCGGTTTCATTTGAATGTTTGGTGTCTGAAGTGTAGATTCACTTTGGAGATTTGAAAGATCTGTGTAGATGTGGTGAGTGTGAAAGATGTGATAAACACGTCTTTTGTGCCATATTTCAGTCTGACAGCCACTTTGGCCAGTGTTGGGGCAGCCAGTATTCCCAGTGCCGGCCTGGTGACCATGCTGTTAATCTTGACGGCTGTTGGGCTGCCAACCCAGGATATCAGTCTGCTGGTTGCTGTCGACTGGCTGCTGTGAGTTTAATAACTGCTGCTACGTCTGTCTAGTATTTTAATTTTGTTAAGAACTTTTTTAAAAATTTGGCTTCCCTCACATCAGGGATCGATTCAGGACCTCTGTGAACGTAGTGGGTGACTCCTATGGTGCGGGGATCGTGTACCACCTGTCAAAAGCAGAGCTGGACGAGCTGGACGCGCACACGGCTAAATCCGACGACATTGAAATGATGACAAAGACCCAGTCTTATTACGATGACATGAAGAACCACCACGAAAACAATTCCAACCAGTGCGTTTTACCCACAACTGCTTCCACAACCGCTACTGCCAAAGCTAACAATTCTGTCTTAGTAGATGAATGCAAGGTACAATTAATGCTTTCCGACATAGAGACTTCTATATAACCCTGTCGTTGCATGCTCCATGCTCACCCTGCATCTTGCTTTACACTGACTGTCTGCGCACAAGGATGTCATTGCACCTGCTGTTTATTTCACAAGTGAACCGAGAGAACAACAGTCACGTAGCATGTATTCACTCTTCTGGAATAGCACCTATTGTGTTAGATAAACAGGCAAAGCTTTCATCAAGACTCAAAAACTGTTTAACAATAAGGCAGCTCTGCTTCTAATTGACTAGAACCAAATCTAAATAATTTAAAAGTATTAGATTTCATAATTGATTTTTGTTCAACTTATTTATGGTCTTAAAGGGGACATATGCAGAATCCACTTTTTTAGACATTAAATGCATTTTGTTGTGTACTTGGAGTCTATAGAAGTGCAGAAAATATTAACTTAGTTTCTCCTGGTGCTGATATATTTATATTGTTTGGGTCATATTTTCAACCCATCCTGTTTTCTCAATTTTCTGTTTTTAGAACCATTACATCAAATTATTTGTGACAGAACTTTTAAATGAGGTCTGGACTTAAAAATACTTTTTAGTTGTCTTCTGTTGTTGACATCTTTTGTAAATAAAACGTTTCTTCAACGCTATATAGTTGTAAACCCCTCTATCCAACTAGAATGGACCACTCTGTTAGCTGGAGGGGGGCGGGGTGTGAAGCACCAGATTTGGATTTAAAGCCTCAAAACGAGTTGATCTGAGACACACCTCAGAAAAGGGATGAAAGAGGGGCTTGTGGAGTTACAATAAGGAGGAATTCAGACCAAACTGTTGGAGTTCCACTTTGTATAGATCCCAACTGAATGATTTAAATGTGAAAAAGAATAATTTAAAAGCAGACTATGTCTCCTTTAAGATCCAGCTGAAGATCTGGTGCATTTGTTACTCATTTGCACTTTGAATAAAAATACAAACGGAGGTGTTACAGCTATTTAACACTTCATAAATTACTACATATCTTTCTACCACATTTTCACTGAGATATTTTCTTTCAGCGTTTTAGCACTTTGACTCCTTTTTGTTTATCTTGCAAACTATGATGTAAAATCCAGAGCTGCGGAATTGTTTTTGCAATGCAAAACATCACAGGATATTGTTTTTGTCTTTTAGAATATTACATGAATGTTCAAATAGCTTGTTCCCAGGCGCACACACTCAATCAAAGAAAATATACAAACCCATACATTAAAAAAAATGAAAGTTGTTGCTAAGCAACACCTTCAACTTGTTACATGAGTAATAACTACAGTTGTATTCTCATTTCAGAGCTTAAAAATTAATGAGCATTTTCACATAAATGAAACACAACAGCTTGCTATTTCAAAGATTTTTTTGTTTTTTATTTATTTTTTGTTGTTTTCTCTTGTTTTGTTATTAAATACTGTGACTTATATTTCTAATCCCCTCTGCACACGGCTGTAGAACGCTTGCAAAAAAAAAAAAGCCAAAACTAAACGCTATTTTGTGCTTGTACCTTGTTTTAAGTATTGTGCATATTTTGTATTATTTAATTCATTTGTGTTTGTTTTACATTGTTTTGCATTTGTGGTCATCATAAATTTGTGGTTTGTTCCCAGGTCAGTGACAGGAAATCTTCCTTTACCATAACCCATCGTTGGTTGTGCAGACGCTCCCGTATTCTGCTGCTATTTTTTATGTTGTGAAAAACACAGCGATTCCCAAGAAGCTGAGTTTTAACTGCAGCGAACTTTTACCAGTACCATTTTTTTTTAATACCTCAAGAGAAGCTTTTCAATTATCAATTCTGTTCTAGATTGCTGATCTTGTAATACTAATTAGGAAAAGAAAATCACAAAATTATTTCTTTTGTGATTTTGCAAACAAAAGTTTTTGCTAAATTAAGTTTTTCTGACATTTGACAGCCTTGGGTCACTGCTGACATCCAGTGTTTGCACTAAGATAATCTTTATTTTACATGCAACGTTTTACCTGTACCTTGGACCAGTTGTTCAGACCTGGCTGCTAACTGCTTACAGGTAACCTCAGCCACTAATGGCTCTGCTGCGGAGTGCACGCTTGTCGAGGAGGAACCATGGAAACATGAATAATGGCAGCACAGAGATCCCCTGCTCCTGGGCTCCACAAGCTTTCCTATCTGGTGATTTAAAAAAAAAATACGAGTGAATGAAATGTCACATGAACAGAACTACTAATTGTTTTTTATGTAGTTTCCTTTTTTCTATTATTAGTCCCTTTAAAAAAAAAAAAGATTTTGTATTTGTCTGACTGATGTGTTTTACTAATTCACTTAACCGTGAACTGATACCAGAATTATACCTCACCTGTTAGAGCGCAGTCATATCCTGTGTAGCAGATACTTGCACAGCATACTTCAAGGCTTGGAGGAGGGAATGAGGATAGGAACCGAAATGTTAAAGGAACTTTTTTTTTAGCAATACATTCCAGTTGTACTTTTCTATGAAGATGGACAGAGTGGCTGTTTAACACAGATGCACCTAGGCTATCATAAAGGTGGTTTATTAACGGCAGAGGATGAACGGAAATAAGATCATTAGTCATGAAAACTGTCATCTTTTATCTTTACATCCATGTCAGTATTATCACAAAAGGCCAATACTTATTTTTTTGTCTAAGTTTCTTAGTTTTAGTCCTAACTCTACATCTGTCCTGACTGATTGCAATAGTGAAGTATGACCCACCATCCTTGACAACTAGCAAACTGATCAAATGATAGCAGTAAGGACAAATAAACACTCCAAATGTCCAGATAAGCACACTTTAAGTGAAATTTTAAAGCACTAAATTTTTCATGAAGCCAGTATTTATCCACTGCCCCCCAATCACCCTCGCTTTTCTTTGTCTTTTGCAAAAAAAAAGAAACTTTATTTTTAAGCTTTACCGATACAGGAATTAAAAGTCAAAAGTATTTTATTTGTGCCACAGGTTGATAATGAGAGTGCGCTTAAAAACAATTAAAAAAGGACCAAACTGGCATAAAATCAATCAACTCGGTGAGGCTTTTCACTGCCTCATCACATGCAACCCATTCTCACATTTTCTACTGTGATGCACAAAAAGATTGTCCTATAAGCAAAGACAACCGCTGCCCTAAGTATTAAACGCTACAGAGCACTTTCCCCTTTAGCCCCAAAGTAACTTCTTGATACCATTGAAATTAAGAGATTTTTATGAAAATATATATGTACGAAACCCTGAATAAATTGTAGTAATTAAATAGAATATAAAGTATATGAGTACAAATTAAGCCAAAATGCCAATGAGGTGAATTTCCAGTCAGCACTATAATCAGAAAAATGATTGCTTCAAGTGAAAACTGACTGCAGTTCAAGTAAATTTACAAACACTGCAAGTGGAAGTAGATACTCACACAAATATGCTGATTTTTACAGGAAACAAAATGTAGAATCTTGAAACTTTACTCAATTATTTGAACATCTCACCTCAAGAAAATGGCCTCTCATTAGTACATTTATCAAAAGCTTTGTCTACAAAACAATTGACATCTATTGCAATTTTTTCGTGACAAAGAACTTAATTGAAAAACTGTATAAAAGGAAGATTCCCAGCAAATAAAATAAAGCACACCTGTACATTTTTCAGATTACATTACAGTGATTGATATGTTTACTTCCTTAAAGCACACTGAACACTGATAAAGCACAAGGGATGATGCAGCAGAAAAACACTTTTTAGGAAAAGAATTAGAGTGATGCCACACTCAGATAGTCAGGTAGGTTATGGCTTGCTCAGAGGCATTAATTTAACACTTTTTTGGGAAGGCTATTTAACTGCCACACCTGAAAAAAAAAATCCATATTTTGCTACCAGAGCTTAAGACTGTTTCTACAAACCCTTTATGCTGCAGCTGTTTGTTCTTATTAATGAGAGTCAGACATTAGGAAGGGATGTACACAGTCATTTATATTGTGCCAAGTTTAAGTCGACTATCAGGTTGACCATCTGCCTCTGATTAATCAAAGACATAAACTTGGCAAAAGCACACAAAACAAAGCAGAAAAAACTGGCTGCATTTCTATGTTAGCCAATGTGAGTGATGCAACCTCTGTGATGTGGGTGTGGATTTGTAACCTTCTCTACTTTTGTTTTTATTTTTAATTTGTGCAGAACCTTGCCTTGAAGGTGTTCAAATCAACAGCACCATTTTAAACTGTAGAAAATATAACACTTCACTTAGTGCTGCACTGTCTTTGCATTCCTGAAACACACTCTCACACACACACACACACAGTTAACTATGTGTTTCTTTCCCACATCCAAACAGATAAAAATGTATTAAACACCCTAAATGATTTGATTCTATATAGTATTCAGGGTTCTGAAGAACACTACTGAAAATTTAAATATTAATTTGTCTCAGGTGAGGAGGCAATGCAACAAAGGGAATGAGTGTAGGATGACTACTATGTTCAAACATGCATGAATTAAATAAAAATGCTATACTTTTTTGCACCACTATCCTAAAAGCATATTTTGAAGTGCCTCCTTGCACTTTCTGTAAATATTGTAGGTAACAGATTATTATTTTCTTCTCTCTTTATGGTTTTATTTCTTTTAAGGGGCATTGGAATGGTATGTAGTTATATAGTTTCATTGCCATGACATTTTTAATGTAGACAAAAAAAAACCATTTATGTCTGGAGTAAAGTTAGACTAGATGAAATGAATAGATGAGCTCATGTAATAAACTGCATTTTTGTCTTTTTTTGTTTTCTAATTGCTGTTAACTAGCTGTTTTACTCACCTGTCACACAACAATATATAAATATCTATTTTGTATCTAATGTAAGCGTTTTGAATGTTTGTTCCATAAATATATAAGCCGTGTGAATTCATTTTCATTGTACATACATAAATATATAATTGTTCTGTTCAGTGGCAATGAAGAAATTTCTTGAAATGCAAGTGATCCTGAAACAAACACTTTGCATGACTAAGAGGAAGAAACCCAGTGAGGAAGGAAATATGAAGAGGTAAATGAGGAAAACTAAGGAAGTTTCTGGTTTGAAAAGAGGGCCAATCTGACTCATTTATATTGAAATTGCGATTCTAAAGCCAATAATGTTAAAGTGTTCAAAATTGGCCTTGGTGCAGGTTAGAGCGAGGAAACAAAAACTAGACGAAACGGAAGTTTATTTGAGTGACAGAACAAACTTCTACAAGGCAATCCTCAGGTGACTTATCTGAAACATTCATCTATATTTTAACTGGTGTGAGTCCGTTTAAAGCTGCAGGACATGAATATCTGTTAGAAACTGTGTCAGCATATATTATCTTCACACATCCCACCACTGTCACACGATTAAAGAAGTCCATAGAACCCCCTCACTCTGTAAACTGCCTTTACTCCCAATGCCTTTTGCTTTTTTTTACACTGACACTTTGTGCACACACACTCACACACCTGATGCTTGTTCAGGTTTATGGCATGAAAATGTTTTACATGACAAAAAGCCAGATTATCATTAGGTCAGTCCTTTTCTACTGAAATGCGTCTTAAACAAAGCTTCAAGAGAAATGGTAGTCTGTTTCACCGCTGCCTAAAATGGGTTTTCATTGTCCTAATTGTTTAGGCCTGCCCTCACTGTAAAGCTGTTGTAATCAGAGAGTTTGTGTGGGGGGATATAAGCAACTGGGGAGGAAATAGAAGAAACTTTCTGTCCTTGATTTAAGGTATACAAAAAAAATGTGTTTCTACATATCAATAAGTGTTGTACCTTTGGTGTACATATACAAATATAACTAATAAATGTTGATTCATAACTAAACTCTGTCTGATCTTTGAAGAGTGTTGTATTAATACGACTTTTGCACCTATTTTTTTTTGTTACAGCACCAAAACACTTCAAATATTGTGTTTTCAGTTTGGTTGGGATTCTTACACTTACTCCAATGCTTAAGTTGCATAAATCATTTCTCTTATTTAGCTCAAGTTTTTCATTTATTAGAAAAATGCATTTTCAGCATGTAAATGTAAAACAGTTTTCACATTACTTTTTAAAGTTAATGTGAAATTGCTTTAGTTTGAAAATAAATGTGAAAATTGCCAGACGTGGGTAGAGTACCAGAAATATGTACTTAAGTAAGAGTAGGACTACTTCAACATATTTTTACTAAAATAAAAGTAAAAATTAGTCATCCAAGAAATTACTCAAACGGGAGTGAAAAAGTATTTTGTAATGCTTGAGTAGAAACTGAGCGCAAATATCTGTTTTATTAAATGACTCATCAAGCTTAATTAGATAATCCAAGGACAGGAATCTATAATCAGTCCTTTCCTGTTACTTAAAATTTTAATCTGATAATTTTATTTAAATGACCACCTCTACTCTGAATAAAATGAGTAAAATTAAAAAAAAATAATTGAAAAAAGGTTTATGATGTTTAAATGGAAGTTCAAAAAGCCAAAAATGTTTGCATCTTGATGCAAATATTTTTAATATTTACCCTCAGGAAAAAATAAAAATAAAAATCGTGGTGATTCTAGGTGGTTTGAAATATCAGGAAATTATGTAATCAATAATCTTCACTATTTCAATTTACTAAAGACCTGTCATCTGTAAAACTTGAAAATACACTAATTGTTTTCAACAAATTATATAAAATGTTTTTAGTAAATCTCAAGCTAATTCTTCTAAAGATCTTAAACCTTTTGCTTCACATCATTCTACACTGAAAGTGTTAAATTACTAGGTGTACTTTATAATTAATGTGTGCACCAAAACCAGCTGTTGTTTTCAGCTGTCAGCTTGACAGCACTGCATGCATCTTTCTACTGGAAAGATGCCATCTGTATCTTTCAAAATGGCAATCTTTGTCTCGGTCCTCGCTTCCTGTGTTAACATATTCTTGCATCTCGAACCCGGCGCCATGGTAACCTTACTTCCTCCTACGTGGGAGCAATGCAACATGCATTTCCTCTCATGCCATTCAATCGCTTCCTTTTCTTCCCACACTTAGAGGAGAATTAGTCAGTAAACACGATGTTCCAGCGTACCTCTGTCTTTACACGTTTATTTTATTCACGACTTTACAAATCTTTCCATCAAAATTTTTTTACTTCTTTTGTAAATGTACCATCAAACCTGCCTATAGTCTAATACATTTGTCTCTTCAGAAAGCAGAGCAAAAGTGAAAAAAGACAAGTTAGAAAAATCTGTTTGCTAGGACTGTATATAAACCAGCTTTTTAGTCAAATCCACAGAAAACACAGCTGTCACACATGGATTGATATTAATATGACACAATGTGGGATACATTCAAACTACAGTAAGCTCAGTAGAAAACTGCAGCATTTAGTTAGCATGTTAAAATGTAAAGAGCAGCTGGCATACAAGCTTCATTTTTCACACCTCTTCAATTAGGCAGCAAACAGACAACAATGTCATGGTCTTGTTTTCATGACAAAAAAACAAAACATATAGGCTTTGGTTACAGTTATTAGCCTTCCAATAGCTGATATGCTGTTTAGTTCAGAATTTAGAGCTCATTAACTATTTACCAAAACTGAGTTAAAATAGATTTGTAGAAGCAATTAATGTGCTGGAGGTGTCAACCTTTTCTTTTTTTTTTTACTGTTTTACAAACAGTTTTTACCTTATGTATATATTTTGCATCCATTAATATGGTTTTCTTTATAATGCAATCAAAATATCACATTTTAAGTCCAATATTATAACAACTGATTCAGTTGAGCATAAATTGCTCACATTTTGATACTATACAAAAAGTTGAATTCATATATTATACACTTCACTTTGACTATTGCAAAATCCATTTGCAGACATTTACCTCTGAGATACAGATTCTAATTAAATAAGTCTCAAAAGCAGAAACATTTCTGTACTTGAACGGAGCAGAGCCACTTTCTATCAAATCACAGAAAAAAGTACTGGCAGCTATTTCAAAGTCATTGTCAAAGATACACTGTATGTACACAGAATAAACAAAGGGAATCAAAGTACACAAATAAGATCATTAAGATCTCAGTTTTTTTTGTTTATTTATTGAAAAAAAACCTGATACCACCCTACACAAAATGTAGGAAAAATACCAACAGCAACCATATTCCAGTAATTCAAATAAAATGAAAACAAACTATGGTAGGCTTAAAAGAAAAAAAAAATACTAATGTTGTTTATAGTTTTCCCTCTGAATTTTTAATTTAAAAAGAAACAAAATTTGATTAATTTAATTTGTTATTTTCCACTTGGGTCTTTATGTTTTAAGGATTCATTTAATTCATAACCCTATTGGGCCATTTGCAAACACAAAACCAAATTGCTCTCAACCAATCATCTCACACCTCAAACTCTTATATTAAGCTTTGTCATTTACAAAGCACACAAACTCATGAACACACTAAAGTGAATAAAAAGAAAAGCCATTCCCACTTTGGTGACCAGGATTTAGTCCTAACTAAAATCTCACTAGACAATTTGTTGCTCTTTATTTTGAAAGGTCTGGTTGCTTTTAAAGACAACAGTTGTGTACCTCAGTTTATGAACTGCTTAAAATAACACACATCCATGCTTGTTTTTAATTTACTCAGTGTCCATTCACTGCTGCTCACTGAAAGCAGTTTACAAACCCACTGTTTTTGGCCCAAATCCCAACTTGTCTTCTTTCCTTTCTTTCTTCTTCCTCTGTGTCTTCTCACCAAATCCTTCCCACCCTTTGTCTGCACCTGACCTTCTCACGCCTGCTGGTCTTTGTCTGGTGATTCCTCTAGTTTGATGACGGTGAACTCCTCTGTGTTGCCATTCTCCTGGATATTCTCTTTGTTCATGAGGGTCACCATTTCCTGCTCTATGTCCTGGTTGTGGGAGCTCGAAGCCGCCGCTGCTGTCCCGTTGCCTTCGCCGCCATCTTTGGCTGTGATCATCAGGGTTTGTTTCCTGCCGCACCAGCTGGAAAAGCACATTCAGTCATCTGTAACTACCTACTCATTTTTTTTAAACATATTTTAATCTGCAGCAAAAATAATGAAAAGTGAAACACTATAATTGCCAAAACGATGCATGAAAACATCAAGAGAGATTTCCAAATCAAAGCCATACCTTTTACTTTTGGCGGCAACTACACAAATAATGAAAATGACAGCCACTGCCACAATCACAATAGTAACGACGAGCCAATCTGGACAAACAAACAAAAAAATGAGCAGTGCATTACTGCAGTGTTAAAATTAGTATATATTTAAAAAAAACATGAATTACACCCAGTGTTTCCCCCTCATCAGGCCCTTTTCCACTGCAGTCGGTACTTCAGGATGTTTGGGGATTAGCTGCTCACCTGATGAACTGTAGTTGTCCTGTTTTTCCTTGTCAGATCCAGTGGGAATTAAGGCTCTACCTTTATTAGGTTTTTGATCTGGAGCTGCACAGAAATACAATGAAAGTTAATTCAACCCATCTTAAGTACAACTATAATAAACTCAAAACCTCTCCTTATATTATATATACTTTGTATCAAATTGGCTCAAATCACAAGAAAATGTTTCTGTTGCTCCAAAAATGTTTTTCTCCAATTTTTCCGTCTGGTTTTACCTGAGCTGTATTTTTTATTTTATTTTTTCTATTTACTTGAACTTTAAATGTGTTTTAGCTGACACAAGAGGGCGTCCTTATGTTCTTAAAGTTACTTCAGCCTCTTGAAAACTTGTTGCATCAGATTTTAGGAGGTGCTGTTCTCATGTAATAAGCCCTTCTCTGTGCAGTAATGACACAAATTAACTCAAACAGTCCACCATTTTAGGTCAGATGTTAACCAAATTGAACTTGACTGGACCTCTGCTTTAGGAAGTCATTTTTTTAAACAACTTGTAAGACGATGTTTAACCAGTTGGTTTTGTTAATAATTAGTTTGCACTGTATATTGAGTTTGAGTTTCTAAAACAATGTCCTGATGCATTTCAATAATCCAGGTAGAAAAAAAAAAGTTGAATAGGTCCTCTGGATGGTTCTTATTTTTGATTGGTTTCTAAAATATCATTTGGTGCAGTTTGTGGCAGCTAGGTAACTTAAGTAAATGACCTAATAATCCAAATTTTGTTGTGATATTTTTAGCTCAACATTTTAGTAGATCTGATTCAACAAAATAACCAAACTGTTACTTGCCCCAGTAGAGTCTAACTGATAACCCAACCCTGTTTAGTTAAATCTACCCCGGGCTGGCTCGGTCCAGTTCTGGCTTTCAATTTTCATAGTTTTTAACTTAAGAGTTTGCATTGTGTACTTTGCTTTGACATCTTTAGCCAGATGCTTAGTTGTCTCATTGTTACTCACTTTTAGTAGGCAGTGGTGCTGTGTTTGGTGCTTCAACCGTGGACTTTATAAAAGCATCTTGTGGTAACCCAGATCCAGAGTCTGGTTCATTGGTACTGCTGCTGCCATTCCCTCCAAGAAAATTCCCTTCAGTAGTTTCAGAGACAACTTCTGTCAGCTCTGTAGCTGCAATATTTGCTTGCGTGGTCCAAACTACAGTTTCCTCGTCAGCCTCAGTGGTTGCTGTAGAATGATCAGCCTCCGTGCCAAGAGCGTCATCAGATTGGGAGGTTGGAGATGCTTCAGTTACTGCCATCGGGTATAAACACACATTTTATAAACATCTACAACTTTTGATATGTTTTGTATTTTCAGAAGAAAATTGCTGTATCTATTATAAAATTACTTTAAAATATTGAAGCTAATTACACTTGTTTCATGCAGCCACTGATGCAAAATAATGGGTAAATCCAAACTTTATACAATTTTCCAGTAAGACGTGCTTAGCTATGCCTCAAAGCATGCTATTAAAACATCCAATGATTGACAAATGCATTATTCATCAGAATAAGCAATTAAAGAAAATTACAAGAATTGTTAGTGACTTCAGCATAAAGAATATATTTTACACCCCTATATCATTTGAAGTTAAACTCACATTCGTTGTTGTTTTTTTGTATCATTCATTTATTATTATTAAGTAAGTTTTGTGTTTAAATGTAGTCTAATTACTTGCCAGAGAAGAACCATGGCTCAGTTGCTTCTAAACGAGCAGTTAAAAGTGTTACATTTATTTATTGTTAATCTTTATTTACCCAAGCAAATCCTATTAAGATTACATATCTCCTTTTTAAGGGAGGCCTGAGCATGAAGGCAGCCTAAACATGTTCATTTGAACAAGTTATTGGATAACCCACTAACAGGAAATGTTATTTATTTCATTTTAGATGCATTCCATGCCGGATCATTTAGTAAAGAACCTAAATACAGGATGCAGACGCAGGGGACAGTCAAGCAATAGAGACTAAAAACTTCAATTAAGGATGCTGCAGGGGCAGAATAAACAAGACATGGCTTGAAAACTGATCATACGACAAGTCTGACAATGAAATGACAGGGATCTGACAAATAAAGGAATCTGGGCCGACTTGAGAGAAAATAACCCCACAATGAACAACAGTTGTGTGGCAATTAGCAACCTAGTGTGACAGGATAAATGCAAGGAAAGAAACAGGATCTATCAAAATAAAACAGGAAGCATGGCTACCAAAATACAAACCAAAAAAATCTACAAAACAATCTTAGTAAAAAAAAAAAAAGTGGCGCAGAAGAAATAAAATTTAAACCAGAGTAAGACAATGTAACTCTTTACAGCAAGTTGCAGCCTAATCTAATTGTTTAACTGGAGAAAAAGGAGTTAACTGTCTACTACAATAAGCTGTTCCATTTAATAGAGGTGAGGTCATTTGGTATGTGAGGTGGTTTCCTTTTGCTTTTCTTCGAATAATTATATTTTGCAATTCTACATATGGATCTGTACATTGATGAAGGACAAACATTTTTGTATTAATCAAAAACTAGAGAGTAAAAAAAAATTATTTTGCTGTTGGAACTTATTACAATAATAGGAAAGTGAAAGTATTTATTGTACTGACCCTTTAGTCTAAATGCCTTGGTACAGTTCTTCTCAGGTCCAGCTAACATAAAGAACCAGAAAAACATTATCAAAACAGAGAAGAGTGTCAAAAAGGCAACTCAATGCAAATTAGTGCTCTTACCTACTTTATGAAGAGAAATTTACCTGATTCATCATAGCAGTAGACATCATATCGATCCTCAGGTTTTGTCTTTGAATTAATAATCAATCCAGTCGTGTTATTTGCACAGTTCTCATGTTGCGTGTGTCTGAGGATGGCGATGTTCTCATTGTTGATCCAACCATTTCTTAATAAATACAATAATATTAGTTTTAAAAAAACGTGGAATAGTTTTTGATATGAAAATAAGATCCTCTTTCTTTAGTAGGCATTGTGCAAAATACAGGACAAGTGAATGTGAGGAAGAGGTTCAATATGCAACGATAGCGATACATTTTTACTGTATTGCTGTATCTAATACATCCAATTCAATGCAACCAAGAAGTGTACTCTTTTAAACATTTTCAATAAAAATAAATTAGCTATGAAATCAATCAGCAAACAAAAAATGTGCTACCTGCAGGTTTCCATGGTGCTGTTGTAAGCTTCCTCAACCTCCTGTGGACTTGCCATGATGCTATCCTGCTGCTCACACACCTTTTTAGCCATTTCGAAGGTCAGAGAGTGGCGACCTGCCCCCTCAGCCTGAAACACGCCGGCAAAGCTGCAGCTGCGGGCATTCACTTAAAAACAAACAAACAAACAAACAAATGAAAACATATGAGTGGTTATTTTTCATCAGATTTTATGTTACATTGCCTGTAGATTTTCTAACAGTCATGAATTCAAAAAGATGTTTTTGAATAAAACAGAGGAATAAAACATCTGGGTTGACAACCTACAGTATCAACAAATCGTCAATTCTCCAACTTTGTAAAGCACCTTTAAAATATCGTACAGGTTCTACAAACACTTTACAACATGTTACTCATTTTTACAGTGCTGTATATTATATACACCAGTACACTTAATATGGGATGGGCAATCCTGGTCCCCATGGACCACTTTCTTGCATGTTTCATTGTTTCCCTGCTCTAAAACACCTGATTCACTGACTGAATTACCTCTTCAGGTTCTGCAGGATCCTCTTAATCACCCATTCCTTCAACTCAGGTTTGTTGGACCAGAGAAACCTCTAAAACATGCAGGAGTGGACCCCGAGGACAAGGATTGGACACCCCTGCACTATGCAATGTTGATTAATTAATTAATTTATTAATTTCACTGAATTTGATGATGGCGACAGAGTGGTCTTAGCACATCAGACCCCTGATCTCTACAACTGAGCTTGCTCCTACCAATTAAAAAGTTACATTGTTATTTTGTCTGGGCTGTATATTTCAGTTTTACTTGTTAAGACACCCTCTTTCCGCATTATGAGTTTTAAATTTTGTTAACTTTGGTTGTATTCAGTCCTCTATCTTAGTGCATTTGAAAGTTTAAATTTAGGTTTGAGAGCAATTGCTCAGTCTCTGTGAGAGGATTTGTGACAATCTGTGCCATACTTGCACAGAATGACTCAATGCATGGCTTCTAATTCATTCCCAAATGTGTGTCAGTGTCCTAATTAAACTCTGGGCATTCTATTTTCAGATTGAGGAAGCATTAACAAGACAAGTTTATCTTGGGCATCTAACAAAACCAGAGATGTATATGCAAATACATAGAAAATTAACTAATTAAGTCACAATTTATCCTTTTAATAGATAAATTAACAATTTTTGAATGGCAAACTGATGCTGAAAACCCAATAAAAACTTTAACTAATTGATGCTCTATGAATTCATATGTCACTAACTAAATTAAACATTTTAGATACAGCTCATTTGGCTTGTTTGTATTCATTATTAATCAGTTTATATTTTATAACAACATTTGCACTGTGGGTAGGCTCATTAGACTAATACGTTTCCCTTTAGTCAGACAGTATTGAAGTGGAAGTATTGACTGAATGAAAATAAATGACTAGTATTTATTAGTCTACAACAAGAAGTAATGATCAAAAAACATCTAAAACTACCATCATGCTGTTTTCAGTCAAGTAACATCAGTTCAAATCAGTCAAGAAAACAAATCATGGTTCAAGTTGCACAGTGCGGTAAACCATTGGCTCACATTTGTTTGACAGATATCTTTCAAGACATGGAAATGGAAACAAAATATGAAGAAAAATAAAAACAAAATATCCAACAAATGATCAGATAAGCAGGAAATGGTTGGTGAGCAAAGGGTAAAGTTATTTGTTTGGTGCTATTGTCAGATGCCGGGTTTTATTAAGTTTCAGTTTGAGATACTAAACACCTTGTGATTTTAGGTTATGAGACAAAGTTTATGCATTATAAACATACAGTCCTTATGCTCTATATTAGCTCTTAGCTTTAATTTAAAAAGGTTCATAAGAGTTGGGTTTCCCACATGGTAGGAATAGACAAAAATATATATATAACAATTTCATTACTTTCCAAACCTAATATACTCTATTCTGATAACATATACTATACTTTCTAGTTTTGCTGGTTTCATATGTAAAGACATAAACATCTTAAAATTAAGAACATTTGATTAAAAAGTGTGAAAAACTATAAAAATTCAAACATCCCAAAATCGTTAAATTGTTTTTATATACTGTATTTACACAATGTTTGTTTGATGCCATAGTTTGTTTCCATGGTGACACATTTATATTATGTGAAAGTAACACAGGATCATCAAACAGGAAAAGAAACCACATTTAGTTATGGTTTCTAACGGTTGAGCTTGCTGCAGTGAAACCTAGCGGAAACGTGGTAAAACCAAACTTACAGCATGAACACATTAAAACAGACAAACACATCAAGATATTTATTGAGCTCTGAGTTTTGTTTATTCTTTTTTCACAAATTTATAAAAAGAAAGTAAAATCAGAAGATCTGATCAAAAACCCCTTTTTTCACATGCTGTCATCAGCAAACAAAGGAGAAACGGCAGCAGGAAGTTTATCTCTTTGCTGTTAGCAGCAGGTGTGCAACAAGAGCCAGCTTCGGTGTTTTCACTATAAAACGTTTTTTTAGAGTCTCTTACACAATCAGACACACCTGAACAAAACCTCAGTACAAACGATAAACATCAGCTCTGCAAACCTGCAGAGAGATCAAAAGCAGGAATGGGATTTAAAACAAAATGAGTCCTGATGTGGAACTGAGGGGTTTTCATTATTATGCAGATGAACAGTCTTGGGTGTCTTTAGTCCAGAAGCATGTGATGCCAGTGCTCTGACTCTCCCAAAAGCTCTATTGTCACCTAATGAAGTTGGAACCAAGGAGACTGCAAAGACTGGCTGCAGAGCTGGAGAGAAAGGCAACTTTAATGTACCGTCATGCCAAAACCCCCCAGCTGCAATTGAAGTAATCGTCAAGCCTGACTCTCCACTTTCACTTCACTTTCTTCTACTCCCACTCTCTCATTTTGTTTTGTTTTCGATCGCTGCTCTCTGTTTGTCGTTTCCATGCCAGCAATAAAATGCAATTTACCCCCTGCACACATGAGCACAAACAGACAGGCAGATGCACAGAAAAACTCTGGGTTGGTAGATTATTCTATTAAAGCCAGGCCACTGAAGAGGTTATCAACATTTAGAAAATACAGAAAGCGAGTAGATTCTCGTATGACTTCAACACACATTTTACACAAAATGTTCTCACTTCAGCTTTTCAATATGGTGTTAAAATGTCACACTTAATGACAGAACCTGCTCTGTTTGTCCCATTACTACTAAAACATCCTGTTTATCGCAGATAATCAGGTTGTTTTGTTGAGACATCTAGCTACAAAACTCCCACAGTACTTTGGTGACCTGCATTGTAACATTCCAGTAAAGTTGCCTTGTCAGCGACAGTATTTTTCCCTCCATTGATCACAAACATGTTTCCCGGGCAGCAGGATCTGTGAAACCTGAGATATGGTAAAAAAAAAAGTGTTTACAAACAACTGCGATAGTTGTGAAGCGTCCCAGAAAGAACCCACAGGAAATCATGTTGTTTTGTTGAGACAACTTGCTGTCAACTTCCTTAATACATTGGTGACCTGCATTATAACACTTGTGTAAAGTTGTTCTGTCGGCAAGAGTATTTTTCCCTCCACTGGTTACAAAACATGTCTCCCAGGAAGTAAGACTTGTGATATATGAGATCTGGTGAAATAATAATAATAATAATAATAATAATCATGAAAAATGACAAATGTTTACAAACAATTGCAATGATTCCTGAATGTCACAGATGGGCCAGTTTCTTCAGAACAACAGACCAAAAATATGTATGTCAGGTTAACTGGTAACTCAAATTGTCCTGGAGAGGAGAGTCGAATCTCAGATTCAGGAAGAAAAGTGTGGTTTTCATCCTGGTTGTGGAACACTGGACCAGCTCTACACCCTCAGCAGGGGTATTTGGGAGTTCGCCCAACCAGTCTACATGTGTTTTGTGGACTTGGAGAAGGCATTTGACCGTGTCCTTTAGGGACTACTGTGGGGGGTACTCCGGGAGTATGGGGTACCAAGCCCTTTGATACGGGCTGTTAGGTCCCTGTACGACCGTGGCCTGAGTTTGGTCCACATTGATGGTAGTAAGTCGGACTCGTTTCTTGGACTCCGCCAAGGTTGCCCTGTTCATAACTTTTATAGACAGAATTTCTAGGCGCAGCCAAGATGTTGAGGGCATCCGTTTTGGTGAACTTAGGACAGCATCTCCGCTTTTTGCGAATTATGTGGTCCTACTGGCTTCATCAGATCGGGATCTCCAGCTCTAACTGGAGCGGTTCACAACCGAGTGTGAAGCGGCCGGGATGGAGATCAGTGCCTCCAAATCTGAGACCATGGTCTTGAGCCAGAAAAGGGTAAGGTGCTCTCTCCAAGTCAGGGAAGATGTCCTGCCCCAAGTGGAGGAGTTTAAGTATCTCGGGGTCTTGCGCACGAATGAGGGAAGAATGGAGATCCATAGACGGATCGGTGCTGCGTCTGCAGTGATGCGGGCGCTGTACCGGTCGGTCTACGTTCTAACCTTCATCTATGGTCACGAGTTTTTAGTGACCGAAAGAATGAAATCGCAGATACAAGCGGCCGAAATGAGTTTCCTCCGCAGGGTGACTGGGCTCTTCCTTAGAAATAAGGTGAGAAGCTCGGTCATCCAGGAGAGACACAAAGTAGACCCACTGCTCCTCCACGTCAGAGGAGCCAGTTGAGGTGGCTCGGGCATCTGGTTAGGATGCCTCCTGGAAGCCTCCCTGGTGAGGTGTTCCGGGCACGTCCCACTGGGAGGAGACACAGAAGAAGACCCAGGACACGCTGGAGGGACTATGTTTCTCAGCTGGCCTGGGAACACCTTGGGATTCCCCTGGACGAGCTGGCCCAAGTGGCTGGGGAGAGGGAAGTCTGGGTCTCTCCGCTGTCCCCGTGAACAGACCCGGGATAAGTGGAAGAAAATGGAAAATGGTAAGTGGTTATTATGTGTGGCCCTGTCCAGTGTGCCCCCCCCACCTCTAGCACTGTGACTGCAAAACATATGACTCCAGCATATACTATTCCTGTATTAAAATAAAACTAAATAAATTCAAACTTGTTCATGTTAACAATCAACAGTCTCCATGGAAAGGACTGCAATAATACCATGCATTATCTCATGACCACAAGATTCACACAAAGATGACAGAGTCAGATGATGTTTTTTTCTGAGGAACACTAGAAAAGTAGCCTAAGGGATTTAGCTACGCTAAGACTGCTGGTGTTACTCTCAAAGCAAGGCAAGATTTGAATTTGACACTGGCAGCCACTGATAACACTTGAAGTGAGTAAGAATGATGGCGAGGTCCTTTCAGTATGATTATAGATGGACTGAATGGCTGGTACGACCAACAGATCAGTCTGATGGAGGTTAAGTTGGTGTCATTCTTTTTATTAAATTAGCTGAGATTTGGCAGAAATGTCCATAGAAAACCACTATAGTTAAGTTCAGCACAGGTCAATACAGTGCAGTACATCTCATCATAGGGATTCAGAATGAACACATTTGTTGTATGGGCACATTATTTGAGGTTACAAACATGTGCCTTTAGGTATGCAGAGCAAATGCGATCACAAGCATTCTTTGTCAGGGCCTGGTCCAAGGGGCCTCTGG
Source organism: Cynodonichthys magdalenae (assembly GCA_031762555.1). NCBI lineage: Eukaryota > Metazoa > Chordata > Actinopteri > Cyprinodontiformes > Rivulidae > Cynodonichthys > Cynodonichthys magdalenae. The sequence goes on along the minus strand of JARVJO010000002.1, from coordinate 10,083,465 downwards.
CCAACCTTCAACTTGAAACATGACACAAGAGCATTAAAGAGGGGGGGGGGGTCTCAAAACCAGAAGGTAAATATGACCTTCCAAATCAAGCAGCAGGCAGATTTGCTAGAATATAGAGGAGAGAAATATTTTAAGAGAAAACAAAACAAAACAAAAAAATAGTTTTCAAGATAATTTAGAAAAATGTTCATTAACAAGATATTTGGGCACCTTAAAAGCTCTTCATATTTTTTCAAAATAATCTGCAGGTGAGCTGCTTACACGGTGTAAACTCTGATGCATGGATGAAGGATTAAATTTGACTTTTTTAATTGATAGAAATGAAGAAATAAGTCTTTCTTGTACTAAAACTCTAAATGTGCTTCACATCGCAGATGTTTTGCAGCCACTTTTAAAAAATAATTGTTAGAGTGACCCAATGAAAAAAGTTACAACACATGAATGATTTTAGCGTAACTGTGAATAAAAAAAACAACAAAAAAATACATTGTCAGTATAAGAAGGTTTTCTTGAATTGCAGCTTGGTTTATAGTCTGCCTTGGCTAATGTTACGTTTTGCTGTTGTTAAAAATGCACCCACTGGTTTACTGGTTTACGTGGTTAATTGGCTGTCTGGACCTGGATGAGCAGTTCCAACTCGGAGCACTTAAGTTGCCGGACAAGAATGACTGTAAACACTTCTGCCCACTCACAAGACACATGCTCATCCAGAAAGCACACACTCCTGAACACACAGGAGTCTCGTGAGGTAAAGACTGGCTGAGACATAAAGACTGAAAAATGATCCATCCCCCTCCTTCCACCCACATGCCCTGCACCTGAGAAGCCCACCAGGTATTCTCCTATTTGTCTTTAGATCCCTGCTCAAATTTGCAGCTTAATGTTGATTGTTGTTTGGCTCTGTGCCAGAGAGGAGTCTTTGTGAACAACTCAACCACCAGCTCCTCAGGGACCGAGCCAGACAAATCCTAGACCCATTTGAACCAAGCTCACCTCCAGAGACTGTCACTCTAAGCAACAAACGCAATGAAAACACACAGAAATCACATGTGGCAAGGTGGCAATGAGTAAAAATAAGACAATAAAAGAGAATAAAGAAAGTGGATTAAAGAACATCCTTTGTGTTACAGATCAAAGCATTAAACGTGGCAGAGTAAAAAAAGAAAAGGGGAATAAAGTCTTAAATCCATTTCCAGTGTAATAGAAATTACTATAAAAGCTAAAATGATCATGCAAAACCAGGGTGACTAATGCTGACTATCCAGTGTATGTCTCAGACAGAGAGTGAGCAAAAACGCTCGTCCTCTTTGTGTCTATTAGGCGTCTGAGACAGACCAGACGTAAGCCTGTCTGTGCTGGTGCAGCACATGCTCTGCTGCCAGCATTCACTCATCTGTACAGGCAGCATCCTCACAAGAGTGCAGCGGTTTTCTCTCTCCCACTTCTCTTTTTAAGAACACTCTCACGTGCTCATGAAGATTTAAGAGACGGGAGAAAAAAATGTTTGTTCCTAAAATCTGATTACAAAGAAAAAAATGACAGTCATGGGAGTTCCATTTAAACACAAGAAAGAAAGAAAATGTCAAACAAAAGGGCTCCTCACCTTGAATTTGATCCGACCTGGAGGAGGCCAGTAATCCATAGATGACCCCCAGAAGTAAAGTCCACATTCTGAACAAAGAGGCTGGCGATGGCTTGAGGAGCAGCTGAGTGTAAAGGTGTGTAACAGTTCTCTTCTTTTCCTTCCACAGTACCAGCAGTGATGGCTGGTGGGTGTGTGAGAGTGAAACTGAGTAAATGACTAGGAGAGAAAAAGAAACCTGCTCTGGGTGAGCTGGAGAAGACTCAAAATTTGACCCCAACTTTCTCTATTCTGTGCTGGAGAGACACGGGCATGTGGCATGAAGAGGAAGAGTGGCTCATGTGTGCACACACCCTTTTGCCTCTCCCACACTTGCCCCACCTCCACTCCCGCCCCACCTCGTACAGACTACATTTCTTCCTCTTAAGCACTTTCTCTCCCCTTTGCCTCTACACTTTCTAGTGGGTATGAAGGAGGTGATCTTTCCTTCAGCCTGCCTACTTGTCCTTGTCTTGCTCCTTCTCTACCTCATTTCCACCTTGTCTCCTGTAACAGTCACTTTTTTAATTTATGTTCTTGACAGGAAGTCCATCTGGTCTTTTGTTCAGTCTTTTCCCTATTGTCAAATCATCTGATTTTCTTAGCTCCCTTGAGTTCCCTGTCCTTTTCTTTCTGTCTCAAAGTTAATCTGCCACCAATTGACAAAAAGTCTATTTCATAGAGACATACCTGTTAATGTGTAGGCTCAAACTGGAAACTAAAAGGTCTGGAAGCAGGAAGGCTACAACAACTTGTAAAAAATGCCATGTCTTTTTTTCTTTTCTTTTTTACTCTAAAATTGTAAAAATATGTGACTCTTCTTGCTTCTAACTTGAGTTCTGTTCGAAACTATCTCACAAAATAACCATGCATCATGAGAAACTTGCCTTCCTTCAAAGTTCACATTTACTATTTCATATCATCAGGAGTCATCTCGGGTTTCAGGGAATCTCCCACATATGCTTTTAGCATGTGATTGCATATCTTGAATAAACAACTGTGATACCATGACTGCTGCTGCTCTTTCATTCTGTGATGCCTCATTCAACAAGTAGTGAAAATTATCCGATGACTCTACATGACCAGTTATTTTGTAGTCATGGGAACAGATAACACACACTACTGGTGCTGAACATATTTATTATTGCACTCTAATCACACAAAATTTGATTCTAACTGATATTTGCAGGTTGGGGATAGTTACATTATACAGCCAAAAAGCGGTTCAAATATCAAGACTCAATTTTAAATGTTTCTTTTATGCATTATTGACTCAGTATTTCTAAAATTGCAGACTTTTTGTGACAGATTGTGAAAGAATCAAAATATACACTTGTATGACTTGATTTTTACACTTTTAGAAAAGAGAAAATTTACCTTCATGACGAACACAGATTAAATGTTGCAGAATACCATTCAACTGCACAGCAACATCTTATCTGTTACGAAAAAAAATAAAAGATACTATTTTAAACTTTGTCACATATACTGTAAGTGAATGAGGTAACTTTCCAACCAAGTCTCTGAGGCAATGTACAGCTAATAACACTTTTTAAAAAGACAGTAGTTATATTAAATAAATTAAAAAATATAAAACACAGACGTTGCAATCATAATAAAGGGAGAGTTCAGACTTTTGGTGTTTTGTCAAGTTTTTAGTGATCGGTATCTTAGGCCAGATTTCTACCATTTTAAAACATAAACCTAGAAAATACAAAAAAAAAAAATTGTGGCGGTTGTCAGTTTCACTTCGACGTGTTTGGTCATTCACACTGAAACTGTATTCAATACCTCTGCTGTAAAACAAAATGTATAAAATTGAATAATTTAACCTAGCATCAAAACATCTGATGAAAAGAGAATTTGAAATGCTATTCTTGTTTTACATTGTTGTAATTCAAACTGTGGCAACCACTACAGTGCATTCACTGAGACTTCCACTTATTTTTCTTTTTTGACAATTGACTATAAACCCACAAACTGTATGATGCCAAGATACAGTGGTTAAAAATTACTAAAAGCTATCCAGACACTTCACACCTCCTCCTTCGTTGAAAAAAGTAACTTCCTGTTTCAGCTGCTTCCATGGTGACATTTTATAAATAATAGCAACATGCAGGTTCACAGCATTTGCGGAAAAGAAAAAAAAACATGATGCATTTAGTTCCTTTTTTATGCACATTTCTGTGAACTGTTCCCCTGTGCAATGTGTTCCATTAATAGTACATGTGCTCAGAATGAGTAAATTCTCAGTAAAGTAAGAATAATGCAAATACAACAACTTAAAAAATTGAAATATGCAATAAAGAAACTGAAAATAAAACAGACACAGTAAAAAAATCACAGACGAGGAAACAAAAAACAAAGATAGAAGGAAAAAAATAAAACTTTAAGTGTCAGTGACACTCAAGACAAATGACAAACTTTTATTTTACTTTCAGAACAATATTAATTCCAATACTTTTCTCTATGTAATGCTGACTTAACCTCTGTTTCACCCTGAACAAACTTATCTTGTTGAAAGATTGTGTGAAAAGGAACTGTCCCAGTCATACTTCTGATAAGTGTCAAGCAATTTCGACAGATGGAGAGAAAACTAAATGTTAAAATAAATACAACTTAATTACAGACAAACACGATTGAGAGATGGTTTGAAACAAACAACAACAAAACAACGTTTCATGTTTAATGCCTGGTTATTTGTGCTGATTGATGCTATAAACCATACAACTACATAAAAAACACAAAGTAAACAGCTGTATCCCACATAACTGAAACCCAAATTAGACACTAGGCTTCTGAGTCAGCTGAACACTAAGGAAAAAAGTAAAATTCCACGATGGTTATATAGTGAGAACACACACATCAACTCTGAGCAGACGTCTCTGTGGTTTGGGAGACCTTGTGGTAATGGCCAACCAATGGAAAATCCTTAGCATTCCACTTCAACAACGTGCTTTTTCCTCCTTCCAACTATTAAACTTTTTGGAATTTGAGAAAAAGAAAATTTTGAGATGCCCATATTTGTACAGAGCAGCATGAATTTAGCCTGTTTAAAACTGATTAAGCAATAGAAAAACATGTAAACCCACAGGCACGTTATTTTTTACAAGACTCTTAAGCTTCCTGTCTCAATTTCCTGTTAACTAAACTTAAAGGCAAACATGGGATCTTTATATTGATGCATCTGCTTGGCTGGTCTCTGAGGAGATGATAGAGGCTTGTATAGACTGGGCTCTTGTGTACATTTAGTGAAACCCTGCCTCAGTGCCTCGGGCTGAATGAGCTATCCCTGCGTCATGGGAGCATGACTGGACTTTTTCAAAAGGCAAGGCTTTGCAACAATAACACGGCAATGGCCTCACTCCTGTTTGGATGCTGCACCAGCAGACTGAGTGTTTTCCACAGAGTGTCGCAGCATTCTGTACACCGAGAAGGAATGTTCACCCCAACTCTCAGTTTGCATGGCCATTAACCTCTGTAATTTCACAAGTGTAATCTTTGCATCGATTGCTGGCCTAATGCTTCTTTTGACAAAATTTTAAAACAGGACGTTATGTTCAGCAACAAATATAATCATATTAATCTAAATGTAGCAAAATCCGGAAAAAGGAAAATAGTCAAAATTAAGTAATTTAATTCTAAAGATGAACCGAAATTTGATAGTGGTAAAAGGGGAGGGGTGGCAGAGGAAATCCTGTCAGCGATGGTTGAACAAACTCAAATGTGAGATAATGTGGATGAGAGCAAACCTTTTATCAATCTTGGTGATCGTTTTCACAATCTTTTCACACAGAAAAAAAACAAAAACACATACACACACAAAAAAAAAAAAAAAACACACACCAAGGGTATTTATGTGTAGGAGACCTGAGAGAAGGAATAGTTTCTAAAATTTATAAAAAAAAAAGACATCACAAATTTATTTTTTGTGTTTTAGGCTTATTAAACAGCTATTTTAAAAAAAAAAAAACTTTTTTTTATTTTTATAGAATTTTCCAAAATTCTATGAACAAAAAAATGACTCATTTCCACCACTTCAGCTATTTGGCCAACACCTTTATCAGACTACAGCACCAATGGACATGCACAACTAAAATACACATTCATCCTATTTGGTCTCCATAGCAACAGCCTCGCTGCATCATGCTGTGCATCCATAAGACTGACCTGAGCACCTGCCTGAACCCATTACCCTTGAGACCCTGCACATTGTTCTGGCGGGAACACATCAGATTTTTTCTGTCGGTCTGCCCTCTTATCCAGCTGTTACATATAACAGGATTGCTGGACGGAGATTGGTAGGCGGCCATCGGAGAAGTAAATATCACACTGTGACAGGAAAGCCAAGGAAATGTCAAAATCTATGTTGCTGTGCTTGCAGGGCTGATCAGTGGAAGGGCATTGTTCAGCTGCTCTATAAATGCTCCAGCTATTGTCTAGTAAGGCTTCATAATAGAAAAGGATTTCATGACCACAACATATTGTGCAAGGTGTTCAATATATTTAAATGAAAAAAATAAATAACTATTATAATTTATTGACATAGAATGTAACATAAACAGCACTTGAACAAACACAAACATCCAATTTATGTGCCAAACACGAAGCAATGCACTTGTTAAAAACATTTAACAATAACTAAATCTAGCATTTGTTTTCAACTAAACCTCATTGTTAGACAACTGATGTTTCTTGGTGTGTCGTAGGTTTGCAATTTGCGAAGAAGGAAAAAAAGAAAAACACTTTCAGATGCACTTTATACACCCATTTGTCTACACTTCATGCCATTTCCTGTGCCATTTTACGTTTGGATGCCTTCAATTTTACCATTGCAAAGGGCTGTTTCTAAACTTCTGCCGATTTGATTTTAGTTTTATCTCTGAAAGCACCGTTTTTCTAGAAAATAGTACCCTAAAATGAATGATGACACTTGGGTCATATAATGTAACATCTATGGTAGAGAAAGAGCTTGAGCTTGATGTTGAAAGATACAGAAGTCTATTTTTACATATAGTATTCTGTAGACTTGGAGAAAACATTTAACCATGTTCCCTAGGGTAGACTGTGGGTATGAAAGAGGTCAAATGTTATGGGTCATTAAGTCCCTATACACAACCTGACATATATATAAAACAATTAAAAAAAAAATCTTCCCCCACCCCTCAAAACTTCATTTTTATAAAAGATATGCATTTTTTCTAGTTAACTCTGTGTGGACAACCTGCCAGTGCATATATTGTAAAACCTAGCCAGTATCTGCCTTTTGTTAACATTATCCCCTCTAAAGCTCCCCCTTATTTACCCTTGCCTGTGTCAATGTCTGCCTCAATGCTGAGTGTCAGTCAGATTCGACAGCAACCACAGAACAAAATGTTCAACTTCTAAAGTCCCTGAAAAGTGGAGAAATGTGTCGAAATACGCAGTAAAAGGTTACAATAATTTCAGGCAATATTTTTTTCATCATAACCCTTAAGATAACAGCATAGACATGTAGATCTTGATGCTTCGCCACCTGTAAAGTCAGCAATTTGCCTTGGGTAATTTAGGTAAAAAATTTTTATGTAAAATATTTATCAAGTAATTTATTTAATGTGCCAAAAGAAGAGAAAAACATGAATGTAAAAAAATGCTCCCCTTATAAAACTATATAAAGTATTAAATTATATATATATAAAAATGTATCCTTTTTTTTTGTGGTGGACTTTGTCACAACTACATAGAGCTCCAAAATTAGAATTTTACAGTTTAACAAAAACAGGAACCCAAAACCCTGTGTCTGAACACTTGTGACTCTCTGTATTCTCTAAAACAGAGAATATCTCCTTCTTCTTTCCTGTACAATTACATGTTCTGCCAGACTGGTACTGATGCACATATTAACTAGCAGCTGTTGTGCCCACTCTTTCAGCAACGAGAAACATCTGCCAACAGAGCCTGACCTGTCCACCTTGCCAGACAAATCCTTCTAATTAGCCTTTATAAAATAATTATGTCATGGGTTTCAGATTCCAATGAAACAGAAATTAGCAAAAATACCTCTCTGATTTCCTAAGTGTGGTACTTTGTGAAAACTGGGGAAAAAAAGTGTTTTCATAAACACACACACACATCTGAAGGTTGAACAGTGTTTTATTGGCATCTAAGACACCAAAATTTACAATTATTTCTTTACATATGGGCTTAGACATATTAGTTGACAATTTAAATAAATGAGAATATAACATATAGTTATTAATATTTATATATGTGTATTTTCAGAAAAAAAAGATTAGAGATTTGACCATTGTGGAACCTGTTTTGCCACTGACTTTCATTAATAAATATCTTATAAACGTAAATTGGAAGCATGGTTTTCCTGGTGACACAGAGCTGACATGATACAACCTAAAATATAACAAATACTTAATATGCTATGTGGTAGATGAACTGTCCATTTTGCAGTATTTTGTTTTAATATTTAGAATTTCTGACATGTTCAGTTCTATTAAAACACTTTGAGAATCAGTCACAGTTTATGTACAACACCTTGTAAGTCTTAATCAAGGAATTAATGGGTATCTGCTGTTTAAGAGGTCTTAGCTTTTGAAAACACAAGCCACGTTTTGTCTTTTTTGTTTTTAAACCTAAATTTATTTTTTTCACCCTCCTTCATATTCAGGCAAGAGCCATGCGCTGCGGTTGTTCTAGGTTGGCACGAAATTTATCAAGAAATCGAGAGGCTAATTCATCATCCACCAGCCGCCCGTCACTGGATAATGTAACTGTCATCAGCTGCTGAGTGCGAAGGGTCTGGTCATCTTCATTCAGCTGCAGCTCGGTTCTAGAAGTCCCAACAGCAAGGATGCATGCCTGAGGAGGGTTGATCACAGCACTGAAGCCACTGATTCCGAACATCCCTAAGTTAGATATACTGTCACCAGGGGAAATGTAGGAGAGAAGAAGAAATTGGATGAAAGGAGAATGGAGACAGTGCACAGATTACAGTTACAGTCAAAGAGAAATACAGAAATATCAACTCATATGTTAACATTAGTATCAATAATTGCAATAAAACTGCATAAAAGTTTGACTAGAGGGCACTGTGCGATTTGCTTTAATGAGAGGTTTTGATCAAAATAAAATAAACTAAAGAATAGTGTACACACATATCTTCAGCGGGTCAAAAATCGCTGTATCTTTGTGGAAATGTATTGTTTTAGCATGACACAGAAACCCAATATATGTGTAAATGAAACCATCAATTCTAATGGGTTAAAAAAAGCCTTTTTTTCCACTTTTCTGCAAATATGGTTTAATAACTGATCGTCTTGCATCATATTCACATTCAGTTCAATTCCACACAAAATTTATAGTATGTAAAATAAATTGTCTTTCCTGGAATGAAGTCATAATAGCCTACTATTATGATGACTTTCAGTTTCATGATGATAATGTTCAGGGGTAGACATAAGGATCTTTTTCAGGTTGACAACTTGTTAAAAAAATATGGTTGTCCGCAAAACATTTTGGTTGTCCAAAAAGATCTCCAGAAAAATGTAATTTAATAAGTATATTGTTCTGTAGACAAAGTTTACTATATACAAATGTTCTCAGTCAGCCAGGTTGACAGTTTCAGTAGCTGATTGCGTAAAAGTTCTCCTCATCCTCTTCTTTAAAATAGAAACAAAGTCTCAGGGATTAAAGCAGCAAAAATATAGCTAGTAAAATTTTCTATACCTAGAGGTTAGCCAACATTTCAAAGCTTCTTTCTGCACACAGGTCAAACATTTTCAACTAAATAGGAGTATACTGTAACATGACCTTATTAAAAGTTACAGTTTAGTTTTCTTAGGACTGAAGACAAGGAAAGAGAGATTTTAAACAGCTCTTCTCTGTCCTTTTAGTGTTTTCAACTGAGGAGCTTTGATATATTTATTAAAAAAAAATTATAGCACAATAAGTTCTTAGCACAGAAAAAAAACATGCTTATTTTTACTGTATTAGTTTTTACCCAAACTGACATGTTTCTCTACAAAAAAATCTTGTTTAATATAAAGTGATTAAAACACCTGATAGAATTAAATTTAGCAGATATGTATGATAAATTACAACCACCTGAAGCTGAATCTGAGAACTGTGATTTTAGAAAAAAAAAAAAAATCAAAGTCAAACATAGACACGTCTTTGTTAGTATTTGGAGCATAAAAATACAGTATTTCATCCTTAATATTTTTACAGCATCAATATTAAAGCGCTCCCGCTGTTGCACATGTTTGTAAGATAACAACTATGCTTCAAACACATTAATATTTAAATAATAAAGAGAGTTTAGACTCTGATGTCCCGGACAGTTCGGAGCAGCGATACGGGTGGAGAGAAGCAGCAGCTGTGGTCAAGCTACCTCTGAGCCTTCACTCACGGTCAGGTGATTTTTTACAGTTTTGTTGTGCGTGTGAACACACAGTTACGGTGGAAATGCTGTGAGGTGCTTTCAGAAATATAATATATATATAAAATACGTAATCCTCATTGGAAAATAGTCCAGGAAACGTTGAGAGCTTTCCCTGGAGGTGTTCACATGCCCTCTGGGCTGCAGCTGTCAGTCAGACAGCACGACCCACCCTGCTCTGTTCTGATTGGGTAAAACAGACTGTGGTTCTCTCTATTGGGTGAAAGAGCCGTCAGTTTAATCCCTAGACGGCTTTAACAAGTTTTTTCTCTCTTTCATTTTTACAAATGACAGACACCCGCGGCGAAAAACTTTAATCTAGATATTTTGGGAAACAAGATCTGGTTGTCCGAAACGAAAACAGGGTGTCTGGGACAACCTAAATAACACTTATGTCGACCCCTGATGTTATACAGTAGCTATAGAAATTTCTGTGTTGTCCCTGAGCAACATGAAATAACACATTAATACAGGATATTATGAAGGGAAGTCTAGAAAATAAAATTGAGTTTTATAATCAAACAAAAAAAAATGCTTACCTGAATGAGCCCCCCTGGTACTCCTCAGGTAAAAGTTTCCCATCTCTAGCTTTCTGGGCCAGAATCTGTGAAAACATTTCAAACCATTTCAATTTTGTTTCAGGAAGAAAAACAAAAATCAATGATTAAAAAAAAAAAAAAAAAAAAAAAAAAAAAAAGGAAACAAATCACAGTACACGCAGTGACAAAAACTACATAGAGGCCCACTGTATGAAACATAAGCCAGAGCTAAAGTCCATAGAAGCTAAAAGACCAGTATAATTTATTTAAAAGCTACATATGTTACAGCAATTAAAGCCAGTGTTGACCACTGACTACTTTGTGTTTATAGCTTTGAAAGCACTGTTAAGGGTATCTGATATATTTTTGCTTTTACTTAACTGCAACTACCCAAGTGATCATTCACAATTTTGGATAGATTCTGTTTCTTTCCAGCCTTGTTTGAGATTGTAGAAATACAATCTGAGACAAGGAATAGATCATGAGTAAAAAGCCACTGTTCATTCACTGGTGAAATGCCACTGGGATCAGTTTTCAGAAATCGTGTTGAGGAAGAAGATTAAATGTCCCACATCAAATGGCTATTTTAATGGAAACAATCAGACTGTGCACAGCTAAATTCCCTTTGTTCATTTTAGATGTGCACAGAGGGGAAGATGAGACATCTGGTGAGTGGGAAAAAAAACCCAAAAACACATTACTTTAGCCAGCTTCTTTGAGCGTTGGCTTTATTGCAGAATGAGTGACAAGAATGTCAGAAAGGAACAAAGACTGATTATGTGAATAAACTAAAAACAATACTACATTGCTTCAAACACTGGTCTCTGCTTTTGTAATGGACAGCTGTCCATTCAATGAACCAAATGAAAGGTGTTGTGAACTGTACTGAAATGCTTCATAGATGAATTACATCCATTTGACATTAAGGGGTTATGAAAACACAAGTCTATTGTTTCTTTGCAACAGATAGTGGCTCAATCACACAGAATTTTCTGGCAGGGATATGGCAACTGTTAAGACATGCAGTGCACTGCAGGTGTGAGACTCGCATCTTTGTCTAGAGAATTTTATCTATTTGATCAATGAGTGAAACAGTGTAAGACTCATCAAACTGTGTAAGCCTGTACATGTGTATCAGACTGTGAGCTCAGATCCATGACTTTCTGAGTGAATCATTGTATCCACCCATTGACTTGGAACAAGTGAAAGAGCTGATTAATGTTGTAGTATACTCTGTATGTGGTTAGTGACACTTAAAGTGCAACCAAACAATGTAAAACACCCCAAATTAAACAAATCAACTGTAAACTCCATACATTTACATACACAGAGCACTGAAGCTCTGATTTGGTATCGAATGTTTCTGCTACAATGCTTGAAGACCATTTGACACTCAATTCCTCCTGGGCAAATATACATATTAAAGGTTTTATTGTCTTAAATTCATTGTATCCCACATCTTTACCTTAGCATTGGCTGAGATTTCCTGCACTCCTTTGTTTGCAGCATCCCTGATGATCGGAGTGATGAGGCCTTTGTCAGTTGCCACGGCAATTGAGATGTGGATGGAATCCAGTGCATGAGGTCCATCATCAAACCAGGTAACATTAACTTCTGGGATTTCCTGGGAAAAAAAAATAAAATAAAGCAGTTTGAGCATAGAAAATCTTCACCACCAAATGCACAAATACTTAGAATTGTAAAAAGAAAAAAAATATTTTTTTCAAGAATGTTGGAAATACACATTGATGTGATGACCAGTTTTATACAATATCTACTTTCAAAATATTAAGAAAAAAAACCCTGTAAACGTGCATTTCTAAGGTTTTTCTTTAGTGTATAAATGTGGAATTTGCTTTGAATCATAAACCTTATGAACTACAATGTAAGTTTGTCCACGCACTTTGAACAGATCTAAAGGCTTAAAAAATTACATAAGTTCAGACAAACTGTGTTAATTAAAAAACATTTCAATTGAGGAACACAAAAGTCCTATTATAAAATGACAGGTTTAAGTAACAAAAAGGGTGAAGATTTTGAACAATACTTACTTTTAGTGTAACAGCTGCTGCCTTGATTATGAAATCGTTAACAGACACTTTAATTTGTTCTGTAAAAACAAGAAAAAGGTAATCTATGAAACTGATTAAAACTAATAAAATAAGCACACTAATTTTATCTTATTTCAATTACTATGGAAAAGAAAACAGCTGGGCAGCTAAAAAGCTATGATTCTATAAATCTAGTCAGGGTGGAATTTGCAAGATGGGGAAAAAAAACAAATGGACAGCAACTATTCAGGAAAAGGCTTAAAAATGCAATATGACAGAATGCAGCTTAATAATCTTACATTTAAAATAAAAAATGTGATTTTAATCTTCAGATATTTTCTGCTCACTGATAACACTTTAGAGTGACAAAAAATGCAATTTATTATTGACAAACACCAACATATTCAAACCAACCTTCCTTTACAAAACTCAGGCACAACTTTTTGCTTCACTTCCCCCTGCCTCTGACATCAGTGAGCCAGGCTGGTTTCAACTGGCAACCGTCTTTCACCTTTTACTAGCGTCAAATAGTGCAGTACCAGACCGTTATGAATGCCGTGAGCGGGATGATTAATGAGCTAACCGTGAAATCACACTGCTCCCGAACAATGAAAGCCCACAAAAACAACCGGGCAAGAGAATCCCTCGGTACACACACAGCCTCGCTAATAGGTCTGGAATGGCCGTCCCATTTCCTCCATCACAGACACATAACCCACAGAGATTTACTGCTTGTTTGACAGCTAGGTAAAGTTAAAAAAATAATAAAGTCAATTATGTGATAGTGTGTTTAACTAAATGTTTTAAAAAAGGAACCTATCATACTTCTGCTGTATCAACGTACAGGTCAAGAACAATTTGACTCCATGAGGGAACTTGGTGAACTGTGGACGTTGAGACACACGAACAATGTTCCCTTTTTCTGGTTGTGGTATTAACCTCCCTTTGCTTTCAACACACACATCCTGATTTCTGTTGCACAAGCTGCCGTTTGCGAAATAACTGTTGTTAGAGATGACTGTAAGGATGGGAAAGTTAAAAAATAAATAAAAATGTTCAGTTAAAATGTGAGGAATACCAGATAATACTTATTTTATAATTCAAGCTCTGACAGCTCTGGTACTTAAAGTATGTTTAAAGTAAAACTGGACTGAGGTAGGTCTTTTTGCTAAACGCTTCCTTCACAAAGGGGTGAGTAAAAAATCAAATATGTTTGATGAATTGTGCATAGTTCCACTTTAAATGTCCTGAATTACTACTCTGCAAATGTCACGTTTTAGTTGATGGAGAAAGAGGAGAAGACAAAAACAATAAGTAAATAGTTCAACATGAGTTAACAAGCATTCAGATCGTAAAATTACAGACAGTTGTTTCTGAAGTAAAAAATCATTTGATCCATTATCTGGAAGTGGTTAGAAAAAGCCATTAAAAAGACGATTTATTAAACATTAATAAATTACGAGCAAATTTAAAACCATCTTGATTTGTATTGTGATTCCAGATGCAGTACAGTATATGAAATGTTGGAAGGAATGTCTCCAATACAAAATGTATCTTTTATAGAGGCTCAGTTATTTGGAAGTCTATTTTTTTTCCAAATTGGGAAATAGAATGTCTGCAATTCACAAGAACTTTGTTGCAATGGTTAAGGACGGTTACTAGAAATATGCTCGGCGACCAAACAGAAACACAGCTGATGTTTATATGACTCGCTGATGTGGATGCCCCTTTGAGCTGCTAGTGGAAGTAGAGCGCGACTTGGGTGGCTTTTTCTAATCAAAATCAGATTTTTCAGATGGAGGATGCAACTTTTCTTGCAAATGAGTGTTCTCAGAAATTTGTTGTAAGCTTGTTACCTTATCCTATGACCTAATTTGTCATGCGCAGACATGGCATACTTCATTCTGTAGAAGTTGATATTAACAGCTAATGTGTGCTTCAAAGTTTTCAAGATGTGTGACCGTTAGAGGACAGGAGAACATGCAAGTCTTTGACAAAAACATTTGTCACTTCTGCATCTTCATCCTATTTTATAAATGCACTTTAGGGCAATATGTTGTCTTTGTCTGATCTACTGTAAGTAAACTTGTAAAAACAAGCAAGAGCAGCTTAAACAAAAGAAAAAGATTCTTTCTTTGATTTTTGTTTTGAGAAAGAGCTCAGGATGAAGGACACTGTAATGTAAGGTCTCAAACCTGTTTTTCAGATTTTTTTTACCAGGATTATCAGGATGCATGCAAATTATAAATTCAGTTTTTTTCTTCATAGGGAACTTTCAAAACGTTCTTTCACGTTCATGAAATTTAAGTCTTTTAAATGCTACTGTGGGACACTCAGTGAAGGTACTGTGTATGTGAGAAAGTTTGGTCATTACCTTTGCCAAGATCTTTGCGGAGCTGCATGACAGCAGCCATGTCACAGTCAATTGAAGCATACGAATGGGGGATGGTAGTCTTCGACTGGGTAAGTCTTTGTGCAATCACTCGACGGACATTTGAGGCTGGGATCTCTGTGAAAGTTCCCTGAGGAGGACAAGTCAAGTGACGAGGAATAGAACATTTTTAGAGGCCAGAGGAAATGGTGAGATGGGAAACAACTTTTCTTAGAGTAATTTTGTAAAAATACATCAATCGACAAAACGTTACACAACAATATATAGTAACGAGTTAGACAAGCAAAGACTTTGTATAGCATTTGACTTTTGCTTTGTGACCTTAAAGCTCGGGTGTTAAAAAAGTGTGACACTCTGCCAGTCTGTCTTCAACAGGCATAATTTGGTTAATAGCTAACCTGTGCTCCAGGTTTTCCTGGTATAGAAAGAGGAGGGATGTTGGGTCTGCTGCTTGGAAGCGGAGGGGCAGCTGCTGAGGTGGGGACAGAACTCGGGACAGGTGGTGGGTCTGCTGAGGACACTATTGCTTTGGAGGCAGGAGACGTCTTTAAAAGATTCAATGCATCTCTGGTAAAGAAAAAAAAAAACTTTTATGAAACAGACACCTGAGGAAAAAAAAGCACATGAAATATTTGACTGAAAAACTAAAACAGAAGTTGAAATATCCGTATGAGAATATCTGGAATCATTTATTTTTAACATAAAACAAAATGCATATATTAATATGAACAACATTGTAGGTATTAACAATAGAACTAACTTGTGCTTCACAAAGGGCTTAAATAATGTTACCCGTTATGATCCAAAAAAAAATCAAATGAAAAAATACACCTGCTTGCAAAAAGGTAACTTAAGGTTATCTGCAAGTGAAGGAGTGTCATGAGAATCGCATGGTGCTTATAACCACACTGACAGGTGCAGCAGGATCAGATGTCACCAAGGGACTACTTTATTCAAAACATCAGTTTTATTGTCTCTGCTGGTACTGTGAGCCACATGTCTCTTAAAATTCTAAGATGCTACAGGAACGTATAGCACAGCATTATTTCTAACGTTTCATGTAGATTTTCCTAGTTAAAACAATTCATCACAATTTGTAAAAAATTTACCGACTAAAACTGTCAATTTGCAATACTATGACATCTAAAATTAAAATTAGATCACATAAAAAGAGTTTCATATAAAGAGAAGCTTTCTTTGAACAAGAAAACAGTCTCATGAATTTGTAAACGAAACCATTAAGCAGGCAGTAGACAAGGTAAACAACAATGCGTAATGAATCCCTGACAGAGACAGAAAACCGAAAAGAGAAAATGAAAAAAAGTGTTTTAGGTTCAGCTTTTTCATTTCACATTTTAGTCCAAGTACCATGAGAGCAGGCCGGAGCAAGTATCAGGTGCTTGAAGCCCTCTGGTTCCAGCTCACTGCACTCTGGTTCACCTACCCACATGCATCTAGTCTTTTGTTGGGACCCGCTGCCTCTGACCTTACCCTGCAGCCAGAACACAGTCTGGGCCTCACATCTCTGTTCTCTAACTACACAAGCTCCTCCTCATCTCTTCCTGATTAAAATGTTTGTTTGCAAAATGACTGAGACAACTTGGGAATTCCACAGCGAACCTGCAAGTGTTTGAATACAGACCAGTTCCATAAGATCAGGTATATCGGTAGGTTAAAAAAAAATAATAATAAAAAGAAGTTAAGAAACAAATGCAAATCTAGTTGATAATAGAACCACTGATCTCTTTTGTGCAGCTGGTTCAGTTGCACCCCTACTGACAGAGAAGGCAAAGGAGCTTCTGAAAGAGTGGGAGAAGGTGACTGGAATATTAAGAAGGAACCAAGGCAGCACTCACAAACAGAAATTCAAAATCTGAATAGGTACTGTGTACAGACACACACTTTTATTTATCTTCTCCTGCTACCAAGAAAAAAAGTTAAAATGAAAAAAAGCATTCAACAAATAAAAAATATATATATTTTTAAAGTAAATAAACATTTTATACACTTTATTGTACTTGATTCTTTTTTTATTTTAATTAACACAGTGCTACTGGCTTTGCATTTGAAAGAAAGTCTGTCTCTGAACCAAAATAAATAGTTTCTCAAAAAGAATTACTGTGTAGTTGAAATTCTGAATTGATGCTCTTTTCTACCAAAAAGATTTCACTATGAATTAAGATCCAATTATATTGCTAATTAAATAATTATTCATCTATTATGCAAACTTTTTTACTTATTGTAAATATTGCTGTATTGATATTTAGAAAACATTCAAATAAAAGACTGAACGTGAGAATTTAATACAAAAAGTTCAGAATCTCTGCTTCACTAGGAAGTTTTGGGAGCTGCAGGAGAAGACTCCAGTCTTTCCTTATCAGTAGAAAATCCTGTAGAAAAACTATTGGTATTCTGGACTGAAATAAATGTGACATTGAATAACCTTATCAGAATGATGCCATGGGAAATATTTGTCAGAATAAATGCCAAAGGTGGTTCAAGAAAAGTAAAATATTAACGTGTGACTTAAAGCAGGCCCCTATTGGGATCTGCTTTAAAAAGGAATACTGACATTTATTTAAAATGTTTGACTTAGAAACTTAATCTAGCATCCTCATTTACTAATACAGACAGAGGAGCATATGGTCTGTGTTTCCATGGTCACCAGTGGGTCCTAGAGACTGGGTTGCTATGACAACAGAAGTTCCTTAATGAGATTCCCCAGCAGGCTGTTTGGTGAGTATCAAGAGCATTCAATCAGGCCCCGAATGACAGCAGGTAGCTATTAGATTGTGTGTGTGTTCAAAGCTTTCTCCTGTGTAAACTCACTTCTTATCTGGTCTAAAACTGTGAAACTCTCAGAACACATTTTTTTTTACTTATCTAGTCTTTCCCACATTTTTGTTTTCACTGCTCTAAGAGACACTCCATTGTTATGGTAGACCGTTCATGGCAAGAACATTTTAAATGACTTCATGTTTAAACCATAATAACAACAAATATAAATACAAACAAACAAAACCATGAAATTAAAAGACAAATAATATTTTAAGCAGGTGTAGAACTCACTATTGTTCAATTTAAGTGGAGTTTTAAGTGTGTGAATAGTCATTTTAGAAACTGCCCTGACAAGGTTCTAAAACTCTCAGTAAAGAAAGTTGGTGGAGAACTCAAGTAATAAAATGCAACACAGGTAATGTACATCTGAGGCAAAACTAATCCAGCACTCACTCCTTGGTAATGAGGCCCCTTGGTCCAGTGGGTGTGGCCAAGCTGGGGTCGACACCATGAGTATCCAGAATGTGTCTGGCTGCTGGACTCAGACGTAACCTAGGCAAGGAAAAGCATATCATGTAAAACAAACAAACAAAAATTATTGCTGTAAATATCTAACATTGATATGAATTTTAAAATTTGAGTTTTAATTTAACTCTTTTTTTCTAAAAGATGCATTTTGGAAGACTTGTATAAAAGTTATGTCACACAGAAGACAAAGTTAATTCATACTGTTAAAGTAAACAACAGGGTGACAAAAATAGACTTGTTTTTATTTTGCATCAAACCTGTATGAGAGTTCAGTTCCATTTTTCTACAACCACTACCACCTAGGTGTTGTGACCTACATATCAACATCTATTTAATATATATATATTTTTTTTTTAATTTGACAGGTTTTATTCCAACAGTGACACTCACTGTCCTGACTTGACTGGTTTTGGTAGAGGACTTGTTGAAGGAGCAGGAGACGTCAACACTGAGGCAGGGCCTGCAGGTGGACCAGCAGCATCTGAAGGGGGGATCTCAACCTGCTTCCAGTCCTGCCCTTCCTCCACCATGAGGGCAATGAGAGTGCCAAGGCGCACGTTGCGACTGCCCTCCTCCATCTGTAAGGACAGCATACAAGGCAGTTATCAGCTAAAAAGGAAACATCTTATTCGCGTGGTTCACACGTGTATGTTGTAATATCAGTGTGAAAAAGGCAACACGAACATTTTAAAAAGCTGAGGCAGATGCAGCTCTGTGGTCAATGTCACAATTGCCAAATCTTTCACATGAGTTCACTTGATAGAACACCCCGAGCAGTGGGGAGCAACCGAAAAAAAACCCCATCAAAGACATTTTAAAATAAGCTCTGTGTTGTCATTATTGAGCTTTTATAAAGCTCAGCTGCACTTGAATCAGCTCTTGGCGTGCACTGCAAGTGACAGTTATCTTGTCTCTCAACTTTTGATTCTCTATCTTGTTACAGAGTAATCCAACACAAGTCAGCCTTTCACCAATGCTGTTCCACAAATATGTATTGATTTAATTGAAAGGTTGGGCAAAACAGAGTATTGGACAGTGGTGTTTGTCACTTTTTATTAGGTAGCCGTTTGAAGCATGGCAAAAAAAAATGTGAAGGACAAGAAGAAGCAACTAGCTGTTCTTGTAAATTAAGCTTTACCTATGACTGATCACATAAAGAGGATTACCTGAACTCAAACAAACTTTCTTATATATGTGTGTGTGTGTATTGCCTTCAAAGCTGACAGTCACTTCTCTCTGTCGAGTAGGCTTGTAAAAACAAAACCAGAACTCTAATGATCTTATCTATCAAACTTGAAAGATCATCAGAATGTGAACACCTGAGCTGCATCTTCTATTCATGTGCTACTTTAGAGTGGACCAAACAGACTGCAAACAAGGTTAGCAAAACAAATATGATTTCTAAATATAATAAAATTAATTTGATATCAAAGTCAACAAGTAGGCCTGCAGTGCAAAATGTTTAAGTATACTATTTTATCATAGTGATTTTAAAACGTAAGATAATCCTTTTGGCACTCAGTGGACTTCTCTGTATTAAAAACAGGTGCAGAACTTAAACTAAATATAATGCAACAATGCAAGCTATTCTATGAAGGGCAATGGAAACAATGATCAATAAAAAAAATTGAAATATAAATAATAAAAAAAAAATTGTTAATGAGCTAGCTGATAGAATGTAATGTCAACTGCAGGTTAGCTCATGATTTTCTAGCGGAGATACTTATTTTTGACAAACTACTTCTCAAAGTCAACTGCTACAAATTGTCAAACTGCTCATAAATGTTATTTACTTGTTTTACTTAAGAACATAGTAGTGAGGAGATTCATGAAAACAAACCCAGCTAATATATAATACAATTTCTATTATGGGTAGCTGCATACACAGATGGTTACACTGCAGGGATGTTGGACTCAACACTGCCATCAAATGGTTAAACACAATTCAAAACCTTTGGGAAATGCAAAATAGTTTTACCCGTGTGGTTTTGATGGTCAAAACTATCAAAACCTCACTTTGACTTATAGAAGTGGTGTGGTCATGAAAAAAGAACAACACAAATAACCAAAAAAGAAAAAAAAAAAAACAGAAGCATAAATCCTTTTATTTACTGGAAACAAACTGAAATACAAAAGTTCCTCCACGCAACAGAGTTACACAATTATATGTAGAAAAAAAAATTATATTTCTATTTATTGCCCTATGAGACATTTGCTCAGATCAGACATATTAGGCTCAGACTATATTTCTAAATCGCTCAGGAAGGGTGACAATATTACATCAAAGTATACTAATTGTGAGGTTTCACTAACACTTTAACAAGCTGTTTTTATACAGAAAAACATGTCGGGTGGGGGCCATAAAAGTTTCAGCGAGCTCAGTTTAGACAGATGTTAGGTTCCTTACTTACTTACTTTTATCTGTCAAGTGCAACAGCTTTTCTGATTCTTATGAACTAAAAATGATTGTCTCATGTTTGTTAATCGACTGATTCATGAGACGTCAACATATTCAAATTATGTCACAAAATGTGGAGGGCGCTGACAGGAGAGAGTCTCAACAGTTCTTTTTTCTAAGAAGATGATAGATTTGAACCTGGCGTGCTCATAAATACTAGAGAGAAACATGAGAGACTGTGTTTAGCAAGTGAGACGGGGTTTGGCTCTGATCAATAAAGCATGACAGATGTTGCAGAAACAGCTCTGCAGCTCCCTGCCTCTTCCTGGTAGCAATGAAGTTTAATGTAATCTCTCACATAAAATGTCAGAGCCACACAAAACAAGCTGTAGATCACATGTGAATTTATTCTTTGTGGGAAACCCTCTGAGTCTTTTGTTCTTTTCTTTTTGATGTTGTCTATTTATTTTCTTTGTGCCAAAAGCCTAAAGCTACTAAGCCTAAATAAGCCTGGCTTTTTGGTCAATTGGCCTATGATTTTATTAATTTTTTTCCAGATTTAACAAGTGATTTATACTGTTAATGATTACATTCTGAAATGGTTCAATGTTTTAATGGATTACCTGGAGGACAGGGGGGTGAATATTGGGAAAATTGACAGGTTAGTACTGTAAACATTTATACCAGATCATCTAATCATTACTCAATACCGCTTGACTGATGGTTTTTAATTGATTGCTATCCAATTTTTTTAATTAAATGTCTAGTACAGTTCAATAATAAATGTGTAAACACAGGAGACCAACTTGCATTTATAAATCTAAAAGTATGTATCATCAGATCTATGACTGAAGGTAATCTTCACAGATTTTTAGCTTAAAGTCTTTGGATAAGGATAGAGAACAGAGGTAGAGAAAAGTAAAGAAAAAACAGTCATAATAATGTTGTTATAAACATCAATATCACAGTTTGAGAAGTGTCTACCTTTTCTCTTACAACAAAAGACGACGCCTCAAACAGAAAGTGTTCGACTCCCATTAAAGAAAAAAAAAACTCCATTTGGAGCACGTCTTCTGCAGCTTGTCAAGGAATTTGGCCATGGGCAAGTAATTATGGTAGCCGCTAAATTAGAAACTGCTGAGTGCTTAGAGAAACACAACAATGCCACAAAGGACTATAACGTGCTCTGATCCAGACAAAGTGTAGGGCCACATTAACATTCTAACAATTTGTGCAATGATGCCAATATCTGCTGGTTTTCCTATTATTAATGCACACATTCTGTCTCACAGCAGGACATGAAGAGATTGTGGTCGATCTAACGCAAACCATTTTTCCTTGCCAGCAAAGGCCCCCTACCCCCAATTCTTGGATGGTTGCTATGGAAACTACCTCATCCCCACAGTAGATGAGACCAGGATGGAGTAAGAAAATGCAGAAGAATAGAAGCTAGTAAAGTGAAGGACATAGGAAAGATTTATAGGCCAACAGTTTATTATTGAGCATCAAATGAACAAGTAAATGTCAATATACAGTATCCAAGTGTGTCTTTGCGATGCCTTTGCCATGAACAGCTCTAAAATAACTTGGACAACAAACATATTGTGTGATTAGATAAGGCACTCTGACATGGAGCAGTGATTTACACTGCTGTGCATTTGTGGAAAATGTGTGCAAAAAATTAAATAGTCACTCGGTTTTTGAATAGAAATAGCTAGCAAAGTGAATTTGATGTATTGAACTTACAAGAAAATTATGTTTTTCTATATTTCTCTGACAGTAATGAGATAGTAGTCAAAAAAGGAGAAGAAAAACCTCCATCTCTCTGTTTAGGGCGACAAACATGGTGGGGTGCTGATGAATGACAACTGATTGCTCTGTCTTTGGCAGCCTATTAAAATTTCAAACAACAGACAGCACACTGGGGGATTGAGGGAAATATTTGTCAGTTAGGACGCCTTGTCAGGATTTTGCTGTATCTGTGTAAGGAACACAGATTAGACAAGCATAGCCAATTAGTATGAAGAACAACACAATCCAACCAGGAACTACAAGGACAATATCCTACATAAATATGAACAGTTGTCAAGCTATAATTATTAACGTCCACTCATATGTGACATCACCTAAACTAAACAAACTCCCAGTTTTTATTATTTATAATAAGACATAATATTCTCATGGCCTAAGTGTCCCCGATCTTTATAACTAAACTTTTTACTCATGATTGAAAATAAATCTTGCAGCACTGGTTTATGGGCGTGTGATTGTGTGTTTGCCAACTCACCAATATCTTCGCTAAAATACCATCATCGTTGGATTCCATAGTAACCACAGCTTTGTCTGTCTCAATTTCACAAAGAGCGTCACCTGCTGCCACCGCCTCACCTGCAAAAAGACAAAAAACTCATCTAAGAACTTTTGTAAACTACTATTAACACTCATTTCAAAGTGCATGGAAATTGTTTGAGTTGTGTCTGGAATGCATGGGTAAAAAAAGCAATGCTGGCATTTTCAGCTGCTCTTTACTAGAGTTCTGTGCACACGAACAACACATTTAAAGGAGCTTTCAACAATTAAATCATTATGAAGTTCCCTGTATTTTTTGCACATGTACTATACATGTGCAATACATGTACACATGTACTATATACACACAGCTTACATTCTAGCACTCATATGTTCCCTAAGAGCAATTTTGAATAGTACAATATGATTGATTTGTCATGTTCTAATGTAATGAGGAGGTAATCCTGTATGTGATACAGATCAAGGGTTGTTGAGAATTGATATTTTGCTTGCAAGGCTCTCAGTGTGCACATTTTTCTGTAAAACGAAAAGTGAAAAACAAAACAAAAGAAATACAATGCCTTTAAAAAAACCGTACTACAAAATTGTTTACAGTAAAATGATGTGCAAGAACAATAATATTAATAAAAAAGAGAAAAGGAAACAGGATGTTTGACAGAAACAATGAATGAAAAACAGTGTGAGCGGTTTGAAATATTAAACTGTATATTGACTTTGGAGGCCCCGGAGACAAAAGCAATGATTAGATTTGTATGAGGCATTAACAACATATAACCCTGGGGATTCAGTTTGATGTGTAATATTAAACACAGAACAAGTCTGCCCAAGCCTTTTCATCTCTGCTTCAATAAAATGAAGTGAAAATATCACAATTATACATTCCCAATGTCAAGTACTGCTTCTAAAAATATTTCTAGTTGTTTTAATTCTAAATTAACAAGTTCTCACTACGGTGTCTAAATTTGGTAAAAAAAAATAAATTGGTAAAAAAAAAATTCTGTTAAATTTCACATATATATATATATATATATATATATGTCTTACCCTGAGCCACAGAATCACATGGCAGCACAGCAGAGCAGCCAATCAGAATTCAGCATGCTGCCTCCTGATAAGAGGCAGATAGAAGCACCTGGCTGAGCAGAGTTGCTAAGCAGTGATGAACTCTTTGAGCCAATTAGGCAGCAAGGCCCTTGGGGGCTCCACTGTTCAAGTCTTGATTTTACAAACCAATGAGATGTTATTGAGTTATTGATCTGTGCTCCAGTTGGTCTATAATTGTGGGGAACAGAAATGCTGGGCATTTGATTTCATTTCACACAAACAAAGACTGCTTCTTTAATACTTTTATTTACTATGACTGCAAGGCAATGTTTACATCATTTTTTAAATAAAGAGGAGAAATTACATTAGATGAGTTAAAAATGTGCTCAAAAATGCCTTTGTGAAATAAACCTTACTTGCCTTCTTTTTTTAGCCATTTGACAATGTTCCCTTTCTCCATGGTGGGAGAGAGAGCTGGCATTTGCACTTTGACTGGGCTGACACCTAGAGGATAGAAAGAAGAAAAACATTTAATTCATACTTAAAGCAGCAATGATGAGGATAAAATTAAAACTAAAATAAACAAACAATAAGATAAATCCCATTAATCAACTTCCTAGACAGACAGACAGACAGACAGACAGACAGACAGACAGACAGACAGACAGACAGATAGATAGATAGATAGATAGAT
>JARVJO010000002.1:10019027-10058579 GCA_031762555.1 Cynodonichthys magdalenae | reverse complement strand
TAGATAGATAGATAGATAGATAGATAGATAGATAGATAGATAGATAGATAGATAGATAGATAGATAGATGGATAGATGGATGATTAGGAAGTAGGGCTGGATTTCTTTTAGTGAAACAGGATTTTATGCCCATATTTTAATATGCTCTCTTACTGTACAATATTCCACATATTTTAGCTGTTACAAGTTACATTGTCTGCTATACGTCTGTAATGTTACTGTACAACTTGCACTTTTTCACTATGTAGTGTGTGCTGCCATCTGCTGGACAGAGTGTTGAGTAGGACATTATGTTCTTGTGCTTAAAATAATCTGAGAAATAATAAAAGTTAAAAAAATCTTTATTTTTTCCCCCGTTTTATTCACAAGAGTTCTAATGTCTTCAACTCAAAATAATGTTTCATGACTAGTTGTCTTTCATTTCACAGATATATTTGTTACTTTGTAAAGCTGTTGCTGTAGCAAAATTAATTTGCCAAGACAATCCTTTGGTTTTGAGGAGAGGCTACACAAGTGCATTCTTAAGGCCTGAAACCTGACTATTCACAAAATGCATTATATATTATTACTATGAAGATTAAAAAAAACATACATTTTAAATAAGAAAACTTTAATTTGACAGCTTTGGTTCTACAGTACATGTATTGTGTGCAGAGGCTCATTTTCATGTTGGACTCATAGATTTGCATAAAAAAAGTTATTGGTATTAAAAACCTGTCCCCCCCCGACATGCCTTCTATAAACAGACAGTTTTGATACAAAACAATTCTAAGAAACTAACAAAGTGTCTCAGTAAAGATGTTGTGCCACTGTGTGCCCATTGAATACATTTATTGCTATTTGGTAGTGACTCTGCAGGTATCAGAATCTCTGCTGAAGACAGTGAACTGTACTCTTTTCTACATTACTGCTTTGATTATAGTGGAAGATCGAAAACCTTCTATAGGTGTTTAGTAGGGATGCAATGATACAGAAAATTCACAATTCGGTTCGATACTCTAGTCTTTCTAGCATTTCTGAACTGATTAATCCCAACACAACCTTCATCTTTCAATAAATCTTTATGTAGAAATAAATGTATAGGCTACAAGCATCTGTGGGATGTACTGTATCAGTCTTCTGATATCATCACTTGAGAGTGATTCTTTTTTATATCTCCCTAAAACATTCATTTAAGCAGTATGAGACAAATGCACTACAATCCTACTCCAGTTTCTTTAGAGAATAGAATAGAATAGCATAGAATACCTTTTTTGTCATTACACACATGCATAATGACATTAAAAGCCACTCCTGCATCAGTGCAAATACTTATTAAAAGAAATAGAAAAGAGAGTAAGAGTAAAACATACAACAGTCATGAATAGCACAATAAAAATAAAATACAAATATTTGACTAAAGTAAAGTGAAGTGAAAAGTCATTATTGCACATTGTCTAAATATTGCACATTATGAATATAGAGGTATATGGATTGTGCTGGTATTGCAGGTGATCATTTAGGAAATGAAGTGACATATATTTTACAGTATGTATTCCACAGTAAGTTCCTAGTGGTTGTAAATCAAGAGTCCGTGCATATGAAAGTTCAGTGTGGTGACGGCTTTCAGGAAAAAGCTGTTCTTGAATCTGTTTTGTTTTTGTTCTGGTGCACCGGTAGCGCAAGGACGTCTCAGACACAGTGGTGGACATGACAGAAGGTCCCTATCTCCTGTCATGCTTCATTGAGCCTCAGAACAGCGTTTCCGACAACGCCAATGTATGTATTTATTGTTTGTTTTATGTCATTTCCACAGATTGTACAACTGATAATCACAGTGAGTAGCCTTAATTTCCATGTCGTGACAAAACTGTCAAAAAACACAAGACAAGGCATCTTGCAGGAACAGTCAACCGCTCCCCTCGTGTATATCGGTCAAAACTCACCGAGCATCCATGGTGACTGAAATAAATACCTCACACTGGCCTGAGATGGGTGTCTAAGCCTCAAACATTTGTTGAAACTAGAAAATTTTAAGCCAAATAAAATTCCTTGACGACCCAGACGCAAGGAGACCGCCATGTTGTCGTTCTCCGTATCCGAGAGGTGTCTATAGGTATGCCTGACGATAAATCCGTGAGGTAAGAAGGAAAGCACGGTTTTTAATATTAATGTTGCCCTTTCAAATATTATAAACACGCACGTAATACTCGAGGATATTGATGAGCATAAAAATTTATTTAAGCAGAAAATAAAATTAGGTAAATATTTACATGTCAAAGAACAGGCAAAAGTACCCTCCTACACCGATCTTGCTTTTTTAGAAAAACTTTATTG
This sequence comes from Cynodonichthys magdalenae, assembly GCA_031762555.1. Lineage (NCBI taxonomy): Eukaryota > Metazoa > Chordata > Actinopteri > Cyprinodontiformes > Rivulidae > Cynodonichthys > Cynodonichthys magdalenae. Next base: position 10,056,263 of record JARVJO010000002.1, on the reverse strand, counting down.
TTTATAAGAGGCGTTAACCTGGTGTTGATATGTTACTTACCCCAAAAAATAAATTAAAAGGGAAAATTAAGCTACAGAGACTCTTCCTATTTAACGATTTTGTAGTCTATTGATATAAACACAAAATGTTGTGATATAAGACGGATTTATATTTTTAAATACATTTTTTTAATTATGCATTTTCACTGGTTGATGAAAGCATTAATTGGCGACTATACTGCATAGAATTACACAAGTGATTATACTGACTAGAATTACATTTTATGTATTTTTTGATTTATTGATAATGTATTATATTCTCCATCTTAATACAAAGATATGGTGACAATGCGAGTTTTTAAAATTCTCTTTAGGGATGTTCTAAAAAAGTTTAGCTTTTGTGTTTAAAGTAAAATAAGAGGATTAACAATTTATTTATTTATTTGTTCATTCATTCATTCGATGAGAAAGTGTATTACCTGTCGCACTAGAGATGCATGAACCAAGCAAAGTTAAATTTTTACATTTATAATATTTCTAAAATTTAATTTGTTTATTTGCAACATTTATCTGAGTAATTTTAGGGAGTAATCTACTTGGAGCAAACTCATTTAGGGACTTGAATAGTTTGATGCACAACCATAATGAAACAAAAAAGTATACTGTTGCCGTAGCCTAGCATTTTTCACATGTGCACTGCTTATAATTATATTTAAAAAACATTACCTCATTATTTTTTGAGAATCAAATGCTGAACAAGGAAACCAAAACAGCTGTAAATTGACCATTTCAGTTTTATTCAAGTGAGCTGATTACCCCTAATCATCCTTTGTGATGAGGAGCAGTTTGTATTGTGAATGACGTATTCCAAAGGAGAAGCTGGGTGCTTTTGCTTTTAAGGTTGCCTGGACAGAAAAGGGAAAAAAAGCAAATAAATACATAATGGAGTGCCTTTCTGATTAAATGAACCGTTACTTACCTTCTCAGGAGAGTATGCTCCTGGACCTGGTGTATTTGTAATGTCGGGACGAAAGTGACGGCCTGCAATGCTGAACTGGGGTGGTCTTGGCTTACAAATGCTGGGATCTGTAGTTTTGTAATCAGCTGGACCTGGAGTCTGAAGTTAAAAGCAACAGTTTAGAAAATAACACTAAAAAATAAATTAATTTTTTTTCTTTCTCTTTTTAAATCTAAATTTACATTTTTTTTGTCCTCATGAAAGGTCTCTCTAATGCGTCCAGAGAGTGTGTAAGCTGGCGCTGAAGGAGCGATTACAGTTTGAGACCCCAACAGAGCGGGTAGATTGTAGGTAGTTGGACCTGCATTGGCAGAAGGTAATAACTTTTAATCTCTTCCCATGTAACATCTTAGTGTGAATAAAGATATTACAAATTAAATTTCTCACATGGTGTAAAGTTCTTATTGATGTCTTTGTTCCTCCCAGACAGAGAATAAGCAGGCGTTGAGGGGAAGATCAACTTTTGTGAATGCTCTGGGCAGTACTGACCTAGAATACAAATATATTATTTATACACATGGAGAGAGTAACAATCTGCATTTTCACATTTTAAATCTGTTATTTTGTGTTGCTCTGTGCCTCCTGACCTGGTCCAGGGACTTGGAATTGTTGTGGCTGTTTTGGGTGGCCTTGGATCGAAAATGCAGGTTTTCCATCTCTGCCATATCTTGTAATGTTGGAGGGGATGGAATACTTTGGTCCAGGGGAACAATCAGTATTTACTACATTAAGCCTTAAACCAAAGGAGTACATTGGAGCCCTGTACTGGGTTGGATCACGATGTGCACCTTTTATTGAAACACAAGTGCCAACAATTTTAAACTCTAGTTAACCCTGTGAGTGCAAATTATTTCAAATAAACTTTTCAGCCTTACCTGTAAGTCCAGGTAGTAAGTATACAGGTCCTGGGCCTTTGTATTGGGCAGAAATAGGCCCTCTAGGCCTGGTGGGCCTCCAGGCACCACACCAAACCTCATCATTTGGTACATCATTGTCAAGAGGCATGCTAAAATATACCAAATAAGTTGTGACTTTTTGATAACACACACAAAAAATTGTCACCAACTTTTAATGCATTAGATATGCCCCATTTAAAAGAAAACATTAGCAATCAAAGCAGAGTTCTTTTAAACATATTGTACTAAATGGCTAACTGCAGATTGTTTCGTTAGCAACAATAAGCACACAGTCTTTTCATTGTGCCACATATAAACAAATTATACCAGAAAGTTCTAACGTTTTTTTTGCCAACACTGACAGAACTTAACAAACACTCGCTAAAAAAAATGTAGGATAAATATAAAACATGTCATTGTTAAGTTAAAGCCTGACATAACTAACAAACTTAAGTAGTCTTAAAATTAATGTATTACCTTAAATTCCCCATTCGGCTCATTATGTTTGTGTCAAGCAATTAAGAGTTTTTAATATTTGCTTTTGTCTCCATAACTCTGTTTGCAATACTGTTTTAAATCCCAGTAGTCAAGGTTATCGGAACATAAGATCTTACACTAAAATATTCTTGTTTATTTATGTTTAAATGTGTCTTCCAGATACAGCACTTAGTTATGGGGTTCCACAAAGTTCTGTAAAAGGGTTTTGACTTTACTCAAGCTTTCACTGGATAAAATAACAGGGCATTGATTTTCTGTTTCCACGTTAACGACAAAACCCGTCGGTAAAATGTGACGAAGCAGATGAGTTGGTCAAACTTCAACCTTATCCCAATGCTTTATATCTGAATGCATCATTTAAACATATTAGAATCAATTTAAAGTAGGTTCAAATTTGTACCTTAGAGTCACACACAAGCACTGATTTTTATTAGGACTTTTCTCCTTTATATTAATCATTGTAGTGTCTTAGCACTCAAATACAAGTATTTTCCTTTCTTGTGACAAAAAAAAAGTGTCAAGAAGATGTTGTTCCCTTAATCAAAAATATATATATATTTGTAGCCCACAAGCTAGTATTTGTTATCTTTTAAAATCCAGTCATTTACAGTTCAGTGAACTTGTGGATTTAATAACCAGTTTGACCAAGTTGATAACCCCGAGCCAGTGTTTCCAGTTACAGCGTAATTTACGGTGTGTGCTTCCTTGTAGGACTACCTCAGCTGAAGTGTATTAGGAAAATATGTAGTTAAAGTAAAACATATTCACGTGAGAAGCCTTTGTGTAATGATTTCTCTTACTGTAAATAACAGGAAGCATCGTCTTGGTGCATTTCCCATTCTTTACTAAACCTCAGCGCTAGAACTGTAAATCCTGCTCTTCCTGTTCAGAACACGTGTTACAGATAAAAGATTCAAACAGAAATTTTAGTCTAACTTTATCAAAAATGAAGAATAAAAGAGAAGAAATTTTACTTCTATTTCTCATTCATGCTGAAAAACGTATAGTGCATGGTATGAATTGACAACCTTAATGAGAGGAAATCAACTCAGTATTTAGCAGTTCTTCTGTAGTAATCTTCATAGTAGATATTAATTAAAATAAAAAAATACAAATCTCAAATGGAAATAAATACATCTCTTTCATGTGGCAGCCAAAGATGAGTTAGTCCAAGCTCAGCATCAGAAAACTTTATTCACATTTATTTCTGTTTTTATGCCACTTGCCAGTCAAGCTGTTGGTGAACCAAGCAAAATATCCATTGCTCAGTGATTTACTACCCTCTACTGGGGAGAATGTCAAATCATCTGATCTAAATGCAACATATAACATCTATTGTCAGCACAGAGATCTACTTTTCCTCAGACGGAAGTGTTTTCAAAAAGGTAATGTAACATTTTAGATAGAAAAGGGAATGTGCTGATGAGTAAATATTATAAAATCTCCAAATAAAAAGGTGAATATTTCTCTTTTTTAGGCCACAGGAAGCTGGTGCCTGTCTCCAGAAGCCACTGTACGAGAGGCAGACTACAAAATGGACAGGTCACAAATACATCACACAGAGATAAACAACCATTCACATCTATGGACAGTTTAAAGTTACAAATTCACCTAACATGAATTTTTTTGGTCTGTGAGTGGAAATTGGATAACCTAGAGAAAACCTACGCGTGCATGCCCTCAAACACTCCACCCAGAAATGCCCCAGGCTGGAAGGTGATCCTGCAGCCGTGCCACTGAGAGGTGACAGCTCTAACCACTGCACCGCCGTGTCACATTGAAAAACACATCTCAACTGTAAACGGGCATAACTTTTTTGTTGTCTTTGGAACATGACTGAACCTTCTCACATGATCACAGAATAGATAGTATATCACAAACACTGAAAGAGATTCATGCAGTTTTTACAGGGTCTGACGAATCCAGACTTAAACTCTAAGAAGGGAGTTAGCTTTAAATATTGTACTAGGCCTTGTTTAGAGGTGACAAGTTGCTTGCTAATCCTGAACTGTAAACAAATAAAACAAATTACTTGGACTAATTGGTTCACAGGTTAAAAATGTAGTTTGCTAACATCAAAGTCAAGTCAAGTGACCACTAGCATTCTTTGAACAATGTTCCTTCTCTTTTATATAGTCTTTTTTTTCTTTTAAATTTTTTCATTTTTTTTTTATTAGTTTATAAATGTATACATATTTTTAGACCAAGGCTCTATGATCAGTTTTGTTTGTTTCTTTAAATGTTAAGCCTTTAAACCATTTGGACTGTCAACCATCCACTCAATAGAAGTTCAAGGAAAACATTTTGTTTTAAAGGAGTGATTACCTTCGTAAAGAAAGAAACAAAGGAAACACGGTATAGCACTTTAGGTTATTATGCAATGTTAAACACATCTCATTTATACTTTATGCATTTTTGTTTATATTGTTTAGTTTAAATGTCATGTATCTACAAGCACACATTTCAAAGCCTTTTAATTATTGTGAATGGAATATCTTTTCACACCTTTTATATGTACAACACAGCCAACTTCTTCAGCATGGTGTGTGCATGTGTGTGTGACTTTGTTGTGCACACAAGGAAGTTAAATGGTGATTTAATGATCAGAAGTAGTTTAGAGAAATTAACATTAATAGAAAAAAAAAATCCTTGCCGTCACAGAATTCTCTAGCAGCATAGCAAACAATAAACAAAGCAGTTTTGGAAGACATCATTCAGTCCTATCCAGAAATGTAGAAATGTACCTGCCTGTAAATCACATGTTGATATCTGTTGTTTCTGTCACTGTAGGTACTTTATGTTTGGCTGTTGTCCAGTGTTGTCCAAAAGAAAATGTTTTGTTTTGAATGTAGTACTCTGACTTAGTCCTTCGACATGAAAACAGCCATGACAGAGCTCTAATCTCACTAACTCACAATTTGGGCTGTATGCCTAACAGGTCCATTTGAGTGTGAACAGAAAATGATAAGGGTCTCTGATAAGATGGGACAGAGTATCTGCCGAGAAAATACAATAGCTCCACTGAGCGGGCTCACAGATACAAAATCCCATCTGTTATCACTTCCTTTTTCTGCCTCCAGCATGTATCTGATTGAATTAATGTCCTCTCCTTTCAATGATAAAATAGCTTTTGTGTGGCTCATTCAAATCAGAAAACAATTTTCTGACACTATGATATAATGGTACTTGTGACCAGCTTTTACTTTGTTTTGCTGCGTAAAGGCAGAAATTGTTTCATCTATGCAGTTTAGTGTTATAGCCAGTACAGATCCTTTAACTTTTACACATTGCTTTGCTTTCTTTTATAAAGAGGTGTGTACTTATTACAAAAAATATATATATATATGTAATTGTAGCTAAAATGAGATGTGTGTGTTTCACTACTCAGATCTATTACAACCGGTTTGGGTGCATGTTTTCCATGCATAACCACAGCACCTGCTGCAGATGTCCTTAAACCAAGCCTTGACACTCTAAATACATGTTATGCTGGTTTAACGGTGCTTTCTCAAACTTCTCTGGCACAGCACTATCTCTTAATCATTGCTGTTTCTTGAGAACTGTATAAATCATAGCCATAAAATGAATCACGCACTTACAGCATTATGCATGTAAACGTGTGATTTGAATGGGATATTATCAGGCTCTGAGCGTCCTCACAAACTGGGGGTATGTAAAGCAAGAATTTGTGTTGGACAGACAGTGGTCTGTTAGGAAAATAAGCTCTTGTTATAGAAGTTAGAACAGTCTGTATTATTTGCCTATAAAGTAACTGCTCATTTATCTTCAGTTATTCATCTAAAACTGTCCCACATACAACAGCTCAGATACTCCCAGATTACCCCAAAGTTAAATCAAGATCAGATCGAAGATGTCAGTTTGCAGTTTGCAAGTACCATCCTAATTTCTTGACCTTTCAGTATAAACATACAAAGCAAAATTTGTTTTACCCTCCTAAGACCTGAAAGTCTTGCATTAGATGCATTTTTGTCCACATATGTGGCGCCAGGTCCTAGGAGGTTAATGTAGTTGATGCACAAATCCAAAGAATAAAGAATTTACGGTGAATGTTAAATTTTGTCCTACAATTGTCACTCACAAATAGAATTTCAGTCATTGTGAAAAGATAAAACAGTATAATTTTAGGTTCTATAAAAAGAATAAAAAAAACACAGATTACTATTATGTTTGATTGTGTATATGTTTCAAATGAAAAGTAAATATAAACCAGAACAAGTAGAGTTTTGGAGAGACTGAAATAAGTTTGATTGCTGCATATAAGAGCATTAAATCAAAACAATGGAATATGATGGCTATGTGCTTCAGTCTGAACTGGCTGCTCGTTTCATGCACTACAACAATACGGCAATCAGCAGCTATGATTTCAACCCAATTATGTGCACTAACTGGCTCCATTTGCTCTCAAAGTACAATTTTCTTTCCTTCCCGGAGTCATCAATGAAATAATAAAAAAAAGAGAAGCTCCTCCTCAAAGAAGAATTGTTGTGTTTATCTTTCAGAAATCCCTTTGGGATTTTAGATGTAATTCTTTGTCAGGGCACTGAGTTTCATTGTGTTCACGTCATTATTACTCTGAAGTTTGATAAAAAAAACTGAAAAAAAAAAGAAAAAAGTGGCACACTGCATGAATTTTAAAGCCATTTACAAAAATAATGATGCAACGTAGGGTCAATGAATGTCGCTGTATGTAAAGGAGGGTCGCAAAAGCCAGATTACTTGGAGGGAAGATTAGACGTGAATTTGCTTGTGAACACAGGCCAGAGAGAGAACCCTTTTATTGATGCTGCTTTTATCTTGCAGCCAATCAAGGCACAGTCATTTGTCAGCTGTCTGCAGGAACCAGCTTGGGCATGCAGTGGCAAACAATTAACCGTGTGGCATTTCCAACTGCTGTGATAAAACAGAAACAACCTGTAGTATCTATAAGTGCATGGCTTTTCAAAGACAAGCTGGGAATAGATCTAGTGGGGAACAGATTTAGAACTAGGACATTGGCTATAGTTTACAATTAATGTTATTAAATTTATGCAAAAGTGGTAATATTGCATATTAACTTAAATGTTTGTCCTTAATTTGATTTATCTGCTAATAGTGAATTATATTTATGTAATATTACAATGCTCAAAATGATGTTCCATAATTAATTGTACAATCACTACACAAATGATTTTCATGAAATAGAAACAATTGGAAGCCTTTATTCATAATAAACTTCAACAAACATTTGCAAACATTTTTAACAGATTGGTGAATATAAAGCATAGAATAACTCAAAGCAAGTGTTAGTCAACTGTAAATATTGTTTTTAACCAGTGTAAAAATGCTGCACTGAGCTTATGGAATTGCATTTGATTTTTTTTTTATTATTTTTCTCATTTCTACCTTTCAGAGATCAAACATTCATCCCAAAGGGCACTTCACAGTATCCTTGTCAAAACACTCAGTTTGTCACATGCACTTTGACTGCTATTTAACATGTGTTCCTTTGGGACTCAGAAAAAAAATCGGACAAAAAAAAAACAGTATTCATTATGTTTTATGTTAGCTGTTTGGCAGGTTTGTTGAGAGAGTTCTTTTTCTGCGACAGTTTATGTAAACACCTGCCCGAATTTTGACTCAATAAGGCACAGTGGATCAAAACAAACTCAGTGAAGTCTCCGTACAAACAAGGAAGTGATAAAGTAAAATAAACGGGGAAAAGGAAACACTTGTAAACAGTTCAAACACATTTATACATTAAAAAACAAGGCAAATGAAAACATCACAACTATGCACAACAGAGTGGAAAAAAAAATAAATAAATGAAATTTTCACTTTTCTGTCTCCCTCCACCCCCTGGCATTCCTTCCAAACTTGTAAACCAGTCTGCGTCCATCTACTCGCTCTAGGATTTCCCTTTTGTAATAATATCTGTAACACAAACGGAAACATTTTATTGGAGCAGACAGGAAGATGTTCTGAATAGAGAATGGATTATTTCTATTTAAAACAAAATGGAAATGTGAAGGGCCCACATAAAAACTGTTGTAAAACAGGAAATTGCAAAGATATGTTTTAACATTTTGGAATCATAATTTGAACTTGTAATGTTGCAAAACCAAGAATTCCAATTTATGTATTAATGTTTTTTGTCACCATTTCTTTTTGTATAATACAAAACAAATTAAAAATATAAATATTTTAATCATTACAAAGGTTACTTGTTGTACCCAAACTAAAGAAACGCACCAGATGATAAGCATGATGTCAAACTTTAGCAATAAAACAAATGAAACAACAAAATACAGCCAGTAGCTTAAATAATCAACTCATAGTGAAATGCAGACGAGTTTCTCTGTGTAGTTAGTTCACTATATTTTCCCACGTTACTTTATTTGTTTACTGTATGCAAACGTTCAGTTTTATATCCATGTGTATAGCACCTCTGTGGTTTTACCTCATTGCACGACTTAGTTTCTCATAAGTCATGCTGCTGTTATTCTTCTTCTTTCCCCATAACTGCGCCACGGCCTCCGACTTCAGGAACCTGAAGACGCCCTCCGTCCGATCTTCCCACTTGATCAGTCCTGGGTTCCGTTCTGGGTTCAGGAGAATGTCCCTGATGAACTCCCACAGGTGGGTCCCTCTCGGGTCTGTAGGGACAAAATCAGGTGACAGTAGAGCTGTGAATATACAGATGGTAAGTAAAACTTTATGAAAAAATAAAAAATAAACAATGCATTTTTATTACTTACTGTGCTTTTTGACTGAATGACTTCGACTGTAAGACCGCTTGATGTCTGAGTGAGAAAAAAACAATACATCCTGGTTAGTGAGGTTTATTGATATTTTATGTTACAATTTCAAAAAGTTTAAAAATAATAATAATATAGCCAAATACGTCATGTTGTACAGCAAAATACATTCTTACCAGGACTAGAAGGGGTAGGAGAGACATCTGGGGCAAGTGAGTGAACTGAGGGATCATAGATCTCTAAGTTAACAAGAAAAAACTCAATTAAAACTCAATTAAATCCACAGCAGGACTCAATCTTCAAAAATAAATGATCAAAATACCTCCCGGTGGATAGCTGACATCTGGAAATGGACATATATCTGCTGTAAAATAGATAAATATTATTGGAAGTAGAACTGATTGAAAAATAGTTTTGATCAAAGAATTTTAAACATCAGTAATGTTGCATAAAACCTCTTACTTTCAGGTTTGAGTTCCAGTTGCCCAATATCCACATGATATTGCCCTGTATAGGAATAAGAAAGGTCATGAAAACATATTAAAGCACCAATAAATGTGTTCTCTAAAACTTGAAGATTGAACATTTCAGCTTATCCCATTTAGCGAAACGTTTGAAACCAATAAACCAGAATTCTTCTAAATGTAATGATGGTGACTAAAGGGCCATGAGCGGGCTCAACTGAAAATCTGTTCTTCATGATATAGGAAAATACTTTACAAGGCAAAATACATGGATTGAATTGTATTTACATACTTTAGGAAAGCCAAAGTATTTACATTTTATATTTGTATAAAAAAACTTTGTAAAAGCGGATAGTTTGTTGATAAATTGCTTTTCATAACCTCTCTCTCTTTTTGTCTTTAAATTAGAAAACAGGAAAGTCGTATTGAATTTGAGCTAAGAAAATTGATGTCTATTGTTCTATTTCCTACAACTCATGTAAGAAAAGAGTTTGTGTTTTTTCCATATGATAAAAGTCATGTTCTTGCTTTGACCTTAAAATTTGAGTTAACCTGCATTTCTCTGCAAACTGGAAACTAAACCTGTTGCACCAGGTCTTCTGGTAATGACCTTGCTTTCATCGTAAGATAATAGATAAAATGTGACGTGCTGATCCTGTTTACCACTTAGCAACCTAAAAAAACAAAAAAAAAAACAATTGTTTAATGAGCCATGCTTTAGTATAGGTGTTAAGGAGTTAAACTTGAGTTTCTTTGAAACTTAAAAAAAATAAAATAAAAATCAATGAATGAGTCATCTCAGTTCTTCCTCCTTAACTTCACACTGGAGTGCTTTGTTGAAGATACACACTCGAGCAAAAACAAACAAGAAATCCATCATCGCCTTCACTTTAAGTACTCCTCCGCCCTGTTTTCCAGCATCATGCAGTGCAGCCTTTGACCTGTTCTGTGATCCCTTCTTAACCGCAGTTCATCACACAACTCAGAATCCCTAGCCTGTCTTTTATAAGGCGTAATCATCTTCCTTTATGCCCTATATGCACCCCTGACTCTCAGTCTTGCTCTTAGACCCACCGCTCGACTTGAGCTCCGTGATGCTGTTGTAAAGAATGTGTCCCACGCTGCCGGCAACACGGAGGAAGTCGTGGTAATTCAGATTGCAAAGTTGATGGCCGTCCATGTCAAAGTTTTGGAAAGGAATGCTGGAGGCATCAATCTGGTGGATGTCCATGACCTGCTGCAGCCACTCCCACACCTGGTACTTACTCCAGAACTGAGGCTGGGAGTCGTGAGACCACAGGCGACTTGTGTAACTGGACATCACCAACGCACCTGAACAACAAGCATTATTAGTGAGGGGGAAAACAAAGCAAAGCTATTTTTGGTGTAACCTAAAGCTTCATCTAGTGAGTAAAACATCAACGGAGAAATTGTCAATGATTATTCTCAGAAGCAGTTTACAGAAAGAGCTGTTAAGGCATTTCTCTGTTGGGATTCCTTGTTTTGTGTTTCAGAGCTCTGGGCTCACCAGGTGAGAAATCCATCATTGCTAAACGATTTTCACTAAGTGTTTTAGTTTTATGTAACTGGGTTGTTTAATAGAGAGCAATAAAAACCCTTAAGCAGAGCATTTTACAGTATTTTCTCCAAGCATTTAGGATGATATTCAGACAATTTAATCAATGATTAATGTCAGCTATGAGTCTAAATGTAATCCTGTGAAAGGATACAGTGAGTTTCATTATAGGTGTTAATGTGGGTTGTAATACTCACCATCAGGATAGAGGCTTGCAGGTCCCCAGGTGGAGGTCAGCTGGCTGTCCAGGGCGGTGGATGAAATCATGCTCATATTGTAGATTTTACACTCAGCTGTACCATGGCCCAGGGACTGAGAGAAAAAATGTATATTATGCACAGAATAGTATAAAACCAACACTTTTATAAAGCAGTTATGTTATTTATATTTACATGTTGGATCCACAAATCTGTGTTAGTCTGTTAACGTGTTTTAATTGCACGTGCTGTCCTGTCATTGATTCAAACTTCCTTATTCCTGCATGCACGGAATATTTATAAAAGAAAAATAGGTGTTTAAAGAATATTTTTTTACTTATTGTAATGATGCAAACAAAGAATTGTTGCAGACAATTCTGTAAACTTGGCTTATTTAGGTAGTGTCAAGATATTTTTGAACATTAAAGCATTTAAATTTACTTGAGAAGAACCTAAAAATGAAAAACTAAACCTGTAAATGAGTAAACGTGTGCAGTTATTACCATGGTTATAAAAGGTGTTGCTCAATCCACCAGGCACACATGTCAACATAAAACTGCAACAATGAGATGATATATTACATTTGAATGTATGCTGTTGCTAAAATAACTCTCATAGGGCCCTAAATCATTAATGACAAAGTTATTTTACTTCTGTCCGGTTAATGAGTTACATAAGCAAATGTGCCTGTTGGGTTTTATTTTTAATCGGAGCTAATTTGTTTGAACACGGTGTAAAACAGTTAATTTCCGTGTCAGTGATGACAAATTAGTTTTGCACAGGTTGCATTCAGTAAAAACTCAAAATTATTTATGTAAAATTAATATCTACACAATGACAGAACTGTCTTTCTATGTGAGGTGATTTTTATCATCTGAATGAATACATCTGAACAGTTACAGGATTTTGAGTCCTCCCCCCTTTCTGCATTTTGCCAATGTAAATTGTAAATAAAGACATGTTTCAGACTTAACTCAAAGTATATTTGCATGAGATGCAAATAAGCCAGTGTTAAAATTTCACCAGCTTTGCTGTTTTGGTGGCCGAAGTGTTGGATGTGTACAATAGCTGAATTGTAGCTTTCTCAGTTTGCTGTTGACATCAAGTTCTAACTGTGTATTTCTGCCAAACAGAGATGCATTCTTTCAAACACAAGCCAGACTTGTCATCGAGGGTTAATAATGCTGCTGAGATGATTGGCTCCACATTCCACTCTCTGCCATGATCACATTTTTTAATTTTATTAGATGTTTTGCTATTTAATGTGAATGACATGAAAGAAATAATAAGAATGTTCATAAAGGTGCGACGATAGTGGTTGGAATGACAACTGACTTGTTTTAAGTTGCCTGGTAAAGCAATTCCCGACACAGTTACCTGTTATGTTTTTATTGCAGGTAGTGAACAAACTTCCAGCAAACCTCGTCATACACTATTATCTCAATAGTAAATGCCTTGCTATCTATTAAACCCTCAAAAACATGGGGAAAACGTTTTATAACATGCAGCAATGATTTCTGAATATTTTTTTTTCTTAAAAACTGGTGCCATGTGCAGGATCAACCCCTAACCTGCCAAGTTTGCTAACATTCTGTGTTAACCATTCATATTTACTACTGCCAGGTACATATCTTATCAAGAAGGCAGAAAGAAGTTTATGTCAATACAAGAGTCATGTAGCACTGCTAATGAAAATGAGTTTTATAGATGTTCGTTTTAGCTGAGTCATAGTGAAAGATCAGTTATTTGCTATGATGTGGGCGACAAGGTGCACTGTTTATTCTGAAGAAGTTCATCTGGGCAGTGTGTCGTAATGTGGTCTTTGCTTTCATTTTCGTTTTATTTTTATCTTTGGGGCTGCACTGTGACTTAAGAAGTTTGAATAGTTTCTAGTTTTCATTATCCTCTGTCTCAGTTTTTTGTTTATTTTACTGTATTTAAATCTTGGATGAATGGAATGATAATTGTTTCTGTTTTCTGTAAAATCAGTAGGCGGTTTGGAAGAGAAGCATTCAAAGCTCTGAAGTTCAAGACTAAAGGAGGCGATATGCGTCAGAGTTAATTTTATTTATTTGTTTGTTTAACACTAGCAGGAAATACTTACTGGCATTAAAAATTTTTTTTTCAAGAATTCTCTGGAACTTTCAATGCAAGACAAACGCAAGACCAAATTCATTTTTAGAAAATTTTAATTCCTTGTTAAATTTAAGTTTGTTTTGTTTTTGTTTTTTTTTTCTACAGTACGTAATGATCAGTTTTGAAATCAATTAAAACTGCAGACGTTTTATAAGAATCCAAATGAAAACTTTTGATTTTTGTCGCAACAAAAAACCTTACAACAAAAAAACAGTTGAGTTAAACAAGGAATGAACACATGCACCAACAACCTGATTAAATTAAAATGTATCACCTACCAGAGCAGAGGAATTGGGGGTCCCACTTGACCCAAAATAATACACGTAGATCAGTTCAGTTTGTGGAGATTCAAGTACTCTGCTGCGCTTCTGCTGTAAACTCAATGAAGTGAGTTGTCTGGTTTTCCAAATCTTTGAATCAATAAATGCATGCAGACACTACAGGTGCTACCTTGGCACAATGGGATTTTTATCCTCTTAACTTCCTTATACTACTCCAATTGGCTCCCTACAGGTTCATACAAGGTTGGTATTTGCATAATGCACACCCACGCACACCTACAGACACACACCTGACATAGCTTTTACATTTGTTGGAAAATTTTCTCTGATGCTCCTAATCACACAAAATGACACTTAATGAAGTTAAGAAAAAAATCCCTTGAACATTTTTAGGAAAAATGCATAGAGATGTGTGCAACTAAACACATTCAGACATTTATTTTATTCAGTTGTTTCTTTCTGCAGGGGTTGGTTAGACCCAACCTGGGTACGAAACACCCAAGCTACCGTAGCCCAACAAATCTGCACAAGAAAAATAAATAAATAAAATGTTGCTTTAGTTTACATGGAGTTAAACAGTAAAAGAAAAAAAAGTCTCTTTTTGAATATGTGACACAATTTTTCTTTATCCTGCCACATCATGGAGAATGGTGAGTTGACAGTTTACGTAGGAGGACCTCAGAGAGTTTCACGCAATTCTGTTGTGACAGTTATTGGAAATGCATGGTGGAAAACATGTGCATGAAAAGAACTCAGATATCAGCTTTACTGAATGTAAACCTTTATAATCATGTTTTTTTTTAAACTTGGACTTTGCAAATTAATTTCATGTTACATGCACATTTATGATCAGTTTCTAAAAGGAGTTGAACTCAGTACCATTGAAAACTTTGTAAGGTCGCTATCACATTACAATTGTATCAGCTTAGTTTTTGCTAACATGCAGGAATGCTGAGGTGTTCTCGTTTAGACAATCTTTCAAATCCCACTGAGCATCATATAAGATTGACAGGGATAAAAGTATAATAAAAAAAAGCTTCTTTTTAATGATTGTCAAATGTTAAATGAAACATTTCCCCTTCATATTATAACCATGTCATTTTCTAACATTACCAATACTGGTTGTTCATGGATATATATTCATATACTGCACAGACAAGGCAGTTACTGATACATTTTTTTTTTATCTTGTTAGCTCGTCTTGTTTAGATGGGTTTTACATAATCACATCTATCAAATAAAGAGTGCTTGTCTTCAAATAAAAACTGAAACCAAACATATTTTTTGCAGGAACAAATATGTCAAAAAGCAATTTTACTGAACTTTGCCTCCTTAAATGTGCTGTTTCCACCGACAGTGATCCGAGGGAGTTCAGACATTCTATTTTTGCTTGACTCCAATTATGGTTTGGGCAAATTTTAATATCTCTGATCAGAGATCTAAATCTGATCTGTAACCATACTGTGCCGTTTGGGATTAGAAGCACGAACATCATCATGTTCATGACTGAGATACCTTTGAAGGCTGAACTGAATAATGGGGAAGAAATGTATGTGAAGAAAGTATGTCATGCTACTCTCAGAGCTGTATTGACAGTATCAAGAAACAAGATTTGATCCAGATCAAATGAATGTTATTAATGAAATAGTCAGTAGTATTGGTTTGCTGAGTGATCAAATCATGTTACAATATTCACAAGATGTTGTTTCAAAAATGTCAAAGCGTAGAATAAACAGGAAATGCACCACTAAAATGCATATTTCAACATCCCAATTGGCTTACTTTATTGGCTTTTCCTCATATACTTGGTATGATCCCACATACCTGCTCCTCAGTTCACTCTGAGCTACTTTCGAAGTTCCTTCTTTCAGAGTGTGTGTGCATGATTTGGACTCTTTCCCACAGCTTAACCTCAGAGGTAATGAGGGAAGTCAGTATTAGGATGATTATCTATGAGAGTTCCCTCTTCTCCCCAAGCAAACCAGATCGCTGCTGTCTTAATTGTAAAATTCACAACCACTGATCCCCTTACAGCAATCAAACACCGTCCCACCTGCATGGGTTTCAGATAAGGTGCGCTCAGCCCTCCCCGTAACTTTCCTGCTACTTTTTTCTTTTTCTTTTTTTTTCAAACACAAGAGGAATTTTCTGGACCTTTTCCCCAGCAGCTCTGTATCCTCATGAAAGGTAAAACACATGCAGCGCATAATGTGGCACCTAATTCATGTTGGGTGCAGTTCCTCTATAAAATCCTGACTGGATTTTATTGCAGGAGGATTACTACAACCATCAACAGCAAATGGAGGTTGCACACTTCTCATTACATTAAACGGTTTGGCCTTCCTTTCCCTGTTTTGTTCTTTCTTCGTCAGGCTTTTCATTTGCTGTATGTGACAAGGACAGACTGGCATTTGGAATTTCATTTTATGGATCTTGGTTCTGCATTTTTAGGGTGGATGAGTGGACACGTGTGAAAGTCCATTGGGAGAATAGCAAAAATAAAAAAAATAAAAAATAGAGAGAAACGAAGTGGAAGAGATCAAAGTCTGTCATATCAGCTTCACTCTGTGTGACTCAGCCAACCAACGCAGTGAAGACATCCTTCCAGACTCAAAAAAAATAATGTCATCAAAAGGCTGCCATTATAGGGGCTGCCATCTATTTCTGGAGGCTTAAGTCACCCTCCAATAATAGTGCTCTTCTGATCCATTTCCAAAGAGGTTTATAACTCGCTTATTGGTAGTGTGACACATTAATGCTTTATTTGTGGTTGCGGTCAAAAGTTTCTTTTTGACTGGGAAAGGCTGTCACTGCTGTCAGTCATTTGAAGCAGACAAGACAGGAGGAGGGTGCAGTTGTCTGCTCTAATGAACGACAACTTATTATCTATAGAGGATTTCTATTACTGTCCCAGTTGCCTCCTTTCTTTCATTAACTGCTTATGACACCCGTTAGTGTCATCTTTAATACTTCACATTTTGATTAGCATATGATCCATGGGGAATGAAGGGAGACAAAAAATCATTTTATTAGTGTCAATTACTGTTACAAATGACATTTTTACTGCCTAAATTGTGATTTTACGTTTCCCCCTGTCAAAGAACAATGGCTGTGTAATTACAATAATGAGGAGCTCAACAGAAAAAAAAATGAATTATTCACAATCTTATTTTCTTTTTTGTTCCTTTGAACTCCATCATGCCTATTCACTTGGCATCAATCTGACTTCATTAATGACTGAATGGAAAACGTGGATTCTGCATGTTTTATAAGTGTTCGACTTCCAAGAGTTCCTGATTGAAAGTGAAAAAGAAATATTCATTTCACCTGTTCAGAGTCCAGGAACTTCAGTGCACTTGAAATAAGTCATGCAGTTTTGAACTTTGTCTATAGGTGCCACTGTTGCCACATGTGCTGAAAGAAGGATCATGTGATGTGTGAGCAGCACAGATGTGATATAAGAAAGTGTGGGCGATGAAACATTCTTCCTGACAGTTATTGACTATGCTGCCCATGGATGGTGCTACTCATACGGGTTACAGTTACAGTTCCTACATACATTATTAGCTTTTATAGGAGGTGTGATACATGAGGGAGAAAGAGAGATTAGAGATGAGAAAGGAAGGGCAGCTGAGACTTCAAGGGGCACGTTGCCAATTTGTTGTGACAAAGCTTTACTGTAATATTGGTTGGCCACAGCCAGTGGCAGCCCCTTGTGTTTCAATTATCACCTCTCTGAGGTGGACCACCAACTGAGCTCTTCCCAGGCATCAATGGCTGCTTTTCTCTGTGTCCTAAATACCACTGGTGCAGCACATCAGTGAACTACTCTTTGTTGTACACAAAACGCTGAGGCCCACAAAGTGTATCAGCATGTGACGGCTGTACTGTGATGCATCTCATGCTGATAAAGAGATAGCTAAAGGAAAGCTAATTTAGGTCCCTTTTTTATTTTTATGTTTTATTAGAAAATAACTGATTATAACACTGCAGTTTCTAAATATAAACCAATTAATTAACAGAAGGGGATGTGTGGTGACTTTATATTGCTTTTCTTCTCAGCCTGGTCAACGTAACCCCTTTGCTGCTTTGGTTTTTGTCACCTGTTTTATTGCTGTCATTCCTGTATGTCGTTTTCAGACAAATTGCTGTAAAACGTTTACAACGTTGCAGAACCTGTTCTCCCTCAGAAAGTAGAGAAGACAAAAGCTACAACTAGACAACGCATTGGATCATTTAGCTGCTGAACAAAAATAAATAAATCATCCAGAAGTGACATGAAAAGAAACATTATTTATTTATCTTTGCCAAAGGAGAAGTCACACAATACAAAAGGCATTTCACTGTTTCCTCAGAAGTTTTGCTATTCAGTTGTGCCTATATGTCACTTGAATATGTGCAGCTAGCTTGACAAAATTAAGACTTGTGACCTTGGTCTAAACTCAATTAAATCTGTAAGCAATTCCCGCTACAATGTATATTTTGATATTTTGTTCAAGCAGAAACAGAGAGAGAGAGAATATTAAAGTGAAAACATCCACTGGTACAATCAATGGAAGGAAATAAAATACAACAAATGAGAAAAGTTATTGTACAAAATGATTAAATAAAAATGACTTGTCCTTTAACATACAAAACAAAATTCTACAATTTGTCAGATTACCAAAAAAAGAAACATTAGATTAAACAACAGCACTGACTGTTACTGCAGTCATTATTTTAGTGTTCACATTTGTTTTATTTCAAGCTCCTATTTCAAAAAATCTAAACATCATCATCACAAATAAATTAAAATTAAAGTATATTTTGAAATAACTTATTATTAATTGAGAGAAAACAGTTCCTTTGTTTGTGCCTAATTAAAAAAAGAAGGAAAAAAATGTCATTTAAAATCTGATTTTTGTGCTATTGTAAGGAGTTTATAATGCATAAAAGTCATTGTTAGTCCAGCACTATTCAATTCTGACTGTCAATCTAAAAAAAAAAGATCCTAAATACCTACCTGGTCAGCATCAGTAAGTGTGACATGAAAAGATGGTGTTACAGAGACACATTAATAAAGCTAAATCAGCTATGAAAAGAGAGTGACAACGCAACGATCAAAAGTGCACAAGCTGTCTGATTGTGTTATTAGATAGACATGGTCAAGGCTTAGTTGCCATAGAGACATGCAATGTGCCTGTCGTTGCTGACAAAAAAAAAAGAAAATAATATTAATAATAATAAAAAAAAATATGTCAGATAAGTGAAACCTAACAGGTTGTTTAAAAAATCTGGTTATATGTAAATCTGATTTAAAAAACCTCATGATGTCCCTTTTAAAATATTGTTTTTTTTGAATTCGAGGAACAAACACCTTTTCTAGTTTTAGGTCTAAGTTGCGTTCTTTTCTTTTCCCAAAGCTCATGGAAATGACTAAATAGTTTAAAGTTAAGACCCTGTTAACTATAGCATTTTGGAACACATATGCAAACTTGTGAAAAGTTCATCCAACACTAAAGACATCTAAGCTGAGGATGGAATAAAAAAAAAATAAAGCCAATGTAATGCCAACAGTTAGATCAAATATATAGCCAATATGAGAAAAATAGTCAGAACAAACTTTTCACAAGTCGACATAAGTGGTCTAAGCATTACAGTGTGACAGGGACTTTAGGATTTTAAACATTTGACAACCTTTTTTTTTGTCATTTTCATAAATCACCTCTCTCAAGTATTTTATTTTGTTTTTTCATCATTATGAGGTAAAAACAAAAAACAAAACAAAAACAACAACAAAAACTGAAGTTAATTGTATAATTATGTATTATGATGTGTTATGGTGTGGAACCAAAATTGCAGACAAAAGGATCTAGAAACTAAATGCAAATAAAAACGTTATTAAGAAATAAAAGGGCTGACAAAATAGCAAAAACAAGTGAGAGCTTACAGGTAACAAAGTGCATGGAGCTGGAGCACAAGGGGAAAAAACTGCAAACCAGGAAGCCACACAGAACGGGGTAACTGTGTTCAACAACAAGTGAATGTGAACCAAGAAGAGTCATTTCTGAAGGGGTAACGGAGGAAAACAATCAGGTGAATGTGATGAACTGGTAAAGACCACTGGGGGAAACAATCAGTTCTTCAGGGAGGATCTAGGTAAAAACATACTCAAACAGGACTTTATCTAAAAAAAAGAAGGACAAACATAATTAAATAACCATAATTACAAACAACAATAATTAGATCATGACTCTAGGATTGCAGCTGTTAGGAATCAACTAAATGTTGCGCTTCATGATATTCCCTTTATATATAGTATCAAAATGAAAACTTGTTCGTTTTATTAAACTTATTGTTTCAGCTTGTATTTATGGCCTGTTATCTGTGATGAAGTGCATCATCATTGCTGCAGGCTTGACTTTGTGCAGGACATTATTTAGTTGGTTTGGACACTTACCTGGGAGTACAAACTGCTGGGGGAAAAAAATCATAAAAGCACAAACTATGACAATAATAAAATAATATTTAGTATTTCTTGGTTTTCATGATTGGTGAAAAACAGTCTGGGTCATGAAATGCACACTCAGCTTCAATTTGGAAACCACCAGCCTCAGTTTAGTTTCAAGAGTGTTTTTTTTTTTTTCTCAAGTCAGTTTCAAACTATTTATGTGCTCTAATTAAAGTGAAAATTATAGCTTACTGGTGATGAGTGTGTGGCAGGCTGTGAAAAGCTCTTCTCACTGTGCCTCCCCAGTGTTATACATGGAGGACAAAATCCACAGTCTGTGCCAAACGTTGTAACCTCATTAGCTTTGGAAAGGTTTTGTGTTTTTATGCAGAACAGAAACAGTGAATTTTGCCTACCTTCTCTCTCACTCTAGGAAGATGTGAGGAATATCAAGTGTAGGATTAACCAACAACCACCATAATAACCATGAAGTACTTCATGTTGAGACAGTGTGATTTGTGCAGTTTGACACAAAATAAGAATGAAATTTTACAAGTAAAATGAGAACTATGTGCACACAAATATGTTTCTTGCTGTGCAGTAAAACAGACGTGATGTCGTCTTTTCCTTGTTTGCTTTCATCCAATGGAAATTCTGTTTAGCAACAGCTGGGAATTTAGGTATTTTAAATGCAGTTTATAAAATCCACTGCCTGCCTTTTGAATCCAGCGGCCAGAACTTCATCAATTTGAGTTACCAGTTTTCAAAAAGTATGTCTTAAAAAAACATTTTGATTAAAACAGGCATTTGAAGGAGCTGAAAATATTTAAAAAGGAAAAGAAAATCTAACTGAAAACTCATTTTCATAAAACAGGGAATGAAGAGAAATGTGATTAGGCATTGTTTTTTTTTTTTATTTTTTAGCTTTTACATCATATATTTTTAAGTTCACAGCTATCTGGTTTCAAAAGAAAAGAAGATAGAAAAAGAAAAATGTATCAGAAAAGGTCAGTAATTGCTGTCAGACTGCAGTGATCGCCACTACATACCCATTCCCTTTAAACGAGCACCCTGGCGAGGAGAAGGCAGACATGAGGGGAAGGATAAAAAGATAGTTATTGCAGGACATGAGAATGACATATTTGGATTTGAATTTTAAAAGTATCTGCAGCCCTCAACCCTTCTATCCCTACCTTTAACTTTCTTTGAGTTTCACTCTCGCTCCCTGTCTCTCGCTCTCTCTCTGTGGCTCTATTATAAAGTTAATAGGCTCTCAGCAGGGACATTTAAACTGTAATTTGAAAGCTTCTCTGAGCAACTTTGACAGTCTAAAAGTGGCACACTATGCCACCTGCAGAGTGAACAAAGAAGAGAAAAGAGGGTGGATGTATGAAGCTGTATAGAAAAGAATGAGTGACTGAGGGGTGGAGAGCAACAATTAGCATTCCCAGAGCTGCATGTGTAACTAATTATGTGCGAGCATTGTGACAGTGAGGCTGTTGAGTGCAGTAATGGGATCCCTACTGCTTAATGAACATGTCACAAGCTTCTGACAGAGCTGAAGCAAAGAGACAGTGCTTGATGACCACTGGGTCTCATGTGGATGTTGTGCATGGTAGATGTATTTGTACACTGCCTCTCTTTGGATGCACGGATGCCTTTGAGGAAATTTGCCATGGGAAATGAGATCTGTTCTCAGTCTATTAACCTTCGGCACATTTTTTGAGTTTTGCGCAGTAAAATATGTTGCCTTATCTCATTTGAGCTTTTATAGTATGTTTAGAATTATTAACCAATAGAGGAAATAAAATGCTTTTAATTCACGTGGCACAGTCAAGTTATTATTATATTATTACGTTATGACCGGTATGACAGTTTACCATATTTGCAGAAGCAGGTACATTACTGAGCTCATTAAAAAAATACTGCCTCATTAAAAAAACAAAAATGGTGAAACTTTTAACCACCTCTGTTGATCAGACTATTACTAATGAAAAACAAACATTTGTCTTGAGCTTCTTCTTTAAATAACATCAGCATCTTTATGGTTTCAAGACAGTCAATTCTCAGTACTGTTACAAGCCAATGGGGATTATTTATTTATTTATTTATTGAATGGGTGTTATGTATTTGCCTCTTTCTCTTTAAGAACCTCCTACTGTTTCGGACACTCCCACTTCAGCACGTCTTCACAACGATGCTTTGGGGTGTCACACACACGATGTACCTGTGTGAGTGTGTTTGTTTGTCATGTTAGTAAAATATTTCATGTTCTAGTAGCTGATTGTTTAATCTTTCAGAAAGTATTGGGTTGCACATCTACTATTGCTCAATCTTAGGAATCAGCCCAATTATTTTTATTTTTTCAAAATAAATCAATTATGATATTTTACATTGTCCAATCTCAGCACAAACTGCTTTGCCCTATTTTGACCCGACCCGGCTGTACAGTGTCAGTAGTTTTATGTATGAGTGTTGCATTGATGAAGGCAGGTAGAGTTTTGTCTCAGTGTCGTCATTGTGTAGCCTCCCGAAACTTACCACCACCGAGTAAATAAAAGAGAAACAAATTCACGAAAAACCCAACATTTCCACCATTTCCAAAAGTGCTGTGACTGAGATGAGGCCACCTTTTTCCAGTTGAGGCCTGTAAATCGAGTCCATTTAGTTTAGCTCTATCTGAATTCTGTCGTCACCCTGAAAGCCAGGAGATATCTGCACTTCCTCACAGTAACAAAACACCAAGTGACATTTTAATGGTTATATTTATATATATTTTTTAAGAAAGTAAATAAAAAAATGAATGCTATAATTCCAAGGTTTCAAAAAAGGTCATTTTGAATCTTGTGAAGGATGCACTCTCATGATTGACATCTTTCTCTGGCCAGTCAATTGGAGAATTGGACTCTGTTGAAGTTTAAAACAATTGGATCTGATTTACCCAGTTGCTAACGTTTGGCCATGACATGCAGTGCACCAGCTCGACAGTGAAGGAGGCTAAGCTAAGAAGCTAACCGGAAATTGTGTGCGCTGTAAACAACCATCTGCTACTGGGATGAAAGAAGTACTGAGCCGAACAAATGGACTGTTTATGAGTGCTGCAGGCTTTGTGAGACAACTTTAACTTAATTTGGAAACCTTGTCAACTCAGACTACCTTCATTCACTTCCTCTGCTATCATTGCTTAAGTACAAGCAGACTAAAACGGAGCAGAAAATGTACATCATCATTCAAAACTCCTCCTTCTGTTCACTGATTGGCCCGGTTAAAATTCTATTGGATAAATCATTGTCTATTGGAGAAATCCCAGACGGAGCAGGGAGGGGAAACTAGAACTGCGTAGGAAGACAAGGGCCAGGCTAAAATAAACCTAAGTGTGATATTATAAATCACTGCTAAAGAATACAAGATATAAGAGTAATTTATTTATTTTAAACTCAGAAGTATATTGATGTAGCATCCTCATTTACAATATAGCATAGCTAATAAAACAGAAAAAACAGAAGACACAATCATACAAGAAATGTGAAAATGGTGTCTTGATCAATAAAAACATGAAGTAAAATCAATAAACCATTAAAAGAAGCTATTGCTTTATTATCAAGAACTACTATAGGAAAATAAAACTGAGTCTTAATTAATGTTACATGAACAAGTAGCATCTACAGACTGAGTGAGCATGTGCAGCTGTGGTTATGCAGGAGGAAGAAAAAGTAGTTCCATGAAGTAGTTCCACACACTTATGATTTAGACAAGATTCCAATGGTTTAGTTACTTTACGTTCCTGTTAATGATGTACATTACCTAACATTAATGAAGTATTAATGTTTAAAAAATGTTGATTTTAGTATCAATAGAGCATAAAGTTTTAGTATAGGTGGTATCAGTATTTAAGTGTCAATCCTCACATCACTATTGATCATGTTTATTTGTAGTTATGTGTGAAAATGCCTTCAGTCAGTATTCAGTCCATCTCTGCACACCTACATGCAGCAGGAAACACATTGCATTTTAAACATAGTATTTTTTCTGCACCCAGAATTGTGACTCATAAAGTGTTTCTACCATGTTTTATAACATAATGACAAAAAGCATCATTATTAATTTGTTACTGACAAGCAACAAGATACAAGCAAATGAACTTGGGAAAATATGAAAAAAAACATAACTTTTTTTACACCATCCTATTCTCTCTTTATTTAGTTCTATTTGGTTAGATTTTGTCAACACATCTATTGTAGCCCAGAATGTATTACAAGATTGTTATATCTAATAATAAAATGAAATGGCACAGTGTTTGTATAAAGTGTAAAAAGCACCCTAAAGGTTCATAATTAAATGTTGACATTTAGTTGTACATTCTCATGCCCTTATGTAAAACAATAACAAATGATGAAATAAATACAACTTGTTTTTACATTTGACAGGACAGCTCCACAGCTTTCATGTTATCCACATGGCAGCATAGGAATGCGCTATGCTGGAATTTGATGACCAAATTTATGTAAGTCGTTGCTATTTTAAGCACTTTATCAAGGATTTTAAGTGGCCTATAGGAGACGTGCAGCTAATCTACACTTCCTGAGTTTGACAAGTCTTCTTTTAAGGTAAAATACAGTCTGCACAATGTGGAGAAACTCCTCAAATAGAATTAATTCAGCATAATCACTTTCTCAAGACTGCAGCATGAAGAGAAAGATTAATTGTGTGGAAGAGTTAGGAGGGAGTGAGGGGACGTATTCTTCACCTTCTTGGCCCTCTCGCTCACTTCCTTTCAGTCCCCATTCTTTTTGAACAGCTGAAAAGTCTGAGATACATTATTGGAGCTAATCAGAGTCGAATGAGGAAAGCGCTGAGGTGAGACAGCAGAAATTACCTCCCCTCTCAGCCTGCCTCCGTGGCCTCTTTCACTGAGCTCCTGTCCACATGTTTCTCTGATTGAGGTGGAGGGATAAAGGTGGTGGGAGCTGACAGTGGAGGGATTCGTAGAGCTGTGTGTATTGCACTGTGAAGTCAAGAGGGTGACAAAGTAAATATATAAAACTACAAAGCGATAATAAAAAGAAATAGTTAGAAAGATGGGTGATTATTATAATTTAATTCAGTTGTCTTTATTGTAATAGTAGATGCATTTGTGCCAAATGACTTTAAATTGACAAAGTACTGGATTTATCTCACTATAAGTGCCATAATGATAAAACAAAATGATTTAACAGAAACTTGATACCATAAAGGGATATTTCAGATAATTTGAAGTGAGGTTCTGTCAAAAAGATATGAACAAGTAATATGTTACCTGTTGTAAATATTTTTCTTTTCAAAAGTCAGTTTTGAAAAAAAAAGTTTATTGTTAAACAAACTGTCAAGCTACTAGTCATTGGTCATTTCGGTGGAAATATAATATTCTTGCTCAAAGTGCGCCAAACATAAGAAGTGCTACAACTAGCTACTTCTGGCTAATGATTCCTTGGAACTTCAGTAAAAAAATAATAAAACAAAATCTAAATGATCACTTTGACTAAAACCATAATTATATTAATTAAAACCAGTCCTTAAGGTATAAGTGTTGCCCACAGGCAAAAGAGGGATGGCAATTAGAGAATGACTGAGCCTGTAAAGCAGATACAACAAGTTTAATGTTTGTTGCCAGGCAGTACCAGCAACCTGCCACAGCCTTACTGTAAAATGAAACAAAAGAAAAAAAAATAACAAAAACAAACAAAAAAACTCCTAATATTTCCCTCTGAATCATACCCATCACCACAGCAGTTACAGAAATAGCGATCTCCTTTTCTCTTTTACATGTTTCCTCACACCAGACGTGACACATGTTAGGTTTTATAACTCTCCTCACAGCAGGTTTTTATCTGATGTCCATGGAATATTGCATACTATTTCAACTAAAGCTTGAGAAACAGAACAGAATAAAAAGCTTGACATCAATCTTGATAGCTGATTACAGAGAGGTTATAGATAAAGAAGTGTGAAAAGTTTACAAGCAGGAAGTTTTTATTTATGTCAATAAAACCATAACTATTGTTTGCCACTTTGTAATTCATTGGCTGGCCTTCGTGTTATGACTTTGAAAGTTTGTTTAATGAGGTAGACGGACACACTCCCACACTCATTTTCACACAGACAAACAGGCTTTGCCGTGTTTTACTTGCACCAGTGTGCTATCACCTCTTCAGCATCTGTCACCACAGGAGATGATCACCAGGTTTTACCAAGCAGTGACAGCCCCTCTGCTCATTCTCATTGTCCCTGCTGGCAGACCATTTCTCCCCCTGTCCTCTTGCATTATCTCCTTACACACAGAGCTCTTTGCCTAAGGATGGACAAGAGGGGCTTAAAAGGTCCATTAGGATTTATTTTTGGTCATTTTATGATGCGCCTATGGAGTGTTACGGTGCCTGCGCAGCTGGACTGACCCCACGGTTCAAACGCTCTAACAGCCCATAAACACAGACAAGGCCTGCAGATGACAACCTGCCACTGCCCAGGCCCTGTCATCTGCAGCTCACCAGGCTCTTTAAATAGGTGTCTGGGGTGTCATTGTCTCTGAGGGCTGCCTTGTGGGGAGATGCATAATAAAACTGTGACCATAAACCTGAGTGTAAGTGGCACAGCCTCTCCTGTGGCTCACATTGCAACTTTGAAGCAGCAGCAGATTGTGGTTTGTTTGAGTCGTAGGAGAACAGGAGAAGAAAGGAGGGAGGAAAAAGTAATGAATGGCTTTATGACATTAAGAAACGAAGGCAGTTAGTCAGTATTAATGTCAAACCAAGGCATTCCCATCTCATTTCTTATTCATGCAGGAACACTGGCTGTCCACCTGTTACAGCCTCATGCTGTTACATCATAGATTATTGTTGTATGCTTCATGTGAAATTACAATGGGAAAACTCTAATTAATTAGAAATTTAAAGCAAATAACTTACACTACAACTAAAATCCTCTTTGGATCCAATTCTGTTTTGAAGCTAAAACCCCACAAATTGTTTTTGTCTACTCAAACTTGTGAATTTATGGCTGTAAGTCTCAAATCCCAAAGCTATTTTCTTTCTTTGAGGTTTACTTGGTTTGAGGTTGTGTTCCACCACAGTTCTCACAGTCTGGCCAATAAATTCTGTTTGCTTTGTTCAGTGTGTGGAGGAGAGATGGTATGCCTCTCCAGTAGGTTTTGCAATGGATTTCAGTAAGTTTAATGGTATTATCCAGAAAAAAAAAGTTTGCAATGCACCGTCTGCCAAAACCTGGACATCTTAAGCATCTGCTGCTCTTTATTGCAAGTGCTGACTTTTCTTTTTTTCTGTTATACTTTTTTTTATCTTGTCCTTCGTGTTCCAGATGAAAGCATTCAAGCAGGTAAAAATAAAAAAAAAATAAGGGCTACTCAGTCTTCCCCATATGATTTATGACTGCAGATGTTGTGGAAGTGAAGCCAAACAAGCTGCATTTTGTGAATGTGGAAAGACAGAATGACAGACACATTTATTTTCTTTTACTAGTCTCTTTTCATAATATGAAATAGTAATGGCAAGGGGTAAAAGGGTGATGATAGGATGCGCTGTATTAGATGAATGTTGGCTGATGCTTCTTTCTTTTAGCAGCAGGATTTCAGTGTGTTCTTAACTATCGCATAGATGGATGTGTCTGTGACTCCTTCATCATATCTGCGTAATGACCACCTTTCGCTAAAGGGTCCCTGTGAGAGTCATTATCCCTGATTCAATCGACGACGACAAGGGAAGGGGCTGGAGAGGACGGATGAGAAATGACAGGGACTGGGCTTTCTTATGTCCCTCCCCATGTCTTCAGGGAAGGTAGACTTGAAGCCTCCGCTTAGAAAATGAATAAACAGAGTAACAAAAATAATCAAGGCTCTTCAACATCAAACTGAGAGATTATGCTTTTTTTCAGCAATGGAGCATATTTGCTCATTGATGTGCTTCTTGAAGGGCAGCCCACCAGTTGTGTGCAAGATAAAATCCAGGTCACTGGGGTTTAGAGGGAAGTATTTTCACACACAGCATGCTCACTGACATTTGGGTATGATGTTTCTATTGTGAAGAGGCAAAAGGTATTATTTGACTGTTGGGCCACATGCATGGCGCATCGCTTTGTTTTGGCTCCATATGAATCAACAGTGTTACCTCTGGCAATTAAAATATCATTATTTCAATTGTTAAAGAAGCATTAAGCAAACATTGTCTGGATAACTGATTTAAAATGGTGTCTTTCTATCATTAACTAATTCCCTTTTTTTAATTTTGAAAGTTTTCCAACTAATTATCTAATTGTTCAGGGATTTTCTTGTGATAGTATTTCTTTAAACTGGTAAAATAATAACAATCTTGATAGGAGATTGTGCTTCTCTGAAATCATTATATTAATCGTGCCTATTGGTACAGCCACTTGTCTACAAATAATAAAGGTAGTTTTTGTAATTATCATGAAATATATTGGCAGATACATTAAGATCTGATTTATGCATTGCTTAGGTGTACATGCTTTAATTTCTATTTCACTGTAAAACTTTTAAAAACAGCATGGGACATTACAATATTTAACTTAGGAAGGTGCTGAATGTGTCACTGTTGGGAGCAAGTAGTGAAGTAAAACAGAAGTGTTTCATGCTGATTTGAGTGAACAATATTTGCTTGTGTCTTAGTCATGTGCATTAAATGCTTTCCAGAACATTGTGGGTGTAGTATGACATGTTGCTTGACCTGAGGTGGTATCTTATGTGCTACGACTGTTAGCAACTCACAACTGTGAGAAAATAGGCCAGTTTTCCATTGCAGTTTCACTGTATTCTGAATATACATGACAAAGTGACCAGTGAGCAGTAGGCTCACTCTCTCACTCTAGCTCTTATACACGGCTTGCAAAACTTCATTCTTTGCCACTTACATTATTTTGTTGTTTACCTCTGCCTACATCATACCTGCCATGCTTTGTACCTTGCCTTGCCAGTTGCCCCACGCTTATATGATTTAATTTAATTGAGTACACTTATTACAAAAAAAACTGATTTGAGGCTGTTTGTAAATAATTGTTAATTATCATTAGTGTGGTTTATGGACATTTACCTCTGATGTTTTCTGTCAGAGGAGTGCATCTGTGCAGGTGTCAAAATACAGCTTTAGCACTTTAGAGATGGAATAGGGACGCCCACGCCACATTTCAGGTGGGTTTGGGAGGTCCATATTGTCTCAATGACTAATTTAAGAGAAAAAGTGTTGTCATTCTTTTTGTTTTTGAAAACTCAAGCAACAGGTGTGCATTCCTTTGCAACTCACACAAAGAAAACTAAAAAAAAAAACCCAAAACAGTTGCAAGACGTTCTGGAGACGTTTGGAAGACTCCCACATGAATGCTCTTTGTCAACACGCTCAGTGTTTCTTAAATGGATTTACAAAATCAATCTAGCAGTTACAAGAAAAAGATACAATTAATATCATGATACGTTTGAACCAGATTGGTGACAATATTTATGCATAACTAAAATGTATTGTTGTGATTGCCTGGAATTAAGAACATTATGTTCAGAAATGTTGTTGTGTCTCTTTTCTTTCTTTTTTTCTTATTTTATTTTTTTTACAGCTGGTTGGCTTACTCTGCTGTAGGCAGCATGTTTCCTTGTATCACCTGGGCCAAGGCAAGCTGTGCCTGCTGACACTGTGCTTTGTCCATGTTGTTCTGTATTTAACACTATTCTTTACAGCGTGGTAATCTGCCACATAGCTTTTTTTGAGACAGTGGAACACATTCAATTTTGCTATATGTTTTTTCAGTCTTTGTTGATAAGTGTTGATTCGAGTGTTTTGGTTCAGTTTATTTTCAATGATTGGAAGGTTAATGATGGCCAAAAAGGGAGAGTTTTCTTTTTTTTTTGTCTTTTCTTGTCTAGACTTTTGGGAACACTGATTACGCTTTTTATTCACTTGCACACAAATAAATCTGTTTGGTAGAGGCTCTCTGTGTAGCTCAACTCAGATTTTAGTCACATCCAGCAGAGTTTTGTGTCCTGGCCTGTTGTCCTTCACTGCATGTACTCCCACACTCTGACTGCTCCCTGTTCCCACACTCTGCACTGCTTTAATAAAAAAGCCACAAGCGGCAATCAATAAATGAAAAGACAAAAATTTTGAAAAAAGATTTTGTGTTGTTCTCACAAGAGTCTATGAGGAAATAAGGGTTTATTTGTTGTCTGACACTTTTTAGGTTGTATTTTCTGATGTCAGGTCCTTTCACTTTAAGTCACTTTTAGTTTAAAATTTTCTAAGGAAGAGGACTGGGTATAACTTTTTTTTTACTTTAAATACTTTTAAATTAACATCTAGACATTTTAATCTTCGCAAACTCAAGGATTTCTACACCTTCACAATCTAATTTTTAATCTTACATGCATGATGAATTATGCCTACTTATGCAAAACAAAATAAGTTAGAAATCTCTTCTCAAAAAAATATAAATAATTTGAAATAATGTAAAAAAATGAACAAGATGAATCTATTAACCTGAATTTGATGGTTTTTATTTTGTGCTAATTTTACTTTTTGTCAATAAACTGTATTTGAATCCATTTGACAGTTTTCTATAACAAACGTGTCATTTTAAAAGCAAGACTTTTAAAAAATGATTTGATAGAACATGTCCTCTGAAATGTTACTTCTTTGTCTGATGCTCACATGCTTCTGTTTCCCTCTACTTTCTTGTATTCACTTCCACCTCAGATGGTGTAAGTCTGCTACCTGCTGCACACAGGTTTGTGATTACAGCATGGTCATTCAGAAAAGGCTCAATTTCACAGAACTACAGACTCCAACTGGAACTGGAATAGAAATCAAACTAAAAACGTGCAAGTCTTTCTTCTCAGTTGTCTTACTGCTGAATACTGCTTGTTAAGTCTGACCTCAGTTCATAATGTTGTGTCAATGTTCAGATATCCAAGAAAAAAAAACTGATCTTTATTCATTGAACTTAATTGCAGCTAATTTGAACCTCAGTTTTCCCACCTAATAGATTTATTTATTTATTTTATAGATGTATCTATTTGGGCTTTGTTAGCTTACTTGCACTCCAAACCATATATACAGTATATATTGGCTCTCAAAAAGGACAATTGATCATGTAGAAAAAGGTCAAAAGTTTTATTAAAGGACTTAAATTATAAAATAAAAAATAAATTAAAATGAAAAAATAATTGGAAAATGTTCATGCAATTAAATTTATTAATGAGAGGGCAGTTCCTCAGCCTCTGTGATAAACTCTGTAAACCACCAAGTTGAGACTCGTAGCAACACAACACTGCTTACACAATGACCTGAAAAAAGGGTTTAATTAGGTGTTCTCTCTTGTCTCATCGCCTGCCTAATGGCAAACCATTATCATGAACAGTGTTAATACCTGGAAACAACAACATTTGGATAATAGCAAGATATGAATAATTAGTATTGACAAAGTAGTGATTCTGATTCTTTCATGACCTGTTTCTTCATTCATTAGACAGAGTGAAGCCTGTTGATGACTGACTGGGTGAGGTTTTGCTCACTATAAGGCAACTCCCGTCTTATCTCATCATAGGTATCTTTTTTGTTTATCAAAGACACCAATCAGAGAGCTTCACCATGCAGAAATCAATAAGATATGTGTGCTTAGTAGCATCTCTGTTGATCAGGGAAGCTAAATAACAAAGAAACCTATGAAAGAAAGAAAACAGGTGTGAGATGAAAAGACAGCCTCGAGAAACTTCTCTGGAGGCCTTGGAAACTCTTCACACACATACATTAATACAGATGCAAACATAATCAGTCTTTTATACACAAACACACACATATTAGCTGTTAGAGGTAATGGAAGAGAGGGAGGGCAAACAGGATGGAAATGGCCCTTTATGAAAATTAGCATGTGAGGCTTTGTTTGTGACCTTGACAGGGACGCTGCTGCTTCACTTGATTCCCTGCACGCACACAAGCGAAGAGCTCAGTAAAATCTCAATCCATCAAGTTATATACAGCAGGCTTCTTGTAAACTATTCCAAGGGTACATTTATTTGAAACATTAAACACAGCCTAGCTAACGTTTGGTTTCTATTTACCTGTACTTCAAAGTGACCCCAATTACATTAGGTAAACTGCTGACACCAACAGCAGACTGTTAACAGACTATTAACAACTGTGGTTGTAACCCTGATAAAGCTTAGAAAAGCATCACAAAAAGATTTCTGAGTGTTATTTTTCATGCAAGGCAACAACCTGCTGATGTAACATTACTAAATCAAGGCATGTTTGTGGCCTTAATGCAGTAAAGATGATCACTGGCAGTTTGAGCAATTAACTTGCTTTTAATCAAACATGAGTGTTAGGAGGCATGTTTTATGCTCATTGCTTGTGGAAGCAGGTGATCTAAGAAGAACAAACCAGACAGGTGATCTATTTTTATCCAGAGCATCATGACTCATAATATGCCAGTAGGGAAAGTTCAAATTGTGCTTTTAGATTTTTTTTCCACATTTATTCAGCCAACCACTTTATTCTTCATTATACAATTCAATAGAGACCCTTTTGTCATGAGTAAGACATGTTAAGAGTTGCAACCTCAAACTTAAAAGGGGTAAAATGATGTAAAAGGGCACACAACTGTCAAATGATTTATTACCTCTTGACTTTCTCTCATTCTGTAACTCATGACTGTGAGATGAATTCTGTGTTAGTCTTATTCTGTGATTCTCATTGTTTTCTAATGTATGACATGTGTCCAATGGGACTGCAAGATTTGTCCGTCTATCTTTTCTTTCAGCAACCTTTTTTATATTCTGTAGGAATGAGATGGATACTTTTTGGATGATTATTTTGATGATACAGTAAAGGCCTAAACACTATAGGTTGTTTGTGATACATCTATGGAACCTGTATGTGGTTTATAAACCTCCACATGCATAACATTTAGATGCCCTAGCAAACTGACTGATGTCACTCTTTTATGGTTAAAAAGTATTTTACAAAATGACTAAATTATTACAATTTTTAAATCAGAGTGATTTAAATACATTATGTCTAACTAAATACTTTTAAAGTTATATTTACATTTTTATATAGTGCAAGATATTTTTTTACACACCCTTCAAAAAGAAAAAAGTCAACAAATGTGCAATAGCATCTTTGAACTCTCTTGACAACCTGGATTCGCTTCTCTTTTTGGAACACTGCTCTTTTTATCACCTTGTGTCCCCTCATGTAAAAAAAGGAAACAAAAATCTTGCTTGGCTGACATTTTCCATTCATACTTTAGTTGTCCCCTGTCTACATTCTGCCTTTGTGGCTCCCTTTGTGTACACCTAATACCTATTGTCTTCACCAGGTGTCCTCAAGCATGCACCAGCACACCGAGTTTTCCACTGAAAACACAAATTTTGTCAGGTGTGTTATCCCCCACTTCCAAATCACTGGTGCAATGCCTCTGTGTTGCACAAAAACACACCATTAGTGGTCTCCAGTCAACATGTGCTCTTTTAGAAAGCAGGCTCAGAGCTCCGCAGGGGGTCAGCCGCTCAATATGTGCGTTTGTTTGTGCGTGTGTTCGTTTGTCTTTCCTCGTGATCCACCTGAGAAAAAAACATTCACTCTGTGTATGCACACAAAACGGAGGGAGGGTTGCACCTCATTAATCAACAAGCAGCCTTGTTTTTTTTTTTATTTCTTCCTTGCCACATGCCTGGATCTTCTGGATCAACCTCAACAAATCTGTCAAGACATTAAAAACATGTGAGGACTATTCTGACCGGTGTCTCTTTCTAGTATTCACATATGTGTCAGAACAAGGTGAGACATGTTCTTCATGTGACTAGCATACAGGTCAGTGTGGTTTAAAGCTAGGACTCTGAATGCATAGTTATTGCAACATCCCTTCTTATGCTAACACACGCACACTCACTCAACCCTTTTTTCATTTGGGTTTTTGTTTTGTTTCAAAATAAAACAAGTGTTCTTTTATTCATTTATTTATTTATTTTGTCTTACAGCTAAATTAGGAAAATGTCAATTGCAAAACTAAAAAATGCTACTTCTTTCACAAGCTTTCTATTTTGTTCGCGCATCATTTAGGACCTTCTGGTGGAACCTGAAATCATAGCCTAAACTCCCGGAGCATTACATTTTCACTTCCCACTATAGATGTTTGTTTCATTTAGAGGGAGTTGATAGAGAGATGATCTTTCCTTGAACAAAATTGCTTTAAAGGAGAAATATCTTGCTTTTAAATCCATCTTTTTCACATTTAAATTGTTCAGTTGGGCTCTGAATTCCTCCTTATTGTAACTCCACAAGTCCCTCTTCCACCCTTTTTCTGAGGTGTGTCTCAAAGCCACTTGTTTTGATGCTGTTTTTTTAATCCAAACAAAACGCTTCACACCCCGCCCCCCTCCAGCTTTCTAATTTGATAGAGGTGTATATAACGATACAGAAATGTTTTATTTACCAACTAAATAAAATATGTCAACAACAGAAGACTTGTCCATATAACCTTATGTGTTGGAGCCAGAGTCTGACCCAAAGCCAGAGGTGAATGAAGACCACCAAGTTGTAGTTGATAAGTCAAAAAAACTGTGTTTTAATAGTTCCAAAAATGTCATGGAAAATGGAAAAATAAAACTGAGCAGGTTAAAATGACCCAAAATAAATATAAAGATAAATTTGCAGCACCAGGAGAGACTAAATTAAACTTTTCTGCACTTCCCAGAGACTCCAAATATGCAACAAAATGCATTTAATGGCTAAAAAGTGGATCAGCAATGCAACTATACATTAATCACAAAAATGAAATTCAGTATTCTGGTGCACATTCTGTTTCTTTGGTGAATGTTATGTAACTACCTCTGCAGCTAAAGCAAAGCCCACCACAGCTACTTTAATCTATAATGATTTTAATTAATATTGTCTTCATAAGAACACAGAAGTGAAAATGGGTCTCGTCACTCTCCGGTAAAGGGCTCTTTATACAATTCGGTGTGGGAGTCTGTGTGGTTCTTGCACGTTCCTGTCTTTGTGTTTGTGCAGATGTGACTGAATTATTAATACGTGACAAATGACAGCCATTTCAAACAGGACCTTCCACTCGACATCGATTAGATATAAACAATGCACATGTGTGAGCAAATGTGTTTCTACCACTGCCACTGAAGCCGCGAGCCACTTTTAACTCGGGAGAGGGAGGCTGAAATTGTGGCTGAAGGCAGGAGTGAAATTTATAGCAGCAGACAGTTACTTGGTATTCAGGCGGGGAACAGGCAAGACTGTTTTCACATAATTGTTCCATCATCATCTTCTCAGAAATGTGCTTTAAGGGTTTTTTTCTTGTGATTTCTCTTCATCTTCTTGTTTTGTGTGTTTCTTTGTGAAGGAGAAAGAAGGAATCCAAGAAGCCGATTAAGTGAAAATGAAATATAGGGTACATATGTGTACAAATTTGCATTTGTCAGAAAGTAAAATAAATGACAGGAGTGGAAGGAGTGAGTAAAATGCAATACATAGAATATGACAGCACTCTAGTTTATGTGTGTGTGTGTTTGTCTCTGTGTTCACCTGTCCACATTCACCTAGAAGGGGGAAAGCAGAAAATGAGATCAAAGGCAAACAACTTTATTGGTGGTCTCCATAATTCAGCAGCTCTACCAGGGGTCATAGTCTTTCCTTTGAGGTTGAGCAGCAGAGATGAATCTTTAATGCACTCCAGCTAGGGAATAATGGATAGCGCCGACCAGCTACTACTCAGCTCCGGTGCAGAAACATACAGTGCGTAAGAAATGAATGGGGGTGAGGGGAGAGTGTATAGATGCCATGTGTGGACTGTTGACAGGTAGTGAAGTGAACAAAGTCATGTATATTCTGAAAATTTCATGCTGCACTGGTATCCAGAGTCCAATCATGCTCTGTACGGCTTATCATTGGGCCATGGTGTACATATAAAGACTGAACTTTCCCAGATGACCGGGTTCACGGCTGTGACTCTTCGAGGACCTCTTAAGGAAGGGAAGTGATTGAGCTGCATCACTCTTCCCATTCTGACCCTCAGAACCTCTCTGCCCAGTGTGGTCCCCAGGCAATCCTGCCTCAGTCTACCTGCTGTCCCAGCACCTGGACTGGAACAGTGCACATCCACTATCTCTGTCCACCCAGAGGAGGAAAATTTTCCAGAGCTCCTGGGGAAGAATGTACAAAAACAGCAGCTACATCAACTGTGTGACTTCCTACAGTAGATAATACCAGAATTAAGCCAGTGACTTGATGTATTTGATATGGTCTCAACAAAGGATCAAAACAAGATCCTTGTAACTATGCTGGTATTGACCTTACATAAGCTTGTTTCTACTTGTTGGAGGCTTAGTTTCCTTTCAATCTATATTGGGAATTTCAGCCTAATCAAACATGAACACAATGCCAATGTTACCAGTAAAGGAGCCTGAAACAAAACTCAACCATGCTTTTGCAGAAATACAACTTTATGTACATGTTGTGTTACCCATATTTATCTTCTTTTCTGTAACCATAAACAGGCCATCTCTAATTTTTGTTTATATCCCTGACGGCCAAGATGAGTTTTAGCCCTTCTGATGTTTTGAGTGCTGTCAGAGTGGTGTCACGCACTGCACTAAAATGCTAACTCACTGCATAGCTGTGCCTGAGGGGACCAAGCTGGAACCATTGCAGTGAAATAACTAAATGTGTGTATTTCCTCTTAGTGAACTATTTTATAGGTATATTGCATTAAATCATATCCACTCAATGCAGCATACTTACCAAATGCAATGTATTAAAAGATCTATGTTATATTATTAGATTGAGAGTCACACAGTGCTGTGAAACTGGGTCACCCACGGTCGGAATCTAGAGCTGGCTCGTCTGAGCCGAAATGAGGTATAAAATATAAACAAATGAGCCTGCGATGCAATAAACCGAGCATCACACATTGCCCCAGCCGTTTTTCTTTTTTTGCACACACGC
>JARVJO010000002.1:10001322-10017238 GCA_031762555.1 Cynodonichthys magdalenae | reverse complement strand
TGGTTTTTTTTGTGGCAACCCAATTTTTAATAGTGATATATGTGCATCGGCGTTTGAATGGTCTGGTTTCTGTATTACAACTATGTGTAGGAGAAAACCATTGTACCCAGAGAAAATCCACCAAAACCCTGCATGTAAGGTTGCCGTCAGGCCTAGGCCTCATTTGCAAAAGAGATCTGTGATCTCAATGGGATTTGCCTTGTTAAATAAAGGTTAGTAATAATAACAAAACAATATGCTTCTTTGATCCAAAGTTCAAAGAGGAATGTGTTTCTATGAGTATTTAACACAAACATTGATATTGCATTTTTCATCACAAGTGAGATATAGCACTTGAGCAGTTAACATTTAAAATAAATGGGGAAATATTTTGTCAAGCTACATAGTATTTGTTTAAACTAACTAAATGACAAAGAAAGTAAATCATTGCATCTTTCTCTCATCTAGCTTTCCTTAGTTTACTTGTTCAAAGTTATGGGTCAAATTTATTTAATCAGAATTATGGGTCAAATTCAAACATTTTGAGAGGTTCAGAGTTGGGTTTTTTTGTATTGCCTATCTGGTAATGAACTTTGATTTTAAGTGGTTAAAACAAATATGCAAATGTAATCTGTTTCTTCTAGGCCATTCATCAATTCTTCACATTTAAACCCTGAGGGCATGCAATATTTGATCATCAGTGCTGCTTTAAAAATAAATTGCTAAATATTCACTCTATTATCCAAACAAGGAGGTGAACCTGCCTCTCAGCAGAAAAGGGAAAACATAAAAGAAGAGAAAGCACCAGCACAGATCCAATTACAGGTGCACCACAGAATGGTATGTGACTGAGGAAAATTAGAGCACATTATTCATATAATCAAGCTAGACCACTTCATTCAAGTTTATTGTTGCATTAGAGAAGGAAAAATTAAGTCTGCTGCTTAATACACTACGTATGTGACTGCGTATGTCAAGGCTGAACATGCAACAAATTCAAATTGTATTGAATTAAATTACATTACTTTGGCCCAGAATCATCAATGGATTGAATTTATTTTGTGGGTAGAGTTTCCTTCTTTAGTCTAATTTACAGTGTTTATTTGTGTGAGTGCCGTTTCCCTACATCTAAATGAGATATACAAGTAACAAAAAAATAATGCCTGATTCTGAAAACCCAGTTTGCAACATGTAGTGTACACCACATGCTTATTTTGTATTTTTCTTTGTGGTATTCACATACTTTAATAAAGAACAAAGGGAAGAAACAACCTAAAGAAGAGCATTAAATTCACCAAGAAAATAAAAAAAAAAGACTCCTTATCTCGTAATTATGAGATCCGGATCTCATAATCACAAGAAAAGATGCCATAGTTACAAGATAAGATGATATAATTTCAAAATAGATCTCATAATTACCAGATAAAATATCATAATTACAAGATCTCATAAATATGAGAAAAGTTACTGAGAGCCATTGTTGACCTATCTACAGGAAAATTGGACAATGACTGTATTATCAAATTTAAAATGCTTTCATTTTTTTCAGGTATGAGACACTAGAAAATATTGAGTTTACTTAATGTGAATGGCAGTATCTCGACATTCCACAGGCATCTCAAGTCCTTCGGTTTATTCAGGCAAAAAGCCCACTCTGACCTGCTGGTTGCTCACAACATCTTTTCTCATAATTATGACATATTTTCCCATATCTATGACATTTTACTTTGTAATTACAAGATCCAGATATTCACAAATATGCATCTTAATTTTTAACAATCCTCTTTTCATAAAATGAGAATGACTATCTGCAAATATTTGTGAAATATTTTCAAATCTGTACATTCAATGGGATTGGGCCAAAAATTAATTTAAAAACTATTGGTCTTTTTTTCTGCTCTCTGCTAGCTAGACTATAGTTTAATCTTTCCAATAATGAGGCATGGATATCTGTAGTTGCTGAACTTCATTCAGTACATCATGGATCAGAGTAAAATTTAAAAAAGAGAAAAATACAAAAGATGAAGATGCTAAAGGCACATAAAACTAACAAATGCTGCTGCTAGCTTAAATGCTAAATATGCTAACATATAAACAATATAAACAATATTTCTGCCAGTTTAAACCACCACAACCTACAAAGAAACTCAGAGTACATGTCAGCCAAATGCTTAAACATGAAATAAACAATACGAATAACTTACAGGCTGTGCTCTGTCTCAGGAAACAGCTGCAAATGTTCTGGAAAACGACATTTGCTGAACAGGAAGTACCAACTTCCACTTTATGTTCCTTCAAAATAAAACTCATGTACAAAACATTGTGGCATTAAAAAAAAAAAAAAAGACAAAACAAAAAATGGTTTTGAGGAGCCCAAACAGTCTTTAAATAAATAAATTTACTCAAATTTATACCAACACTAACCCAAGCACAGATGGACAGAGGAATGGTGTTTTACCATCAAAGATTATTCTCCAAGGCAATTTTAAGAAGGACAAAAGGAGGGGAGTAATAAAAAAAAAAGTGAATGTAAAAGTTGGGCTATAAAAAATAGCAGTGCCACATAAATAGTAAAAGCAAAGGGGATTACAAGGATACAAGAATCAGTGTGCCAAACACGGCAAATGCCCAGCACAGTGTCTGTCAACTGGAAATGCTCCCTAACTTGGAAGGACAACAGGGGTTGGGATTTGGCCATCGAGGGTACAAGCTGTCAGTGGCCTCTCTTATCCTGTCCCTTGGTTCCTCTCACTAAATCCCTGAGTTAGACATCAAGGCCATTGTGATCTGATTTTATCCTGTGTATCTAGTTCAGCATACCCAGTGTTTTTATTTATTTATTTTTGTATATACTTTTTTTGTAATGTGAGAAAACAGACCACTTTCTTTGGACTGTTGGGACTAAGATTTAATCCAGTGAATCAGGCTTAATATTGGCACAATACAGTAACTGTCACGAAGATTTATCAGTGTTTTATGAACATGTTTGACTGTTAGTTTTAGGTAATTTATTCAGTTATGACACACTTTAATGCAATGTTCACAATGTTTATATACACATTTTTATAGTAATTGTAAATTGTCTACATTTATAAAGTGCCTTGACCTCATAAAGTTTCTACAAAACGCATTATAATGTTTCTCATGCAGCCATTGTCACTCTTACAGTGCATACGGTATAATTTCCTAATCTTTTTTTTTTCTTTCAAAAACACAATTTTTACATTTATCTGCATGCTCCTGAAACATGGAAATAGAATCAAGTCTGGAAAACTAATGTGTTTTGTGAGCAGGTTAGGTGTAGAGTTGCAGACCGATGAAATGCACAATGAGGCATGGATTCTTTGATTGCAGTGTGTTCATATAATCTGCATCAATAATGTACATTTAATGGACTTTGTTTATCTAGGTCAGATATACCCACTGCAACAATGTTATTTTTTTAATGCATATATAGAGTGCAGCTCAATATTTAAAATTTTTATACAGCAAACTGAACATGCTAACAAAAATAAATTTGAAATACTTGTCTAGTTATTATTTTTTCTAATTGACTTTTGTGTGGTGGTGTAGTGGCTCATTTGGTAGAACTGTTGCCTCTCAGCAAGAAGGTTGGAGGATTGAATCCTGGCCCGGGCACCTTTCTTGATAGAGTATGCAGGTTCTCTTTCTGCGTGTGTTTTTTTTTTCCAAGCACTCTGGTTTCCTCCCACAGACCAAAACATGAATGTTAGGCTAATTTTTAACTCTACATTGTCCCTATAGGTGAGTGAGAGAGTGAATGATTGTCTCATTGTTTCTATGTGTCCCTGTAATGGACTGGAGGGTGACCCTTGTGATCCTGAAACGAAGAACCAGGTTAATATAATGAAGGAATGACTTTTGGGTTAGCAACATAAAAAACCTGCTTATAGATTTAATAAAAATATGGCAGAAAACTTTTCTCAGTTTTGTAATGAGAACTCAATTCAGAGGTTGACATGAGCTAACTGAGCTGCGAGTTCTTAACCGAGACAATATTCTATTTCCTAATGTGACCAGATGAAACTGCACATATTTTATTTTTATTTGAAGCTGATGGAAATAACAGTTTAATCATACACCAATCACAGAAAATTACTGTTTCTCAAGGCATCAAAAAGATACTATTAACGGTGAACAAGTCCCTCAGGGTTTTTGCTTTTGTAAAAAAAACGTTGAGGAAGTATTTTTTTTTTTTAAGTGTTTTAACTTAACGGTATCTCAATGTACTTTGTTATTGTATCAGTGCACAAGCAGTAATACAAAAAACTTTGACATAATTTATTGAGGAATCCTCAAAAGGTAACATTTAATGTTAGATTGAACATTTTTTTTTTCAGTTGCTCTGGTGTCTCTGTAAGAACATCTAATGCCATCCTATCTACTGAATATACTTATACATGTACTTTGCATAAAATTTCTGTTTAAAAAAAAGATAGCTAACACAAGAGATGTATTTTGCTTTGAGTAAAAAAGATCTGAAGACAATGCAAAACAAAGCAGCTGAGAGGTTCATTGTGTTCAATGCAAGCATCAGAACCAGGTCTCCTTGTAGCAGAGTAGCATTCAAAATATCAAATTATATTTCACACAACTCAATTCTATGTTGGTGTTGTTGCTGCAGCTATTTCTTTGTATTTCTGCACAAAATATTCTCTTGATGTTGCTGGACTTGTACATTTTTTAAGGTTACCTTCAGAAGACATGCTGGTTTGATTTTCTAAAATAATCTTCTGTGAAGCTGTGTGAGGCTCTCATTCATCCAAGAAAGATAAATCCAGCCTACTTGTCCCCCTGCCGTGCTTCATTGCTGACTTAAGTGCTGTGATTTGATGGTAAAATGTTTGAAATCCTGCTTCAAACTTAGCTCTTTAGGGAGATGTACAAATATGAGAGTAAGCTCATCTCTTTGATGTCATTATATACTTAGTAATCTCAGTCAAACTCAATTAGCATGTTTCTGTGATCATGTTGAGTGTCAAAATAAAGGTGGAACACATGATTCACTGTTGCAGGTTCCACCAGACTTTTCTCACATATCTTACTGCATAAGCTCTTGAAGTAAAAAAAAAAACAGCAACTGATTAGAACTGTATTTTTAGGCTATACAAAATGCCACTAAAGACTGACAGAGCAAAACTCTGCTTCAACTGGTAAAGTGAAAGTCTGTGTCAGGTTTTCTCTATAGCTCTTTATATGTAAGCTTCCTCTTTTATTTAGCTTTCAGGAGGAAAATGGCATCGTCCGAGATGCACTGACATTAAATACTTAAGAAAAAGAACTCAGTGTGCAGTTTGACTCTGAGAAGAGTCAATATGATTTCCCATGTGTAGGCATAAGATAAAATGTGCTTAAAGGAAGGAGGAGTCGAAAGGGTGGCAGCAGTTAAAACTGGGGTATTTGCTCCCATGACAGCAAGACTGACATAGGACAGTCTGAACAAGTCAGCCATGTGCCAAAAATGAAGCTTTTTAAAGCAGGCCACATCACATGCTTTTTTTTTTACGTGTAATCCTTTCATCACAACTTGAAGCATGTGAAAGTGAATTTATGCGCCTCACTTCTCATCAACACTAAAAGTGAGCAAACTTTCAAATGTTCATACAGAAATGTACCCCATGATGTCTCACTGCCAAAGTAGCATTCAGTAAATGTGTGAGTCTTTTCATGTGAGGGACTGTTCAGCTAACTCATAAAACCCCTTTAGGTTATCATCCCCATGTGACCCAATGCTTTTGCAGATTCCAGTTCATCTTAGAACCCCTTATGATAATCATCCACCTCTGTTTGGCTCTAAGTCTAGATGAATACCCCCCAGGTTTAGAGATATGAGACTAAAACCCTGGCTTCAAGGTCTCGGTGTGCAAATACAGTGCATCTGAGCAAAAAGATAAGCTGATGTGTAAAAGCATCCATTCTGCATTTAGATATATTTGTGAAAACTTGCTGAGGGTTGCAATTGTGTACTCAAACTGTAATATATAGCTTAAGATTAAATAAAAGACTAAGAGGTGTTGGTTTGTGGACTAAAGGTAGACATTATTTATCTTGGCCAAATGTCAGCATAAAAATATTATCCATGCTTCACCAACTCCATCCTTTAAAACAAAATGAAAAAAAAAGGATGAAAAATCACAAGAAATTCAAACTAGTACATTTAGGAATGATAAAATGCTGCTGTTGGGGCTATTTTGTCTTATAGTTACTTTTAGTTTTTATTAAAAGTTGTTCGTGTTCATTTGAAAACTTCCGAAAATACATATGAAATACTTTTAGTTAAAAGTGACCTATTCAAAATGTCAGAATGAAAGTAACAAAGGATGTGTATTTTTGATGCTCCTCAAACCATGGTAACTTCTTTTTTTTTTTGCAGGTAGTCTATAGCCTTGTTTGTGCTAATATTACAAGTCCAGTCATCCCCTTACCCTACAGTTCAAGGAAAATTCTATATTTGATCACCAAACATGTTTTTTTTTTTTTTTTACATTATTGTATTTTTTTTCCCCTCACTTTTGCTTTTCCACTCCCATGTGAAGCTTCAGCATCTAGGTCAAGGGTATTGAAGGGAGGCAGATTGCTGCGGCTGCTTCATGCAGCTTGTCTCCTAGAAAAGAAACATCCAAAGACACTCTGACCTTCTCTTATAGTTTTGTTTCTCATAAAATTTCTCAAATGAACTGACCGTGTAAGGTCTGTAAATTGTCTTAAACACATATCTATAAAATATACAGAATTATCCCAGCTTTATTGTAGAGCAGTATAGGACCTAACTGGATGAGATTATATAAAATAATAAAAAATGACGAGAGTGTAAACAGTCGGCCTCTGGAGTTACTCATGCAGGTCCTACTGTCACTCTGACCATAAAAATGTGACGCTAACAACCTGTGATCAAACTTTAATGGTATTCATAGTTGCCAGGGGTCTTTTCACTGCAATATTATTAAGAACATTTTTATTCATGAAATCTCCCAAATTGTCCTTGGAAAAACAGCAGGAGATTATACTGTAGGAGGCTACTGACCCGTGGGTTTTGAATAAACATGGAAAACAATTGGTGTTTTATTTAAAGGCAGAATAGTGTTTTGTGCTGTGGCTATGGGATAGGATTGGGAGAAAGGGACACATATTAATGGAATCAT
Organism: Cynodonichthys magdalenae; assembly: GCA_031762555.1. Taxonomy (NCBI): domain Eukaryota; kingdom Metazoa; phylum Chordata; class Actinopteri; order Cyprinodontiformes; family Rivulidae; genus Cynodonichthys; species Cynodonichthys magdalenae. The sequence continues at coordinate 10,010,096 of JARVJO010000002.1, read as the reverse complement.
TAAAAATAATAGAGGTGAAAATGACAGATGTTTAGACACATATAGCTTTAAAACAATTTTATAACAACAAAATGTGTTATTTAATTGTGCAGTAAGTTTGCTGTATATTTCTAAAAGGAGGCACAATGTCGCTGCTCTGAAAAATGTGTCATAACCAAAATTATGAAGCAGAAATGCTTTTTTGAATTTGCAGAAACCAACTGCAGAATTTTAGTGCTTCAGCAGTGACCTCTTTCTTTCACTTTGAAGCAATTAAAAAGCAAAAAAAAAAAAGTTAAAAACATTTTTTTATCAGACTGCTTTTTGTGCATTTCAGCTTGCTCAACAAAACAAAAGAAGGTACATTACCATGAGAAAGACTCAGTTTTCATTGTGCAGCTTACATTGATGTTCCAATCACTAATGGAAAACCAGTGATTTATGTGAAATATTTAGATAATCGGTTATGTATTTCCAATTATTTTCTAATTTTAAATGCAACACAGGGATGAATACATTTTAAAAGACAATTACACTTTTGAGTAACATTTATTATATCTATATTTAATCATACCTTGAAACATTTAATAAACATTGCAAAATTGAAGAAAATGTATTTAATTTACTTTAGGTTGATGGCTGAATACAATTTGCATGAGCATTTAAAAAAAAATAAAAATTAGGGTTGCAGTGTCGGGGGAGCTTTTGCAAATTAGTGTAGCTTTCTCCATTACAAAGTAAAAAAAACACATATAAGACTAAAATAAAAAGTACAAAATAAATAATCAATAATAAAAATAAATACAGCTGACATTTGAATGAGAAGCAATCGTTACCAGCAAGACTGTAGTGACCTTTGATAGTTTTTTCTTAAGTATTTTTGACATTTTTCTTCACATGAAATGCCTAGAAAAAAAAAAAACTTTACTGATTATACAGTAGCAGCAGCAATTACATTTCTGCATGGAAAGCCTTGTAGAATCAGGCAGCAAAAAACACAAACCTGCCACCAAAGAGTGAAGGCCAAATTACCTTGACACCGAATGATGTGTGTCAGAAAAGCCGTTCCTATTATTTTCTATCATAACCCTCAAACTGGCAAAGGCTGGATGCATGCCAGATCTCTGTAATGCTGCCCTGCAACACTACTCCGCTCTCTTGTACTATTAGTCTTACAACTCCTAAAATTGAAAAAAAAAAAATATCTACCTGCTTTTTTGCTTGTAAATCTCAACTCATGTAAGAGCCCACATTAGCACTTTGATTTTAGGACAGTTCAGAATCAAAGCAAACTAAATATCAAAAAAGTTTAACGAATAGAAAGACATTCATTTAGAAGGGCAAACATTATCCAGTGCTAACATGTTATATGGTTCACAATCACATTGTTAAAAAAACACCATGCCTGCCGGTGTGTGTTTTCACTCACTATGATAATAACAGTTGAGACAGTAAAATTGCCCAGCTGTATTTAAACGACAATGTCACCAGCTGTAATGGTGCTGTAGCGCTCCTTCTAACTGTTTGTTGCTGTTTCTGTCAGCGCTACAGCAGTTCTACTTCTAACAATAGGTGTCAAGATGGAAAAAATAGTCACACAATGGCACCAGAAGAGTGCATCAGTTCTTCTTGCATAAATGGTACTACAGATTTTCAGTTCATCCACTTTACTTTAAAGCTGGTGCCTGTAACAAACTGACCTATTAACTATGTATCTAATTCAATTAATCAGGTTAATCAGAACAATGTAAACATACCAATTCATCTAGATTTACTTCACAAACAGCATTTATTCACTGCTGCTCTACTGATTCAATTGTGCTGTGCACACTCTAAATCAGTATAATTTACTCAAAGGCCTTGTCACACTAGACAACTTATGCCAACTTATGAACAGTTTAAAAGACATCTACATTGAAAATGGAATTGAAAAAAATCAACAGGAAGCTTCTTTTCAGTGTGTGCATGATGTAGTTCAAACAAATTGATCAATTATACAACTTTTATTAGCAATTTAGACGTAAAAAATGTTTCATAAGTTGGCATAAGTTGTATAGTGTGACAGGGCCTTAATATTCACATCCCTGCTAAAAATGGTTGGTTGTCTCATGTTGGCCCTGTGATAAACCACTAAACAGTCCAGGGTGTATCCTTCCTGTTGCTCAGTGACTGCTGGCAGAACCTTTAACCCATTAGGCTCATAACAAAATTTTAAAAAGTGACTAAATGTATGAATTATGAATTATCCAACACAATAACATTCAACTAGCAATAGTGACTCATTAGGCAGACATTCTTACAAAAACCTGTTACACAAAAGGCAAAGGACACGTTTTTGCTTAACAATTCTCTACATGGGAGTATCTGACCATCTCTCCTGTTCAGCTGTCTTTACTGCAGCACTAACAGCTGCAAGCTGTCTCATTCCCTGTGGGATACAGCTACAAACAAAAGCTATTTCCAGCTGTTCAGTGCCCACTTGGGTGCAGATCCAGGCTTGATTGTTTACTCTTTTAAATCAAGTAAGAATACTTATCAATGTGTTCAGGTCGATAGCAACCTGCTCCAGCTTTTTCTACAAGTGTTCACGGAGAGGTAGAAACATACTTAAATTCCTTCTATGTGGCTCCTATGAACTATATATATATATATATATATATATTTATATTATTTATAATACTTACCCACTGCTTCTAATTTCTCCTTTGGTTTTGATGAATTTCCTACCAATGCGTTTTTTTTGTTTTGTTTTTTTTAGTTTTTGTCTGAGGTAATTGTAGTTTTCTGTTCAAGCCTGAGATAGATTTTTTGTTTTTCCTTTATAAAGAATTGTAACAACATAGGTTGTGTTACTTTGTCAATGGTGTAAATAGTATAAATGGTCAATGTCAATTTTTAGAGCTGAAACTGCAAATTGTAATTAATTGAATACCCTCCCCCATCCCCTGATGTCAACCTAAATCTTTGATGGGTTCTAAAAAGTGTAAAAGACACTTTCTAAAGCCAGGATTTTGTTTTTGCAAAACATAACAGTGCACCATGGCTGACATTGTTTAAAGAAGATTGATGTTACTGATTCATGTGGAGTTAAAGTCCAAGTTAGATTTTTTTTCTCTCTAAATGTTAGTATGGTAAAAGTAAAGTTTGTGAATTATAAAAAAACAACATCAGCCCTGCTACTTTATTGAGATAAATTCTGCACAATTTTGCGTTCATTGGTACCCATCAACCCTGCTTTTCAAAGGCTGCATACCTTTTGTTTTAAGTCAGACAGCAGTAAAGACTGTTGGAGTCTAGAATAAAGTAGATTTGGCAGTATTGTCAACTACAGTTTGAATTTGGCCCCACAATCTCTTATTGAAAGAGAAAGGGATAAACAAGTGGAACGGCTGCCTGTAGGCACAGACTGTTTGGGAATATGCGTGAAAGAACAGCAGTTCTAACAGAAGATGAAGAAAATCGGTTGAATGACAATTCAGAGAAAGAGCAAAGGAGCAAAAAGATGCAGGCAGGTGACTTTGTCTTTAAAAGTCTGTCTCCGGCAAACATATTGTGCTGTTGCCGTGCACCTAGACACGCTACGAAAACGCTTTTTGTCTTTTAGATCTTGACAAGTAAGTTAGGAGCTAAGCTTAGGTCACAAAGGTGTTGGTTACCTTGTCTGGGTGTTGATACGGTTCCCATTAGCACTTTCCAACATCATGGAAGAAATGAGAAAGACACCAGTGTCAGAGCCATCAGTGCTTGCTGAAACAACCATCAATCAGTGAGAAGAGTCATGTGGCTCTTCCACAAGCCAGTTTTTATTTTACCAGTTTTTTTTTTTTTAATCAAAGTATGGTTTTCCGCACATGCTTGTTATGAACTCCGTTAGACTTATATGCAACTGTCACTAAATTAAAGATCATTTTATTATTTTTTTATACACCGCAATATATAATGCTAACAATTACAATAATGTTAATTTAAAGCAAAGGGATCATAGAATGTGTGAAATAGTTTAAGGAAACGTTGGGAAGAAAACTAATGCTGATGAAGAATTACTCTTGCTCATTAGTAGGATTGCATGGATAGACAGATTATTTGGTGGATGTAGTTATCCAGCTATTTAGGTTTCATTGAGCCATGTGCAGACATTGATAAAATTGTTTTGCATAAACACAACTGTCATTTTCTTTTTAACGAGCACCTGCTGCCTGCTGTGCATTTTGAAATCCCAACTGGAAACAGCATATTCATTTTGTAGTCGATTAGTGTGTGTATGTGGAAATGGTGGAAGTAGTTGTGCTTTGTATGAGAATGCATTTTGAATTGTTATATGGGCACCGTGTATTTGTATCTATAATACCCAACCTGCTTGCAAGCCTAAGCAGTTTTTTGCAGATACTTGCTCAGTACCCCTCTTTACCTCCAGCCTTGCTGGTAATATAAGAATAATGACAGCTTGAGGCCCTGATGAAACCGACCTTGGTGTTAATGAGCTTCTCATAGACAGACAGTGGTCGTGTATGCACCTTAATTGACACGGCCCCCTTCTTGGGCTAAGACCACTTACCTGTGTCAATCTTAAAAAGACTTCAGTCTATGTCTGCCACAGCCATTTGTTTCGGCCACCCACTCAGGAAACACCAGCATTATCTTCCTATCCCAAGTGCTGTTCCATTTGTTCTATTGTTTTAAAGATATATGTTTATTGTATTGTACACTGTGATGTGCCTTGAGTAAATGTGGATTGTAATAAGCACAACTTTTGCAAGCAATCATAAAAAGCTAAAAAGTTTCATAAAACCTTTTCTGGTTTTGAAAAGTCATCGTATTTTGATGATCAGTCATGCTAAACAAAAGTACATTTTTAACTGACCATATGGCTTCTTAGAAATATCTTTTAACACTAATTCTCCTGAGTTGATTCTCTGACCATAATCATTAAAGATTTTTCTTTTTTTTTGCCCTTCAGGGTCTATAAGCATCAGAATATGTATATCTGATTGGATCTGCCTGTATGTGAACACACACACGTATGTCAATACACAATGTATTGTGAAGCCGGTGAAAGTAATTCATATTTTATGGACAGAACAAGTCAAGTGTGTAAAGTTCAACAGAAACATCAAAGAAAATGAACAGAGGCAATGACATTTTAATCGAAACAGCCACTAATGTAAAAATATAGCTCTGTTGATCGTGATGTTTCATTTTCTTTGTATTATGTTTGTTTCAATCTCATCCATGTTATGAAACAGTGAAAATTTCTACATACGTTTTTACACATGAAGGTCAAATATAAAACAGCATAAAGAAAACATAAGACTCACATAATATGGCTTAGATAGTACTTAATATCCATGTATCTGAATTTAATTAAATGTTATTTACACTTTCTATGCAGTTTGTGTAAACATTTCAAATACTTCCTGTAGTTAATATCAGTTGTAACTTTTATCATCATTATCCAACAACAGATGGCTTCTCCCTGAGCTAATATTGATCAGATAATGATAACCTAAATTCAAATCTTTATAGCCATGACTGAAATGACAAGGTGAATTACAACGTGTCTTATTTTTGTGTTTTATGTTTAACATTCAGCATAAACAGAGCTTCAGTCTACATTACATCTTAAACCAAGGCCTCTGATTGAAATAAAATATTGATTTTAAAACAAATAGCAAGAAACAGCAACATGATCCTGGTAGTGAGGTGACTTGTACCTTTTTTTTTTTTTTTTTTACCTTTTCTTTAACACTTAGGAAGCACACTGCAGCTCTCCACATCAGTCACTGAATTCCTTTCAATTTTTTGATAGCAGCAAAAAACGTGTCCGTGTGCAATCAGAGTCAGAAAGCTCGGCTCTGATGACAGTAATGGCTTAAAATAGGTTGGCAAACGCTGCGATCTAGTTCAGAATTTTAATGTTTTCTTTTTTATATATATATTTTTCTCCTCTAGAACAGAGCACAAACATTTCACATTTTAAACGTATTTACATATATAAAATGTATGTCAAAATAAACTGCTGTTAAAAATCTGCTTGTAAATGTGCTACAATTTGCATAGTTGTACTCTCTGTAAACAGAGTTGTATTGTGTTAATTTTAGCATCAAACAAAGTAACTTTATTCCAAAAGTGTGTCTCGACCTAACGATGTAGGGCATGCTAGATGTACTTCATGTGTAGACACTATAATAACTAAACTAACATTGCAAAACAATGAACAATCAACGACATAAATTGAAAAGCTCTTCTCTTTCCTTTCAGAATTTGTGATTTATCCAAACTAACCATAAACTAGTTAACATGTTGAAATCCAGAGAAATTTGTACCACTTGCTGGTCAGTTATTCAAAGTGTTTGAAAAGACCTTTTACATAAATATATTTGTGTTTAGAAGAAATTGACATAAATAAATTTTGGTATGTTATCACTAATTGAAGTCAGGATTTTCAAATACTAAGTGCTTCATAATCAACTAGTGCTGTTATGTTCGTGGCAATATCCACTCAAACAAGTACAGATACCTTAAGTAGTAAAAAACCTGTTCTGATCCAGCTTTCCAAGGTGAAGGGCGAAATGCTTTGGTATCATTAAGGCTCTTACATTTGTTGAGGAGCAGAGGTTAACTTTTCTCTCTGAGGCAAGGCATTTTTCTGTAACCCTGCAGTGAGCTGGGGAATAGTAGGCTACTAAATATCATGTGAGTGCTGTTGCTAACAGATGTGGATTGATGTTCAGATCAAGTGTTGGAGGGTTTTTTTTTTCTCCAGTGTGATAAAGTGTATCAGGGTGTCTTTGGCAAGAAGTCTTAGGCAAGAAAGTCAAACAAACTTGTCCACATAAGCACAGTGTTTCTTGGGCTAGTCAAAGTTTTTACATATGTACCTTCAAGCAAATATATCTTTGTGTTTTGGTGGAGAAAATAACACTTGACTGCAGAGTCAAGCAGAAAGAAGTCCACATATTTGTGCTGGCAAATTGATTGCTAGAGCCACAGATTGCTTTAATAAAACTCAGTCAAATTCTGCATTGTGTTACTAATTTCCCCTCCAAATCTACCCATCAAATTATTTTTATTTGTATTACATCAAACATTTTCTTCCCATTTTTTATTTTTAGATAAAAGTGATCAGTTTAGAGATATTTATTTTTAGGTATAACTTGAAATAAAAGTAACATCAAATTAACGAAATGTTCAGTTAAGGGAATCTTTCAAAAAAGAAAAAACTTGTACATTTTAGGAGGCTATTGAGGCTGATTGTCATACTTTCATTATTGTTCCTTTTTTAATTGAGGTGGTTCCCCAATGAGGGCTAAATTATTTTTATGCATTATTAAACTATTAATTCATATGACATAAACTTCTCCTTGCAGATATATCAGCCTAAAAAAATGACTCGTCTAGGATTTGTTTTTCATCTGTTCTTGTCCAGTTGAGCTCTCTGAACTTATAACAGCTTCATCTAAATGATCAATTTGTCTTTTAGCTTCTGTTTCGACGTTAGTGTTCAAGGAGGTTTTTTAATTACTACCTCAATTTTGTTCTGATTAATTTGGTTTCATTGACTTGCTGTGTTTCACAGGCCTTAAAAGGTTGCTGTAATTAAACTTTCACTTTAAAATTCGGCTTTTGATTCAGACGTCTCAGCCAGCTGTAGACCTAAATCTAATTTATAGAATCTGTAATGTAAAACTTTATTTTTATTAAACTTTATTTTTAAAAGGAAACGTAAACGTGATGCTGCCATCTTTGTAACCATTTTCAGAGAATCATTTTGTTTGTATGTTCATGAATGAGAACAAACCGTTGCTCAGTCAGTTTATTATGGAGGACTTAATCTGACATAATTAGAAATAAAAGCAGAAATATTTAAATGGCCCAATAAATAAATAAATACAATTAAAATGCACCAATTGAATAAAAAAAGGAGAACTTCATGTTTTATGATTTAATTGACCTTCATATTTAGTTTTCTAGCTAAGTTCTACTAAATTATATATTTTACCACAAAATTGTAATTTGGCTGGTTTCTTTTTTAATATATATTTTTGTTTTTCTTTTTACTTGAACATGCATCTGTGTCTCTTTAATGATTATATTATAAATATTTTATATATATATATATATATATACTCACAAGTCTTTTTATTTCCATGTGTTGCTTTTACTTTTCTCTGTCTCCTGTTTTTACTTTAAGTTATGCATTCCTGCCTCATTATGCAAATAAGGTGAGTGGTCCTTCTTGGGCCAGCTCCTTTCCTATTGGTCAACAGGCAGAAAGGACCAGGATCTATGTGCAGATCTAATGTGCATGTTTTTGCTCTCTCAGTTTAGCTTAAAGTTTAAGATTTAGTTAAAAATAAAGCCACAGGTAAGTGTTTTTCCTCCTTGCCTTTGTTTTTTTTTAACTAAACTTTAGGCTAAACTGAGGCAGCACAAGCACACACAGTAAATCTGCACATGGTTCCTGTTTCCGCCTCTCTGATGACCAATAGAGGAGCTGACCCAGGAAGGACTGCCCACCTTATTTGCAAAATGAGGCAGAAATGCATAAGAAAATGCAAATAAAGGAGACAGAGAAATGTAAAAGCAACACATGGAAATAAAAAAGAAAAAAATATTTAAAACTTGTTAATTTTAGCCATTGAAGAGACACAGGTGCATGTAAAAGTTAAAGGAAAAACAAAAAATATGTATTTTTAAAAATGGTAAAAATTATGTGGTAAAATATACACTCACCGGCCACTTTATTAGGTACACCTGTCCAACTGCTCGTTAACACTTAATTTCTAATCAGCCAA
>JARVJO010000002.1:9976898-10001222 GCA_031762555.1 Cynodonichthys magdalenae | reverse complement strand
GCAGTTCTGAAGGCAAAAGGGGGTCCAACCCGTTACTAGCATGGTGTACCTAATAAAGTGGCCGGTGAGTGTATTTTTTATTAGAACTTTTGTTTTATTTCACTGTTGCATTTTAAGTGCATGTAAATATTTATTGGTCCATTTATATATTTCCACTTTTATTTCTAACTATGTCAGATTTGGTCCTCCATAGCATTATGACAGAGTCAGTTCAATTTGGTTTGGTTGCAGAGCATTGTTACAAACATGTTTTTTGAGGGGGACTTACTGCACATCTTTGCTTAAAACATTACCTTAACTGGTCGTATCATTCCTGTTTGTCTCTTAGCAATATGTGCACCAGACAAATTTCAATAAAACTATCAGGAAGTACTTCAGCTGTCAGAAAACGGCTACAACTATAATCACTTCTCATCATAAGATGATGTTATCAAAGGCATCAGACAATAATAATTTATTCATATGATGAAACTTATTTTACAATTTTTTTTCCAACAAGTCCACACTTTTTTATATTTATCTGGTTTGTGTGCTCTGGTGCTTTTTTTTTTTTCCCCCTCTCTCGTGTTCCGCTTCTGTCCTCTCACTTTCCAGTTGGTTGAAGAAGATGGATGCACATCCTTAGTCCGGTTCTATTGTAGATCTCTTTCCTATAAAAGGAATGGATTTTTTTTTCCTGTTGTCTGCTTCTGCTCATCTGTTCTCAGTGACAGAGTTATTGTTTTTCTTTTGGCTACTCCTTTCTGCAGGGATCCGCCACAACGAGGATACACGCATGAAATATTTAGCAATTGTTTTGCGCTGAATGTCCTTCCTGACACAACCTGGGTTCAAACCTGCAGCCTCAGGATTACAAGACAGAGGCACTCACAACAGAGCTACCACAGCCCCCTTCTCAGTTAAAGTATTCAGTCGTAATGAATATATGGTATATTCAGTTTTTCTTATTACCGATAAAATATTGTTTTGCAAACTGGCATTTTACAGTTACTGGCATGCTGAATCTGACTTTTTTTTTTATAAATCTGAATATATTTTATTCAATTAGAATATATTGGAATATATCAAATTGAACCAAATTGTATTATATGTTCCCTTTTATTACCAAAGTTTTACTTACATATACAAATACACACATCAGAACATCCAGCTGAACTATTTTATATTCAACTTTTAAGTTGTAAAAGTAATGGTTTTATATAAGAAGCTGATATCTTTCTCATGCAGTTTTTTTAGTTGTTTTTTTTATTTTTGGTTTGTTTGTTTTTACAATGCAACAGAGTAAACATAGACAAAACTAATACCATGTTGGTATTTGACAGCAATAGTCATTAGTGATTTTGTTAAACTACACACTATCTTATTATCTCACCCTTTGAAGGTGATTACAGCTCAAGTGTCACTTTTGCAACAAAACAGTTTGATGAGCCTCAAAGGATCAATACTCTGAGTACCTGAGGAGAGTGCAATGAACTAAACACTCTCATTTGTAACCTTTTTATATTGGCGGGGGGGGGGGGGGGGGGGGGGGGGGGGGGGGGGGGGGGGGGGGGGGGGGGGGATTCAATGAAACAAAAAAAAGGATCTGCAATTTTCCCTAAATGTGAAAGTCCTGAGGTACAACAGAGTAAAAACACTCTGCGAGTCAGACACAAAATCAAATGTGTACGTTGAAACAAAGCCAAAGGCACACCCATCAGGCCATCAATTGTGAAGCACAAGCAGCCATTAGCTATTACAGGTGCAAATGAGCCATTGTTCTCACTTTTAGGTGGCTTGTACTCGCAGACACTTTTTGGTCAAGTCCAATGGAAGTGTGCACCATTGTTCTTTCTGCTGAAAGATTCAGCAATCTTTCATGCAAAGGTTGCATGCCCTTCCAGATGGAACCTGAGCTCAATGTCATGATCCATGTGTTTCAGTGTTTGTTTGTTTTTTCTGATTTTGGGTTTATTTTTATGTCTTCTGCGTTTTCTTTGTGTTCAATTTTTTTCTTGCACCTCCCTGTGTTTTTCTGTCACCCTCAGTACTTTTTCACTGTCAGCCTCCGCTCCTCAGTCCAGCTCTTCCCACTCACACTTGTTCTTCATTTCTATTAGTCTCAATTGCATCCTCAGTCCCAGTCTTTTTTTTTTTTAATCCTCCAGCTTTCACCTCACATGCACTCTGACATTGTGTGTGCTTTATGCCATGTTCGGTTCACATTCGTGTCTCATCTAGCCGAGCGTCTTGTTTATTAATTTGTTGCAGCCATGTCAGCCATTCATTTGGTTTTATAATGTAGATTTTTTTAATTTCATATTTTTAGTCTAACCCATACTGTCAATCTGCTTTCCTGAGTTTTACCTTCACATATAGTGACAGTGAAACCTGCAAAACATGGCACTGACTACCAGTGTTGTATAAAGTACCTCAAACTACAAATATCTTACCATAAAATTAATTTGGTAAAAGTTTAAGATTTCTCTAAGAATATTACTTGAGTAAAGGTATTTAAAGTATTTGACATTTACTGTACTTAAATACATTTTATATCAGAATTTACTTTTTATATCTAAGTACTAAAAGTAAAAGTATTGAGTAAAAGTGGGCAGTTAGACTGTCCAAAATAACATTTATTGGGAGGTGACCTCCCACAATTTTTTTCTAAAAGCCATAATGGTTACATTATACTATAATTAGTGCTGGGTACGTTAACACATTATTGCAGCCAATGCTTAACGACATTATATTTTTTAACGCACGTTAATGCGGTTATTTATGTTCACTGGACAGCTAACCGACAGACACACACAAACCCAGTGGTTAAGGCGGGGAGGCAGGACTTGATCACTATTGGCTAGATGGCCTTCGTGTCTCTCATCCAATGAGAGCCTTTGTTGTCGAGCCGTTGCGTGGCAACTCGCAGCCACTCTCATTAACCTGGCTAAGCTGCAGCTAAGGCAGAAACATGGCAGAAGTCACCAGATTCTTCAGGGCATTTATTTATTTTAAAACTTTTCCCAATGGTGGATTTGAAAGAAGTAAAGTTATCTGTAAGCGCTGCAACACTAAACTGTCTCAACACCGAAGCAGTTCAAGCCTGAAATATCCCTTCAGTTTAAAACCAGCATAAACAGAGGGAGGTTCTGAAGGAGGCTGAGAAGTGTGTTGGAGAAAAATAGAAAAAAGTAAGTAAGGCTGGTTTTGCCTAATTTGTTTAAAGTCTTTGAAAATGCATTGCCCCTAAAAAATGCTCTTAACATCTTTGAGTAAATTTTGTACAGAATAATGAGGTCAAATCAAAAATGTATTTTTTTGAGAGGATTTTTTGTTTTTTTCATTCCAAATGAGTATTACAGGAAGAATGAACATTTTAAACTATGCCCAGCACTAATTAAAATATTACAGTTGAAAATTTAAAGAACCCACTACGCTACCTGTTTAAGCTGCAGATATTCATATCTCTACCACAGCTATTCTTATACAAAGCTACATACATCTGTTGTGTCCTGCTACAGTGTGGCGTGATTTGTGTCATGCACAGCTGTGATTGAGTACAAACCAATTAAGGTGGTCATTTTATCTGGATATGGTTTTTGTTTGTTTGTTTGTTTTAACAACAACAAGCCAGAATGAAATAGGAGTATCAAATTTCTATTTTTTCTTAAAAGTAAAGATTAGAAGAAAAAAATGTTGGCTAAAAAATTATTACTTAAAGTATATGTAACCAAATTTTCTGTTTAAGTACAATAACAAAGGATTTGTACTTTGTTACTTAATCATTTTGACTACCAAGCAACTGCAGCCATAGAAGTGTGCAACATAACTCACAGATTTCAGAACATGTCCTCCTGTTTGCACAATTACTGCGTAAGTTAATAAAATTATATTGTCATTTTCTGTTTGTTTTAATTCATTTGACACTTTTTTTCACTCCCATTTGACTTCTTTTCTTTTTTTCTTTTTCGCCCTCTCTGGTGTATTTATATAGGTGGAACTGCATTGGAGAAGTGATTGAAAAGCTGTCCTGTAGATCAGGGTGGTTTGTGGGGCCTGTCCATGCTCTAATCCATCCTGCCGCTCCAACACCCAAGTAGAATTTCAAATAGGCAATCCCCAGAGAAGGAAAGGGGGGAAATGTTGAGAAGAAAAAGGTGAAGAGAAGAGACACAGAGGGTAAAAAAGAGATGTGAGAGGAAGGAGCTGGACTAGGAGAGGACAGACATCAGGATTAAAAATGAATAGCAAGAAAACAAATAGACTCAGGGGAGTGTGGGCATAAAAAATGAAGAAAGAAGTAGAAAAAGTAGAGGGAAAGTGGTTGGGAAATATTAACATGAGCTTGTCAGCAGTGTAAAAAACAAAAAGATGCATTTGTTTCAGTTTCACACCACTCCTTTTCTTCATTTGGCTCTGATAATGTATTTATGTCATTATGCGCTCAATAAAAAAGGAGAAGGGCATTGCAAAGTGAATAGAGTAATGGGGTCTCCTTTCACCTTCTAAAAAATCTGGGAGTGACAACCATAAAGAAATTCTAAGTTTTCACAAGTGATAGCTCCATTTTTTTGGAAGGACAATTTATCAGCTCAAAATATCAATTGGCTGATTATAAAATTTATTTCAACATTTAATTGGAAAATGGCTTCTTTAATTTAGACAAAAGTCTGACAGTGTTTGGTTTTGGTTACTTTCTGTGCATCAGAGTTTAAAATATTACCCAAAGGTAAAAAAAATAGCACAGATAGGCAACAATACCTATTTTAATGCACTATAAACCAAATTATGTGGTCAAATCAAATTCTGAAAATTGTAATAAAAACGGTCAAAATCTTGTTGTAGTTTAGATCAATCATTTTCAGAATGTCAATATTTTACAAAATGACAACTTGTAAAACACGTTTCTAACATTATCACAATTTATATCAAAAATTCACTTCTATACTGAGCAAGCAAGGCTCAGCTGACAACCGTTTAATGAAAGAATGTCATTTTTCCAGTAAGAAACCTTTTGCAGAACCAGACTGAGTAGGGTGGCCATCTGCCTCAATCAGTTGATTGTGAGAGCCAGAAGGGGATGATAAAAAAGTTCTATAAAAATGTTATATAAAAACACTGAGCGAGAATAATAAAATCCTAAAAGAAATATAATAAAAATAAATAAATATCTAATTTATTTGTACTAATAAAGATACATAAACAAACATTATGAGTTTTTGTTATAGCAATATTAGTAAAGAAAAGCTCAGTTATTGCCTACTTGCCTTTAGTGAGCATGCAGCAGTGCTAGTAGTAGTCGTAGGGTGGTCCAGCAGAAGGGAGGTCATCCTTCAATATAAGTTTGATCCTCATATTCGCTGAAGTGTCCTTGGACAAGACACTGAACCCCTCAATGCCTCCAGTATGTCTAAAAGTGTATGAAGGAAAACAGACAAAAAGTGCTGTATGTGTTGTTTTTATTTTCAGCTGCTCCCTTCTGCAGGAATTGCCACAGCAAGAAAACTTAAAAGATTTAGCAACTGTTTTACAGCAAATAGCTATCCTGAGCTCAAACCTGCAGCTTCAGGATTACAAGACAGCAGCACTGTCCACCAAACTACTGCAGTCCCACCCAAAGAATGTCATACATACAGTACATATAGTGCTAAAAGCATACTATGACTGTGTGTGAATGAGAAACATTGTAGTTTGTAAAATTCATGGAAGTTAAAAAGGTGTTTTAGAAATGTGAACCATCTACCACTTAGCAGCACAGTCTATTTACATCATCTCTACTTAGTGGCTGAGGCTGTGTTAAAGAGACTCTTCACAGTTACAACTGTTATAAATTCTTAAACATACCAAGAAAACAAAGAAAAAGTCAAAATATTCCAAGGCAGCATAGCAAAAAATAAATAAACTGCAGTGTGTTAAAGTATGAAAGGAACAACCTTATAATTTCAGGAACTAACATGAGGTGAAGGAGATAATGCCTTACCTATGATATCAGCATATTTATTTCAGATTATCAGTCCTTTACTGTACGAGTTAGAAACACAAGGAAGACCAAGCACAGTATGAACCTTAATGACACATTACTGCACAGCCGCTAAGCTCTGTTTTTACATTTCCCTGCATTGTAGCCTACAGCAGAAACTAAATATGAGACACTGTGTGGGGATGAGTCTTCTCTAAGTTTATAGTTTTAAACAGAAAAGGTTATTTTGTGTTGATGTCACTGTACAGCAAGAACATCAAATAGCATTAGTAATGAAAGTCAGGCTGAGGTTGGTCTGTTTGCTGACAGTTTTATAAATGGCTTTCCAATGTGATGTATGTTCGCTGAACTTTTGGACAGTTTATGGCTTTGTGCTTTGCAGCAAAATGTGATTTTTAGTTTTGGCTCTCGTGTTGTTCTCCGAGATACAGCGTCATTCCATGTGTGATCGAGAGTGAGAGCACTTCACACTTCATCCCATGCTCATTTTTCACAGGGTTTGGCTCGTGGTGTGCATAAGCCGCTGCAGTAATCCCAGTTTGCCAGAAGAGCAAGGAGGTTTAAATCTGTGCCCAAATGTATGTTTTCATTTTGTCTTTAGAAACAACTATTTCAACTGAGGCTGCACAGTAATACAGATACTAAGACAAAAAAATGGTTACTTTGCTACTGATCCTAAACATTAAATTTAAAGTTTATGGATATAATTTTAATATGTATACATGGATGATTTAGGTTTCATTAAAATCATGGATTCTGTTGTCAGTCAAATCTGTCACAAAATGTACTAAGTCGGCATGACTTGTCAGTTGTACAAATGTTGTACAAAGTAAAATTTAATATCTCAAACACAAGATAAGAACCTCCTTTTAGGAGCAACCTCACAACCCTCCTCAAAACCTTCTTGTACACTTCTCATCTACATCTTATTTGTTCTTTATTCTGCTCATCTTCTTTTAAAACAGGATCGGCTCTAACCTCTTTTTGTTATTCAAGATGAGGACATTTGTTTTACTCCATCAGTCTCACATTTAGTAACAACAGCTTGAAAGTCAAAGTTCAAACTACGTTTTAACAAAACGTAATAGTCGAAGCACAAAAAAAGTTATCACATCCTGCAATGATGTAATGATGTCTCAACAGACTTAGCAGTTATTCCAAGTTCCTCACAATTCAAAGGTGAACCTTTTTCTTGTGAAGTAAAAAATGTTTTATATGAAAAGCCTTTTCAGCGAATGTGTCACTTTTTTTTATTTGGCCAGTGCTTCTGTTGTTCCCAAATAGATAAAAGAATCATAAATGTGTCATCTTCTTTTATCGCACTCTGCGCATTACTTTCCTGACAAAAATCACTTCCTGAATGCTGTAAAACAAACTATGAACAATAATTTTTTTCTTTTTTCGCAAATATTAGGATCTTTTGCACTGATTCAAATTATAACAAATGATGACACTGATGTTCTTTACAGTGCTTCAGATTTATTTTTAGATTTATCTTAATGTATTGTTTATTTTGTTACTGATGAAAAAAGAGAAAAAACTAAACGACTACATATACACAGATTTTTTTTCTTCATTTTATTTTTTAAGCTAAATTTCCTGACTCTGGACATGCAAGTAAGTTTTTTTTGAGGTGTCTGGATTTTTTCCTTATAAAAAAGAGTTTTTGCATAAAGTTGTGAAGGCAAGCCTTAAAAGATGACAAAAAAAGAAAAGAAAAATGGCCATAGCTCAGACATAAAAAACCTAAGGGCATCTTTTATAGCAAACAAATAATCAATCATGTCTGTTCTTTTTTGTGTCATAGTTTATTTATTTATTTATTTTTTGTTTTAGTTTTTTTCTGTTCCTTGTTTCTTCCTCCCTCCTTTTTCAGACAAGTCGAGGCAAATTGTCGGTCTCTCTGGGGGACCTGGTTCATCCAAAGACCTATTTCTGTTTAAAAAAAATTAACACTCTCTTGTGATTCTAAGCTGTGTTTATTGTGTTGGCTTTTCTTTATATATGTCATCATTATTTTTGAATTTCAACAAAAGATACTTCACAGCTGACCTGTGATCTTGATCTGTCGAATTCTTAACCTAAACAGCGAGTTTGTGTTTACTGGGTCACGGTTAGCTGAACAGTAAATGATAAGGAGCCAGTTGAATTGTTCTCAATAGTTGTGGATTACTGTGAGGGTGAGCACAGATAAGTTCTAACCTTTACCATTAGCATATTGTGTTTTATCCATTCCAGCTTTCACTCCGTTGCTCTGAAAGTGTTGTCACTTTATCTTGGCAGGTTTGTATTATCCATCTACTTTCAGATTAAGAATCACTCCGTTGTACGATTCTGAAAAGCAAGTTCGATCAAACATTACACAAAGGAAAATGATTTTTGTAGCCACACTTTAATATTTTATTATGCAACAATTATGACATCGCTCATAAAACACAAGTAAATTTTCTACTTCTACTAGTTTATTATTTAGGTACAGCCAGTAACTGAAAGGTAACATTTATTTAATGATAAAACACCAGACAACCTGCCTGAACTTGTCACCCTCCCCAGTTTAACCCTTAGGTTATGTCCACTTTTATTAAGAGAATTAGTGCATGTCATGCACTCAGCACAGCTCTGACTCCATGCTGTGGTAGGCTCACACACCCACCTGCACAAGGCTCTGCCAGAATCTGCACCTGCTCTCATAGAGTTTAAATGTGTGCCACAGTTTGGTTCATATTTCATTAAACTGTCACACATCGTTGGCAAAGTCCCTTCTGAAATCCCCACTTGATGAAAAAAATCCTTCTTAACAAATCTGTTATTTTCTTTATTTGCAACATGAGTACACACTTCCACACAATTGAGGCTACAGACTTCAATTGTACACACTTAGTCACATATTCTATTTTTAGAGTTAAAGGATACAATAAAAGTTATGATACAGCACTTGCTTTGCAAATAGTTTCAGTCTGTGGCTGACAATAGGCCTTTGTTTGGCCTTATTGTTGTCTTCTGAGCTGCACCAAAATGTATTAATGAAATAGTATGACATTCTTTGGGCATTCTTTTCCCCCTCTCCACTTAAAGTATTAGAAACTTTAGGATTTATTTTTTGTTTTCTTGTTGACTAAGCAACTATATTAAAACCTGTGGGATTTCAACTTAATGAACCCCATTGATTTGTTCATTGATTTGTGTTCAAGCTAGCAACAAGACTGGGAGAAGCATTTTGACACTGGAAATAAAGTGTAAAACTGCAGATGATGGGTGTGTTGTTGCATATATTTGCAGTGTTGAATGGATTATTTGATATCCTTATTTCTTAGTATACATTGTGCCTGACTAAAAGGAACACTGTAAACACTGCATTCACTAATGAAAAAGACTGCACCATTTGCTGTAAAATTGCATTTTAAAACATGTATAGTCACATTAAGAACAGAAAGACAGCTGCTTTGTGAGCACGTTTTTTTTAAACACATTACCCTTTATCATAAAGTAGGTTACATAAACAATGGCACATGGTTGTTCAAAAGACAACAACAAAACATAGTTATAGCTTAAATATGGGCATTAACACACAGTATGTGATTAAAAGCAGATTTTAATGTTTTACCTGCTGCATATTTATTGCTATTTGAATCTTACGTGACACTGACATTTGTATTCCACTTGCAACCAGTACCTAACTGTTCACCCTTCATTTTCCATTAGGTGGTACAAGTTGGCTGATGTGTGACCATGAGATGGCAAGTGAGATACATTGTGTGATAATGTGTGCCTCAGAATTGGCAGTCTTGCCTGATTTTTCTCTTCCTCTCACTGTATGGGCTTGATTGCAGTGGTATTGCCTGGTGTGTGAAGTTGGACCAGCTGCAACTCATTTTCCACCTACTAAATACCTGGTTGCTACATCTATGGACTGAAGTCCCCATCCCCAAAATATTTGCCTGTCAGAGGATATTTGCTTTTTTTTTTTAATATTTGTAACTTGATCTTGCTACTCACAGAGAGTAAGACTATGGCCCCATTAAGACATGGCCCTGACATCTGCCATTGGAGATTGGAACACACTTATTCACTCTACATGCAAATGTGTGTAGTCAATGCTGCACAGTCAGCTGTTCGCCAAGTTACATGGGTGCATAAGCAATGATGATGATAGGTTAAAACTAGTGCTGGGCATAGATTGCAATTTTTAATTGTGATTATTCTTAAGAATAATCACAAAGTTCCTTGAATTTTATTTAGGAAACCTAATTACGTATTAACAGGTGTGATTTGAGAAAATTTTAGAGTTATCATTGTGCAATAAAGCAATATAAAGAAGTCCATTGGCAACATGCCAATAGAAAGCTCAGAATACAATAATGTGATGGACATGAGTTTTTTTTACAATAAACTGGTTACAGCAAACAGAAAACAAACATTATGTCCCAGAGAAAAGTCACCTTTAAGCACCCATGTAATCCTCTGATCGATATATTCTTGACAAAATTGGCATGTTTCATTGACACAGCACCAGCTGGACCATTAAAATATCCAGAAAGTAATCCTGCTGATTGCATAAAGTCATGTCAGGTCAGCAGATGGTCCTTCATTGTGGTACAAGATGAATTTACATTTAAACGGTGAAACAAAAGTGAACAAATGTGTCCCAGAGAGCCTCTAAAGTTGGCTTTGAAAAATATGAATTGATTATGTTCTTAATCCATCAAGAGCACATTCAAACTAGTCCACTTTTGAATCAATGACCCAGGAAATATGTTTAGTGTCAGGATTAAACAGGAGCTGAGAAGGGAACTACACTGAAGAACTTGAAACCTAAACAAGAAAAATCTCAAACTTAGAAGTCCAAATAAGCCAAAGCACTGAAACCATTGGGTCTACTTGTCTCATTGCTGTAAATAAATTCACCAAAATCAATAAAGCTTCCAATTCAGTTACAACACTGAGTGGGAATTTCTCTAACTCACCTTCATTGAAAAGGCAGGCAGAAAAAAAGACCTTTGGGCAATTTGGAATTTTTTTTAGGTAGGCATGTGACTCTACTGCATTTGTGAAATATCCAAGTGGATAATTGTACATTTGCAATATCCCTCTGATGAAATAAAGGAATGGAGATAAGCCATGTGGTTCCTACATCTAGATCCCCTTGAGCAATGAATACAAACTCATATTTAAAGTGTGCTGTCAGCCAGTCAGATTCAGTTACACTGCTTGTGTAGTCTTCACATACATGACTACATATAATTTTTCAAAAGTATAAAAATCACAAAATATCCAACTACTGATAGCTGTTATTTATCAGTGACAGTTGCATGTTGATTGCATGTTGAGAAGGGCAACAAACTAGATGTGAAAAACTTGTTGACTCTTATTGGAAAAAAGGCAGTTTTATTTTGAGTTCTATACATCCCAGAGAAAAATTTGATGAGTAGAATAAATGTTGGTGGTAGACATGACATATCATCAGTGGTAACTCACCAAACACTTAATGGTGATCCTTGAAATAAATCATGTTTAAATAAATTTTTACTCTTTTTACAAAAGGAAACCTGTCATCAAGATGGATTTGACACAAGTGCAGTTATTCTTTTGCCTTTATGCCTAGCAATAAATCTTTGCAGGAAAACTTGTGTTTTGAGTTACACAAACTGTAAACTGCAATTTCCACCCTTTTCTTTGGACAATGTGCTACACATGAATGAACAGAAGCACAAAAAAGCACACAGCATCATCAAATACCTATCGAGCCACCATTAGCAGTGGTAAATAACCTATTTAAATCCCCAATATCCCTGTGTAGGAGTGCCTTTTGTGAGAATAATATCAGTCTCTCAGATAGAAGGATGCATCAGCCATGATCTTAAAGATGAAATCACTCAAAAGGAACATTGGGTATAAGCACACAGCTCAGCGCAAAGCAGGCTGACTGCAGCTGAAAATTGGCAAGTGACCCTTGAGACAGGTCAGTCCCAATTCACAGACAGCAAATTGTGTGGAAGGCATTGATTAATGGGGAAGACACATCTCGTTATGGCCTTTTGGTGTCATCCTTTTGCTTCCTCCTTGCCATCCCCAACCCTGCCTCACTGCTGAAATTGGACTAGTGGCTAAAACAACAGCTCAGTGATTGATCTTAGATTGTAATTACTGCAACCACCCTGTTCTGTTTTTAATGCACAATTAATCCTAAAATTTAACAAAACAAAAGCCACTTAAAAAAATCTTTTTTTGTTGTTGATTTTATGTTTTTTTTGTTTTTACTTCTGGTATTTTCTTATTCCAATTATCTCCGTATGGTGTGAAATAATCACTTCTGTTTCCAGTTATGTTTTATCAATTTTATGAATATCTGTATAGATATACATTGGTGAGAAACAAGTAAACAACAGTGTAGAATAAATTAAAAAGTGGCCTTTGTTTAACTGTTTTATTATTTGCATGTATTGTGACCAAAGGAGATGACTAAACACTTTTGATTTATAAAACAGATACATGAAAAAAGGTGAACTATTATTGAGTTGCAAAAATATAACCAGAATTGAACTAAAAGTGAAACCATTACGCAGAGCTACTCAAACCAGTGAACTTCCCAAATTATTTTGCTCTTGGTTGTTTTTGAAACTTCAAATGGGAAGGTTAGACCTCTTTTTTTTGGTTCACTCTTTCTCTTCTGTGTTGATTAAATAATGTGTGAACCTGGCTGCAGGACCATCATGATGCAATGACAAAGAAAGCCTGCATTTTTTTTTTTTTTCATTAGGTGAGCCAGTGTAACAAGCTCAGAGCTTGCTGCAAGAACGAGGATGCTAGTATGCTAGTTAATTTGTAAGAAAGAAAGAAAGAAAGAACGAAAGAAAGAAAGAAAGAAATACCACACTTTTACAAAAACTACATCATCTCAAGGGGTGTGATTTTTTTTTTCTCTGAGTGGTGACATTTATTTATTCATAATGTGTTTTGTAAACTGCCTTATTAATATAATATTTAATGTTCATTTATTTACTTTTTTTTGTAAAAAGTTCTTCAGATATTGGCTATTTTGTTTGTGATTTTCAGAAATCTGAATGTTTTTTTTGTGTGTTCAGGTTGTTCTGATACATTATTAATGCTATTCTTGGGGTTTGGTGTTTTTAAACCATCAAAACCTTACATATTATTGAAGTTTATGTTCAGAACATCATGCCGGACTGCCACTGTAAGACACTGCTGTCCATAAAAACAGCACCACTAGGTTGAAGATGACTCTTTCTTGTTTATTAGGTTATTTTCATTGAACGTCTCAATAGCTGTGACAGCTCCAGCCGTTATTGAGTTTGGCTTGTTTTCACTACATCCTCTGCAAACTTTGACACCTGATTTCATTGAGGGAGATAGAATTTGAAAGGCGGGGGACACGGGTCACCAAACCCACCTCACCACAATGTCTAATACACAGTACCTGAGTAGCTGGTGGTAAAAAATGCTCCTGTTTCTAGCAACCTTGTGTTTTGCTTTGTTTTTCTGGTTTTCTTTGTTTCTCATATGACAAATTTGAACTTATCTGTATTTTTTTTCCTGTTTGTTATCCTTTTTAGTTATCTTTCAACTTATCTTTATATAATTTTAAAAACAATAGATGTGTAAGATGAATTATACTGAAAAATGTATTAGCTTTTTTATTTATTTTGGTGTATTATAATTTCTTCTTAAAGTTAAATTTTAGTTGTTTTTACATTTATGTCATTTCTGAGACTTGGGACTCAGAAAAGTTTTCAGATCAACCAAAACCAAAGTGTTGTCCAAATTTTAGGTAAGACACAGCAGCTTGTGAAGAATGTTTCAATGTTATTACAACTCACAAACAGGTTATGTCAGATCTCACAATTTAAAATAAAAATAAAACTACGTAGCTTTCCTTTGTTTATACTGTTGTCTTTATTTATGTTGTGTTGATTTCTTGTTGTAGCCTACTAGTTTCCTTTTGTATCAGTTTTCACAGCAAAATAAAATCTAAATAATCATACTATGTGTGGACAGGTTTAAACTATTCAGCTCAATCATGTTTCGTGTAGCGCAATGTCTTTTTTGATAAACCAGAAATAATTAAGTATCAATTTCAAAAAGAGTTGGTTGAATTCTCAAAAATACAGTTTTACATGATGTCTTTACTACCTTCAACAAAGCAAACAATGATCAACCACAAACCAAAATATTCCAACTGACTACAATCTGATTTCTTTGTTTTTTCTTTTTTTGTGTGTTGAAAAGACTAATAGAGTCCAAGTCTTTAAAAACAGTCCTTGTAGTCCTCATTACTCTAAGAACCAGCAGTCATTTTTTATCTAAAAGTACCAAATGCCTCCACCTCACACCGTCCTTGCTCATTGGGTTCCAAGCTCAAAGATGTACTGCTAACCTGCCATTTGTTTCTCTGCAAGGAGCCGTGAGAGTGCAGACAGTTTTTCTCAGTACCCATACTCAGCGGAAACATTCTATTCTCAACCCTAACACCTGCTTGTGCAATGTGGGCACTGAAAGTGGCAGTTTACCTGCTGCTCATTTACATCTCAGGGGACACAACATGACAAGATGATGAACCAGTTTTTGAAAAGTAACCAAACTCGGGGTGGCAAACAGGCTGTTGCAGTAATTTACTATATCAGCTGCTGTCCTGAGCAGTGCAGCCCAGTGCATTGTTTTACAATCAAAACGAACTGTGGTTATATAACGCAAGGTTAAAGAAAGTATCACACCAACCATCACTCAGACAAACCTGAAGAGAGTTTGTTACTTAGAAACATATTGTACCATAAGTTACAATTCCTTTGGTTGTAGTTTGTTTAAATATTTTTTATTAGCAACAGAACACAAGTTCAATCAGACCCTTTTTTCGGAACTATTTATTTCTGCAGTTACATTTTAGGTCTGTAAATGTACTGTACAATAAATAAAACAATGTGGAGTACTTGACCTTCAAAAAGTCATGCTTAAGCAACATGAACAACAATGCAGCAGTGTTTTTGATTATTTTATGACTTCAAACTATGCAGAATTACTTCAGAGTCAGTGCATCTTCAGTAGAGGACCAGTTTTAAATGCTATATTAGGCTTGGCTATTTGATTATAAACTAAATCAGCCAATTTCCCTTAACATGGGCATTTGGCTGCCCGTGTGGCAATGCTGGATTCTTACTGCCCAGGCAGTATGAATTGGTAGTCATCTCTTTTCCACACTAGTCCTCAGCACAGGTTCACCTCAGGGATGTGTCCTCAGTCCACTGCTGTTCTCCCTTTCATGCAAGACTTTACTGCCAGGCACAGCTGAAACATTAACTTCAAGTTTGCTGGCTATACCACAATCTTGGGTGTCATCACTGACAAAGACGAGAGCGCCTACAAAGATGAGGTGGAATCACTGACCAGTTGGTGTCAGGAAAATTACCTCTCACTGAACATCAGCAAGATTTCAGGAGACCATTTATATAAACAACTCTGAGGTGGAGCAGGTCAGCAGCTTTAAGTTCCTTGACATTCACATCACTGAGGATTTAACCTGGACATTACATACAGAAACCGTGATCAAAAAAGCCAAAGACTTTACTTCCTAAGGAAATTGAGGAAGTTTGGCATAAACATCAGCATCCTCAGTAACTTCTACGGGTGCAATATTGAGAGCCTGTTGACGAGCAGCATCACAGTGTCATATGGGAACTGCACCAGTCAAAGTCCGAAAGCACTGCAGAGGGTAGTGCGAACAGCAGAGGACATCACTGGTAGCTCCCCACCATCCAGGACATTTACCACAGCAGGTGCCGGCGTAAAACATGCAGCATCATTAAGGACCGCACCCACCCAGCGTAAGGACTTTTTCATCTGCTGCCCTCAGGCAGACGATACAGGACTCTGCCAGCATGCACAAAACAACTCAGAGAGTTACTACCCGATCAGATTACTGAACTATCAACAATAAGACTGCACCAACCCACATCTGAGACACTAAATAAGTCCATTGCTGCTGATCAGTGGGACTGACTCATGTTATTCTCACTTGTGCAATAACCGATACACAACCTGTGCAATATGTGCAATACATATATTCTGATCATAACCACTATTATCACAGATGAAATACTTTATGTATATGTTGTTCTTCCTCCCTGCACTGTTATTTCTGTTATTTTATTTTTTTGTTATTTGTGTTATTTGTTGTTCACCATATTCACTTTATTTGTATATATTACCCCTAAATTTTTTCATGACTATTTTCTGTGGATTTGCTGAAAAATATGTAAATGTCTTTTTTTAAATATATGTATATACAGCAAGTCAGATGGTTTCTTCTCGTCCTAAGAATTTCATTGCATTGTTGACTTTTGTTAACCTGCATATGATGATAAATGAATGCTGAAGTGTTTTCTTTTTCAGGGTAAGGACATTTAGCTGGGATATTGTTGTTGTGCATGTAAACATAACCAGTGTTAAATAAGGTGTCCTCTTTAGTACTGCAAGAAAGTAGATTTTGTGCCCTCTTAATGAGCACATAAAACAGCTTTGGAGTGCTTTGACTAAACAAATATGTAGCCACTTACTGAACGAAGTACAAACTAGATGTCTTGCTTTTTTCTAAATAATTAAGACAACTTTTATTCTCACATTTCTTCCTTCTGTAATTGACCTGTGGATTAAAATATAAGTATTCTAAATGCCCATGTTTTGAAGAAAAGGTAACTAAACATTTAAAAGAATTAATAGCACTCAATATTATTATTATAATTATTATTATTATTATTACTATTATTTTGCCATGCTTAACCTTGGACTCAGTGGCCCATGAACATAGAGCAAAGCTACAAAAATGTCTCATCTTTTAAAGTTCTCTTTTTATCAGATCAATCATATTGTAAGTGTACGCTGAATGGTGGCCAAAATAAAAAATGAACCCTTCTGGTAAGTAAAAACAAAATCAGAGAGACTTTTAAAAGCATTGCATTGCTGCTGTGCAAAGAGAAAAAACTTATTGTAATGTATTTATCTTTTATAGTAGAGAATGCAGCGTGGCATGATCAAAAAACTTGGCATGAGCACTTTTGGGTTGACATTGATTTACGGCTTCTGACTGACATGTAAAATAATCGTGGGCTGGAAAACTTAGATAGATAGATAGATAGATAGATAGATAGATAGATAGATAGATAGATAGATAGATAGATAGATAGATAGATAGATAGAAAGAGAGAGAGAGAGAGAGATAGCATAATTCCATGGCTGTTAAAATTACTGAAACTGCAGTTTAACAAATATTCAAGTATTTTTATGGAAAACTTTCCTAAATGAGGCACAATAATCTCAACGCTGATCTGTCTTAATTAAGAGATTGTGCAGAAGTTTCTGCTTTTCCTTTTTCCCTTAAAGAGCAATACTGTGCTTCTCTCCAATAAATTTTTCACCACGCAATTATAAATATTCACTAAAAACATTAAATATTGATTGGTGTGTGTGGTTACTCAAAGCTTGACTGAAATTTAAACAAATATTAATCACACACTGACAATTCAGCAAACTCTTTTAGACCAATAATAAATGCAAATGGGAAGCCCACCCATTTGGAAGACCCTTACACCATTTATTTTTTTCAATTTAAATTTTTAAATCCACAGACATAGATCACCTAATTTATTCAGTTCAGAATTTGCATAGGCACATCACATATTTGCTGTCTGATGAGAGATGAGTAGACTCACAACTAACAGTGTAATTGCTGAACTTCCATACTTTGCCCTTTGATTAAAATGGAAGGTTTTCCATCATATAGCATTTAAAACTCATTTCAGCTTTTTCTCTCTAGTACTAATGGTCCTTTTCATAGGCCATCTATGAATCACAAGAGAGGAGGAAATCTAAATGTGAGAAAATGTCATTGACTGTGAAACAAGCAGTGCAGTTTCTGAACTTTGGGTAAGATGTAAATTCCATTGGCGCAAACATTATCAAAGTTCAAAATGTCATTTGAGCCACAGGTTACTTTTTTCAACCCAGATGCCATTTTACCTTTCCAGGAACCACAAATTTGTATTGTTTTACCATTTTTCTCAAGCCAGTTTTTTTTAAAGGGCAGGATTTATCTTGTCTGAGCACAACCTTTCCCTTGGCTAACAGCAAACACTCATATTCAGTAGAAAAAGTGTTGCTGGTAAAATAAGTGACAAAACTGTGGAACAGGATGCCAGTCTGACTCTAGATCAAAGCCATATTTCTGACTTGCCTATATTATTTCTAAACATCTTGTGAGTCATTCAGTCAGGCTTATATAGGTCTCCATTTAAGGACCAAAACAGCTTTGGTATAAAGGAAGTTTTTATTTCTTTATTTATTTTAAAGTTATGTGAAATGGATACCAGCAGTCCATATTTTAAGTAGACAACTCATTTTGGACGACTTTTTCCAGAGCGAGTTTAAATGGGTTGATGATACGGCAGGCTATAAATTATCATAGATCCTCCCTCTGCCCTCCCAAAGCTCATATAAGTACATACACAGAAATAATGATGGCTGGATAATGTGTTTTTTTTTTTTTTTTCTTAAATCACTCAATGATCAGTTTTGTGTTGGGTGAAGAAGTCCAAAAGAAATCCTGAATGGCAAATCATAGCAAGAGATTCTGAAGAGACATAGGTCAAGCCTTGGATCAATAATATTATTTCACATAGCCCCACTGTTCCTGTGTAGCATGACCTGCATTGTACATAGATCCACAATGTAACTATTGATCATCCTAATTATAGTCATACTGTCACATAGTTTACAGGTGAAAGGTGATGTTACGGGTTCTTATTTTGATGCTACGGCTATTAAAGCATCCACAGACTGCACAGATCAACATGTTTGTTTTGTTTTTTATGCAAGTTAAGTCTTAAATTCAAAAGTGATTTACAAGTAAGGATTCACACAGTTCCCATGAACTACTGTTTTTCATTAAGATGGCAGAAATTTGCTTTGAAACTGGTCCTGCTTTGATTAGATGGTAGCACGATTGCCTGTATAACAGGAAATTAAGGGAGAAAACTGTAAAATGTACTTTAAGGACATTTAAATTCTTTGGAAGCTTTTTCTAAAAGGGTTAAAATAGCCACCTAATAAACACATAAAACAAATAAATAAGCTTTTTAAACTTTATAATCTGAACCTCATTCTTATAGGTAATTCATATAAATTTAGTTTATCATCTATTTATTTTGAACACCTTGAAAAGAAAAGAAAAACACTAAAATATGACTTTATTTTCCCCAGGACCTGAAGACAGTGTTGCATGTGCTCAGTTGTGTGAACACAGAGACCAGAGGGACACGGTTTGCTTGGACTGTTAATCATCATCGAGCTGCAAATGGCCACACTGTTGTGTTGGAAATCTCAGGGAGTAATCTCACCACGCAGGACATAATCAGAGACAAGGTTAATGAGAGTTTGATGGAAGCATATGCCTCACTCACGGCAGTGGTATTGCAGATAATAACCACGACAATAAGTTAATGGTGCAAGTCCAAAGACAAACATAAACAAAACACAATCAAGACAAAATGCTGGGACAAAATCAATTTTGTTTAGCTCACTCATTTATTGATAACATCAGTCTCCACAACACCATCCTAACGGCATATTTCTGTCATATTGCACATGGGTAACAATTTATGGCCAATACTTGCAACTGTGATGACTCTTAGAAATCCTTGATTACTACCTGCTCTGAAACATGCATGTTTGGTAGAATAAGTGGCATTACCCATTTCTCCAGGATGACAGGTGATGCTAAATCAACCTTGACAGGAAAGGGCCCTTGAGCTGAATGCTATGTGAGTCACTTCACTTCACTGGAAGCTAGTTTGCCATCATTTGGTGGGCTGTAGTCTACCTAAAGCCCAGCTGTGAGGATGCTTTGCTCAACCAAGCAGAAACTTAACAACATAATGACCAAACACTCCAGATTGATTCTATGCAAATGTGTATAACAGGATACAAAAATAAAAATAAGTCCCAGGATTGGCGTTTGCTCAAGCTCCATGTTACTACCTATTTATTTTTTATTTTTATTTTTTCCAAACATTGTCTAAGTATTAATTTAAAGAGATGGTTTTTGAGAAAGACAGTGAAGAAATGTTTTCTTAAAAAAAAAAAAGAGAGACCTACAGAAGAACCAAACTTTGATATGGAGGTGAATCAGTTCAGGGATAAGAGGACAATAAAAGAAAAACTAACATGTTCCAACAGAGATACCTACTATGTGGTGGGGAAAAAATGACAGCAATAATAAAAGTGAAGAAAGTAAAGGCAGACGAGTGAGGATGATGGGACGTCCCTTAGCAGTCTCAGCCTAAGGCAGTGCAACTGCACAAATAGTTTAGGGTTACCAGTAAGTGAATAATCTCATGAATGAATACAAAAATACTGTACATAGTTCTT
Source organism: Cynodonichthys magdalenae (assembly GCA_031762555.1). Lineage (NCBI taxonomy): Eukaryota > Metazoa > Chordata > Actinopteri > Cyprinodontiformes > Rivulidae > Cynodonichthys > Cynodonichthys magdalenae. Next base: position 9,980,833 of record JARVJO010000002.1, on the reverse strand, counting down.
GTTCAGGTTTAAACCTTTTAAGCATGAACAGTCTTTGACCCACTGGGACTTACGTGTGCAACCATTTGTTTTGTGTGTTTTGTGTTTTATTGTGAATTACTTTAAAAATTCTAATCAGCTTGACAGCTGCATTGGATAATATCATGTTGAAAACGGCTTACATAGTGGCGATAAATAAAATAAATGTGGAACAGTTAAAACTTCTTTCCTTATTAAATTTTCATTTCTACCATACAACCATCTGTTCTGGCTGAGAGTGTACAGTAGTTTGGTTTAAAATCACCAGGTAATGGGTGCTCAGGTGGAAGCTGGTTCTTATTTGGATTCAACTTCAAATATTGTTGATTTTAACAAAACATTTTAAGATTTAACTCAGTGGTAAGCAGGCAGTTATAGTTGCCAGATTGTTTATGTTTTTTTCTCCATGAAAGAAACTGCTTTCAACTTTAGAAAACCATATATTTTCACAGAAATACTTGTGAAAACAAATACACTTGCCCCGGTCCACACAAAAAGAAAAAAAATACAGCTGGTCCAATACAGCCACAATGGATAATCTTTATGGCTTTAAAGGCACCCTGCTCTGTGCATCAGCAATGTTCTACGTTTATTTTGCATGTCAAGCCACAACTAGCTTGGTGCACTTGTGGAACACTTGGTTGGGAAAAACTGGAATTCTGTTTTTAACCAAAACCTGTGTAGGTTTTAGCTGGTTGTTGTTCCTTCCTTTGGCTACTCACCACAGTAAGAAAACTGGCATGGATATTTGGCAATTGTTGTACACCAGATGTCCTTCCTGAAGCAACCCGGGGCTCAAACCTGTGGCCCCAGGGTAGCGTAGGTTTTTGTTGGTGTTTGGATTTGTTCTCATATCTAATGCATACAATTTTCCCAGCGGCTATGAAAAAGGTAATTGTGAAGGTCTTCAGTATGAATATATAATAATAAAGTCAATCATTAGAACTTATAAAAATGCTTCTTTCTCAGATCCCAGATATAGTATAGAATAAAGATATTTAGGTTTTAATGAGATTATTGTTTTGAAGATCGAGCACAAGCAACTAACCTGCTTCAAATGTGTGGGCTGCAGGACACATAACATTTTTGTTTTTTTAGCATTAATGCAGAGTGCTGCTAATCTGGTGTCACCAGACTATCAGGAGCATCCCTCCTTCTCCAGCAGCATAAAATGTGGTAACACCATACTGCCAAAAACATGCTGCTAAGGCCCCAGTGGATTGTAGCAAAATAACAAGCTTGCTTGCACAACACTTCACAAAATCATTTTGTACAACAAATATTTTGATGCATCATGTAATTTTAGGGCATTATCAAATATAAACAAGCGACTACCCCTTTAAATTACATTCCATAGGTTAATATGAGTTGTTAAAAAATTAATGTTTTTAAATTTGCACCATTTTTTTTATCTTGACTTGACAATAGAAACAAAAATCTATTACCAAAAAGTAAGCATGCATTTGTAATCTTATTTTATAGTAATACTGTGTGTTTATTTTAGTATTTTTTTTTCTATTTGCCCTATTGATGAGAATTAAGGTTGATTTGAGACCACATGGGAACCCTGTCATGGATTACCTTTAAAACAATGTCAGTAGTAATTACTGAGACAGCTTGTCTTTTGCTATTGTCTGAATGTCCTTCTTAGCAATCAGGGTTAGAAGCCGTTCTGTCATCTAAAACAGAGACATATTACCTGTTCCTCAACAGGAACACATTGCATATGCATTAAAAAAATTAACTGGTAGGAAGTCACATTTTATATCATTTCTGTTTTGTTGGCAAGTGATGGAAAATTTAATTATACATGTATGTCAAGGTATATGCCAGTCGTAAAAAAATAATTGACTTTATTGATATATCTCTTCTTATTTTGTCCATAAAATATATTGCATGTTGCCTCTTGGCTACCAGCATGTGCTGAGTTTTCATGTGGAATCATAAATTTTGTGGTTTTGAACAAAATTAAAAACACACATGTGGAGTGCATCTGTTTCGACCTTAAGGGTTGCATTTGGAATCTTTTTATAGCTTCAATTTTTTAAGTTTTTACTAATATGTTTTTTACTCTTTATACAATTTAACAAAGTAACACTGTAAAAAGGGGAAAAAAATAAACAGTTCTCCTCCCACTTCAATTGCTGTGCACCAGGAAGTATGCCTATCAGCACCTTTTGAGCTAACACTCCCATGTAAATGTGCAATTACAAAAAGACTGTTTGACTGCCATCATCTCCAGGGGCTAGCATTAATCCCAGAGATCAATACGTCCAACTCCAGATATGCAGAGCAGGCAATTCATCTGTCATCTTGGCCACCTTTAAAGTCTACAGGGACAGGAACTATTGATAATTACCTCTGCACATTAATATAATTCTGTAAAAATTCACAGTTGTTCTACCTGTAGCTTGACAGCAGTTAATGACTTTCCTGTCAGAGAAATTGCTTTTGTAATCATTTTTTTAATGTTATACTCAACTTGATAATTGCATTACTTTGGTTGTTCTAAATGCATTTTTTTTTTCTGGACCTGAACTCAAGAAAATATGTGAAATTTTTGACAATCCATGTATGCGTACTGGATGTTATATGCGTTCTTTATATATTAAAATGAATGTAAGAAACACTGTGTGGTACTGGTAGATCGTTTTAACACCTAATTGTTAAACAATTTCTCATTTGATAGAAATCACAACAACAAGCTTGCACAATATGCTTACATATAGATTACATGTGTTATGTTAAAGGGTGAGGCTGACTTCCTGATTTCATTCAGTTGTGACCCGTGTATTCTGAACACATTTCTATCACCAGATGAACCGAGGTAGCATAAAATGTCAATATTAAACCAAAATAAGCTAGGAGATATTTTTAAATTAAATAGACTTGATGCAAAATTCCAAGCTGGTAAAATTACCATGAGCAGTAGCATTGTGAAACTAATTACCTGAATATCACTGGAAAATAAAACAACCTTAGCTGTTATTTAATTACAGAGATAATGCGCACTTATATGCATGTCTATAAATATATGTTGGAGACAGTTATTGTGTACAGTGCCAGAGGGTATCTTTAAGTGACCCTGATGCCTTCACAGTGCACTAGCCTAGCCTTGTCCCCCTTTCCTTTATAACAATGGAAAGGGTAATAGCCTCCCCAAGGCCTCTTCATCCAGGCTTATTGCACTGCCGGCATCAAGCCACCTGTGTCATAAAACAATTAGCTCCATTTATCAACCTCACATCCCCTATCAATGGGGTGGGGGTGGGGAGAAAAGAGGAGGCATAGATGAAATGGGGAAATGTTGGACAGAAAATATGTTTACCTGTGTGAGAGTTCACTATAACAAACAAGCATTATTTTGTTTGCTGAATGTTTCAAGCTATTAGCTCCATCTCCAAGTGGAATTATGCCAGCCTTGAAAAGAAAAAAAATGTAATATTTATGTGAACTTAATAAATAATGCCAAACAAGTGCTACACCAACAAGCAATCAGACCTGACTAAAAATTAAAGGCAAATGCTTTTTTCCTATCAAATATAGAATACAAAAAAACACTTTAGCTGCACTGCTGCAGCACAGTCGGCATACTGTGTGCTTTCTGACACAACTGACACAAGAAAAAAAAAAGATCAGTGAACATAAATTATTCTATGAGTGCATGGCTGAAAGCAGAGTACATCCAAAGCAGAAAAAGAGTTCATATCATAATGAAGAATACTGCTTAGATGATTTGGTGCTGAATCAGTTTATTTAACCATTCGTAATAAGTGTTGCCAAAAACCCTCTCTATGCTGTTTAATTTAGCATATGTGTTAATTGCCTTATGAAGTCAAAATATATATATACACTCACCGGCCACTTTATTAGGTACACCTGTCCAACTGCTCGTTAACACTTAATTTCTAATCAGC
>JARVJO010000002.1:9965897-9976798 GCA_031762555.1 Cynodonichthys magdalenae | reverse complement strand
CTGTTGCAAAATGTGTGGTTGCAATTCTAAAAAATCACAAACAAAAACTAAACTTCGCAGTGTAAATTAAACTAACAACAACAATAAATCGTAGCTTGACCCACAGTTCACAAAGAAGATGTATGATGCAGCTGTTAAAAGTTGAGGCAGAGCAGCAGAGTTTTTGTTTCACTTCTCCTTTGTTTGTCTTGTCTGATAAATTGTACCTTTAGTTTTTACTGACTGAGAGTCTGGTTTACCACAGTAGTGTTTCTCTAATAAATACCTACAAAACAACAAGATGTCCAAGAACTAATTTGATACTTAAATTGTTATTGTGTATAAAAGACATAGAAACAGGGAGCTGGGTCTCTTTATGTTTTCACCAACAATGAAAATCATTTGTTTTTACTGTTGCTTGCTTCCATCCCGCCTCGTTTGTCTTTACAAGATGAGAGAAACAACATTTGTTTGGGGTATGTGTGTGATATGACACTTCACTGCACTCCTGGTTCCACAAGTTTTTATACTTTGGTTAAAAAAATGAATAGATAAAAAATAAATTAATCTAAATCAGGGATGGGCAACTGGGGGTCCATGGGCCACAGCTGGCCCATGGGTGATTTCAGTCTGACCAGTGAAAGCTGGATATTTTTGGTTGTAATGATAAAAATTGCCACTAGATGGTGTCTCTAACACAGACACCACCGTGCACACACTTATTTCTTTACCAGTGAGGAAGAGATGTTTAACCACGGCTAAGAATGGAGGGGAAAATGGACTGATAAAATTGCACGTTTCAGATGAAACAGGAGATAGTATCCATTCACAGAAATTCAAGGGAGCCTAAGTGCTTAGTCTGCTTGGAGATGCTGTCTGTTATGAAGGATTGTAATAAAAGCTGCCTCTACAACCCACTGCACAAAGCTAAATATGAGACATTTACCGAAATTGAAAGTACATAAACAACAGCAACTTTTTTTTTTAACCAGAAACACAACCATGCAGGAATCTGCATTCACAATTTAGTGAAAAGATCTACCAGAGCATCAGGAATCTTCATGCCTGGAAATGTTCAAAGTTAATCTCAACATTTATGAACAAAATAGACTGTTTCTCTCTTCTACCAGAAGAGGCTGGACTGAAGTATAACAAAACCTTCCACAAACACATGTACTGTGTGATTATATGGCCAAGACTTCTCCAAACATTTATATCATGTTAACATGTAGAGGATAATAATTATCTCACAGCAGAAACAGCAACTCATTAAAGGAGTCATATAAGGGCACAAGTTCTCTGCAAACACACCCAGTTACTAAGCCCCCATAATCCTTTGCTCATAGTTTATGTCAGCAGGAAAGTAGTAGATGTCTGGCCCTAAATCATGCCCTCTACTCCTCAAAGTCTTTAATTAAGACCCGATCATCCTGTCCCCCATTCCCTTTATTAGTGTGTTTAATTTCCTGCTGTCATATTGTCTTCCCTTCAAGATATATTATTAATCAAGCCTCTCCATTTTTTTATGTATTTCAGAACTGGCAAGCCAACTGCTACAGGATGACTGCTTGTTTTGACCCATGAAATTGGCCATTAGGGATACCTTAAAACCACAACTTCTTAAGATATTAATGTCGTGTTCAAATGTCAAACTTTAGATAAGGTTGTGGTAAATACAGCTCCTTCAGCAGCTGGAAAATAAGACTCCTAAAATGCTCTCTTTTATGTTTACATTTTCAGATATGTTTGAGGTACTCTCAGTGCAATATACACTTACTTAGTGGAAAAGCATGTCTTAAGGGTGGGTAAATAATAACCACAGCCAGTGTTAGAAGAATCAGCTAGAAGTTCAAAATTTACATTTTTGGCCACTTAAAATAAATAAATAAATAAATAAAAGGGTTTCCGTGTGGTGGCCTACGAGCCTCTTTTGATTGTTCCCGTGCAGACTTGAGAAGCTTTTCTGCTGCAACCACTTTGTTACGCTGGCTGTTGTTGGTGAATCTCGACAATTTTCCTTTTTCCATTTTGTTCTTGACAACACTGCAGAAGCACTCCTGTCTGCTCAAAGAATCAATCAAGTGTGGCAACGGGCCACCCACTACAGTGGCAAGTGCAGAATGAAAAACACTTTAGACCATGACACATAAAGTTAGGTGCCACACATCAACAGGTTGTCTTATCGTGGTGCTGTGGACCATGAGCACTTGAGTGAAATGGGCAAAGAGGCTCTCTACTGTGAGATGAGAGTGGAAGACGATGTTGCTTCTGGTCTAGTTGAGTGGATGAATACTGAGGAGCGAAGGCCAATGTGGAAGCTTGAGGATCAACATGTCTGCCCAATTTTACAGTTGAAATGCAGTTGTCGACATAGATGTTGTTGGTCGCTGCAGCGCTCCAAGTACAGCGTTATTTGAGTGGCACTTGCAGCCATAGAATGTGGCCAAATCTAGGAATTGGAGTGTTACTTTTTTTTCTCCTCTCTCTCTCTCTCTTGTTTTGGTTCTAGGCATTTATTCAGCCATCAGAGTAACATGGCTTGACACAGGGTTTGTACTTAAATGCCTTTTTTTTACAAGTTTATTGACACAAAGAGCAGTAGAAGAAAAAAAAGGGACAATTAGAACTTTAAGAGTAGAAAGATGATTCCTTTTGGTAACCTAGAATGAAGCAGACTTATTTTTTTCATGAAAAAAAAATCATTATTAAAAGATGTCAAGTATGAGGATAAAGCTTTCAGACGGGTTATAAATGTACATGAAAAAATACAAAATAAACTGTGATGTGATACAAGATGGTATTAATAATGGTTCTTTACATTACATAACATGTGCCTGCTGTTGGGTCTAAAATTCCTTAAAAAAACAAACTAATTAAATTAGGTATTGTTTTGATCCCTTTAGAAAAAAGGCCTGGTCTCTATGTAAAGCTTTCAATCGGAATTTCTATACTTCAGCAGTCATAATGTATTTTGTAACTGTAACTAGTATTTAGTTATTTAAGTTAAAATATAATACAATTTTTTCTTAAAATTTTTGTAAGTTTTAAAGCTCCAGAACATGAAGGGAAGGAGGTATTAAATAAATAATATATTGAGCTAAAGTTTAGATTCCCAACTATTACCAGTTCAAATTTGGCAACAATAGTCTTAAAAATTAACATTTGAGACATAATATAATTCAGCTTGTCCATCATACTTGGACAGGTCTCCAGCAAATGTCCAAACTGGACAAATATTTCTAAATACTGTAATCTCTAAATGTTTTAACAAAGAGATATCACTGAAGGCTCAAATGAAAGATAAACGCCCCATAAATAAATTTGTACCATCCATATTCACACACAGCATGATTAAAATACATATAATAATCAGCATTATGAACCGCAGCTGGTGGACATGCAGCAAATTCCCACCAACAAACAGCCAAAACATGGCAAAAAAATGAATAAATCCACACTATTTCAAAGCATTACAATACACACAGCTTATAAAACCACCAGCAAAAAAAAAAAAAGGAAAAGTTTTTTACTTACTTTTCATGCATAATTTGTCCTCTTTTCCTGACCAAAAGCGGTCTAAACTGGAGTTGAAAGTACAATCCTTTCTTTTATGACATTTCCTGGACACAAAAATCACTCTTTCTTGTCTTGAAGCACTCAAAATAATTCATGACAAATATATATTCCTCTTCAACAGCAGGTTTAGTCAGTTAACTTTCCAAAAAAAACTATAAAAAACAAGTTTTCTATGTTTGTTGTCGTCACCACTCAGGAGACAAAATGGCTGCTATGTGAAACATTTCCCTTAAGTTTAATTTTCTGTTTCCATACAAGGTCCTCACCCTGCAAAGCTGCATATTGAATAAAAGGTAATGTGATTGGCTACACGCTGTGATATCAGAATGAAGCTCAGAGTTCATTGGCCGATTCTTCAGTCAATCAATCACGTGTACCGTTACTGGAACATGAGGAACTTGCCACACATTTTGGACTATTTAGAGCCAATGTATAAACCTAGTTGGTCAAAAAAGGTGTAAATCGATGGAAGACAACTAATCAAGTCGTTTAAGCAGCCTATTATACAAATTCAAAGTCCCGGGCAGTCTGGGTCAGGCTATGAAAAGGATAACCCATATTTATGTAATTATTGCACACACTATTAAACATATAGATATGAGTTTAGGATGAAGCTGATTTGATTAATAACATCATAGTCAAAATGTCAGGTCATTCCAGATTCATTCATTGGGTTATTATTAGATTTTTAGAACTTCAAATGTCAGTCAGGCTCTAGCCTGCAAACATGCATATATTAATAAACACTTGAACACTTCTGCACTTTTCAACTGTGTGATTGAATGTAATCCACTTTTACAATAATAATAAGCAAATGTTATGCTTCGCAATAAAAAGGTTATGAAAAGAGAAAGGTGAGGGTGACACAGATCCAAGTTTTATTTCAAATTAAACATTTGAAGGCCTAAATACTTTTTTTTATTGATTAACATTTTTTTTTGCATATCATTAGCCTAATAGCATACTTGTCTAAGTTATTTGTGACCAAATAAGTCTTAGGCAATTATGCTATTAGGCTAATGATATGTAAGTCTCTTAAAACATTGGTAAATATCATTTTAGATCATTTCAAACAGCAGGAAATAGAAAGAAAAAGTAATTGTATAATTTTGAGTTGCAGACATTACAACTTTTCTTTGCTGTGTGCAACCTTTAAGCTGTGTGTCTGCAAACATATCAGAAAATCATGCATAATTGTATTGAACTCATCAGCAGAAAATATAAAAATATGTTTATACTAAGCAGTAAACAAATGAGGTGTATGTGATTTGATGTAGGATGGGCTTCAGGAGAAAAAGCAAAATTTGGCATTAAAAATGCTGAAAAAAAGCTAATTGTCCTCAATGAACTTTTGCTGTGCAATGACAAAGTGTACGTTCCGCCACTTTAGGTCACTGACTGGCACTAACTTCTGCTCTGTCAGCAGTTCTCCTTTCACCTGAGACATTGTAGGACATGTGCCCGGCATGTCCCGGCATCTCTCAGTAGGTTTGTCTGTGGATGACAGCAATTGCATAGAGGCCAGACAGGAATCACTGAGCATCGTGCCAGATCTACTTGGCATATGCTCTGAAGTGTATTGTAGTGCCAACGTACTATCATGCACAAAGGGATCAGTGATTCCTTTGTTTCTACTCGGATCTCCTACTGAGGCTGCAGCTCAGTTTGATGAGGCCTGAATGACGTCGGAAAGTTTTCTTTTTTTTTTCTCGCTCTCCTTCTTCTTTTATTCCATCCACCCGAAGGCACTCCCAGGTCGCCCTGCAATCCTTCACATTCCTGCAGCTTTGACACATTATATAAAGGCAATGCATCATGGGGACAAAGTTTATGGCTATTGAAAAGTTGACTGTCAAAATGAAACACGCATTGGAGTGGAGTTTTTTAAAAAATATGCAAATTTTCACCAAAGGAAACACGATTTGTGTGTGGAATTTTGAATATCATCATGCTTGTATGTTTACCTTTATGTTATGTACAGTTGGATAACTCAAGTGTATAGTCAATTAAAGAAATACAACCTATTGTTGTTTGTGATTTCAATATATATAATTCTAAAGACCCCGCAATGTCTTTGGAGTTTTTATATTTTAACAGACAGAAAATTATAGCATTGTTCATGACATTGAAATTCCAGAAAGAAATTCAAAATATAATTGCACAAAACTATAAAATGCTTGACAGTGATTGAGCTGGCTGAAATGGGCTTACACGCCACATTTGGTAATTTGCACACCTACCTGCTCTTCAGAGAAGCACAATTACAGAGTGTCTCTGGGGTCGTTTGTGCCCCTGCTGCACCCAAGCTGCTTCTTACTCCCAATGCTCTGCTCGGCCGCTGAGGTGCTGGCGTGAAATGGCTGTTAATTTATTTTGCTATCTGTCCTATACAGAGCCTGTTTTAAGCCTATATATTATTCTTTAGCCCATTGAAAAATACAAAAGGATTGAAAAAATTAGACTGTGAAAAATAAAAACAATGATCTTTTCAACTGAAATAAAAACATCAAACAAACAAAAAATAGTTTGAGACTTACCTTCATTCAATGGGACGTTTTGGATGATGCACCTACTAGCATAAAATACAAAAAAACATTACATTAAAAATGAGTAAAAATTGTTTCAAAAGTGTTGAGCATTTTCCTTCTCTTAGGTTTTGCTCTTAGGTTTCATCAGGATCTTTTGTGGATCCAGTACTTTCAAGTTTTAAAGATAATAAAATATCAATGTAGATTCAAGGATGAAGTTAAATCAAGAAGATCTTCACAGCAATCCTGTTGCCAATATTATAATCAAACTCCTAATCTACCAGTTTCAAAAGATTTCATGGCTTTTGCATGTTTTTGTAACTGAACTATTTTGTCAAACCAGCAAAAAAAAAAAAAAAACAGTTGCCTTAATCTGTATCTGCTGGATGATAGATGGACTTGCAATGGAATTCTGGGCCTGACATGTGGGCTCAAACAACAGCATGTATGTAGACATAGTGATATGATGGACATGGGCACCTGTCGTGACATATTAGTGCACCTGCTGAAACTCTTCACTTTGTTGTCTGTGGATTTAGGTGCAAACAATGTGACTTTCTCTAAAATTCAGGTCTGTGTGATACAACACATTCTACATCTTGTGTTCCGTTCACGTAACATAAACATCACACCAATAAGGAGTTGTATATACACAAGCTAAACAGAATTGAAGGAACAGCCCTGAGGTCTGCATTTGTTTCCCAGACATTTCATCTCTTTTGTACCTTTTTTGGCTGCTTGCAGATGTTTTGTATTGTATTTGCTTATATTATCTTGATTTAAAACATGTATGGAAATAGCGGAAGCCAGCAGGGACCATTTAGTGGAAACTGATGTTTTTTTGGACCAATATCTGCACACTGTTTTAGTTCCTGCACTGGAACCAATTGATAGGGAATCTGGGGCCATTCTGGCTGCAACTTCCAAGTCTACATCAGAAAATCAGATTAAAAATCTCTTTAATTCACCAAGTATGTTACACATAATGGAAATTGACTTGGTGAAAGCACACGTGTAAGACATGACACAAGCACGCAGAAAGTTGACAATTATTATGCTATGAGAAATTTAACATAATTACATAGATTGAAGTTTAACATCTATACACACTATACTTTAACTATAAAATATAAACTAAAGTAAAGACTAAACTGTAATTTACATGGATTTTCAAATGATTTGGGTATTATCAACATCTATATAACAGTGCAAATAAACATTTGTGCAGAATAGCGATATGTTTCACAGTTTGGTGGATATTTTTAAATTCAGATTTGCTGTGGATTAAATTATAACTAGAATATGCATTAGGAGTCTGCTGTAGTTGAGTAGTAGTGATGTGAATTTTGGCTCTTTTTAGAGAGACGGTTCTTTTGGATCGGCTCACTAAAAAGAGCCAGCTCTTTTGACTCCTAAGTGTCTCCTCAGATTTTGTTGCATAAATGACTAAAGTATGTGTAAAATAACACACTCTTGCATTCGTGTGCTAAACAAAAAAATGAGAATGTCTCTCAGTTGGGTTGGGTTGGGTTGTTCACTTCAAAAAGCCAAAACTTTTGCAAACGACCCTTCACCATCGCTATTGAGTAGTGTCACAGCTTTAGAGAAGAAGCAGTTTGTGTGCCGTTGTGAATGTGTTGTTCTGGTTGTGATGGTCCTGGGTTTTGTACTAGAGTGGAGTGATTGGAAGAGGTAATGTCTAGGTTGTGAGGGGTGAGATGTGATTTTGCCAGTGCTCTTTCCTGCTGGTGTACATTTCCTGAAGGGTTGGTAGATTACATCCACTGAACTTTTCTGTGGTGAAGATGATGAGCTGGAGTTTGGCTCATCTCTGAAATGAGGCTGAGGAACCAAACCAGATGGTTATTGATGATGTGAGGGTGGGTTTGAGGATCTCTGTGTAGAACTGGATCATCAGGGTCTGCAGAAAGGTTGAACTTCTTGCGCTGTCTCAAGAAGAACATTCTTTGCTGCGCTTACTTGGAGATGGAGACTGTATTCCTCTCACTCCGGGTGTCAGATTATGGTGGTGCCCATGCAGGAACTTGAGTGAGTCCACAATAGAAACTGCAGAGCCGTTGATGCAGTGGGGGAGTGTTGTGTCCATCAGGGCTTTACTTATATACAGACCTCCAGAGATCCGTACAGATATCCAGAGGTCTACTTATACAATGTTTACCAAAGTCCAACTGGCTTAAATTATCAACAGCACAAGAAGTTGGGGACAGTTGATCTTATATATATACAGTCTGGGAGAAAAACTTTTTTTTGCTGTTTATTACTGTTAGTGCTTTAACCTAATTGCTATTATTGTCACACCTCGCTCTGTTGGAAGAGAATGAAAGCACACCATCAAAATGAGGAAAGTAAAAAACAGCCATTCCCTAGATGACGTTACATGAAAGATGATTAGCATGTTGATTGTATGAATAATGTATTCAATGGTGTGCACCATTTAAATAAAATCAGTGATGGAAAGCATTAACCAGGCTTCTTGTCATTTATCCTTCCTACTTTTCTTTTGCTGCCTAAACCACAAGGGCACAGGTTAAGGCACTTAAACCCATTGTCCCCTTTGAATTAAACTGCAAACTATGTTGAGCAGTCACCGAGGGGAAAAAAATAAAAAGAGAAAAATTGTGGAGTAAAATAATAAGGGAGAAAGAAAAATCTTTTTTCTAGCATTGTACAGATAACTGTAATGAATGGGTTTCTCTATCTCATACATTTGGGTTTTGATTCATTTTAAATTCATTGCAGAATAAGCTGTTGGACTGTAAAATGATCACCTAAAGCTCCTCTGTGCTTACTGGCTAGGAGTGAATGATGTGGAGTCTCTCCCCTCTACATAATCTTTAGATTTAAACTGCTGAGCCGCATAATAAAACCCTCAATGACTTAGACCCCCTGTTATTTATTGTCTGACAAACCTGATAACAGATTTTTATTGTTGTGTGCATGTGGTAGGAGTTTCATAGCCATATTCTTGCGACTATGTGTGTTGGTTATAAGTCTTTGTACTTGAAAGTTTTAACAAGCTCCCCAAAACGTGGATGGAGGATGACAAGGGACATCGAAGGGTATGCTTGTTGCATGGATAATATTAGCAAATGGGGGGTGGGGGTGTACCATGACAATGGATAGAGGGAAATAGAAAGAAAAGGCAGTGCTCTGTTTCCCTCTACTGGTTATTGGTGCAACCACAATGTGCGTCAGATCCCATTGTGAATGCTTCAATGTGCAGAAAGCGTTTACATGTAGTGCACATGTAGTTGAGAAGTGGCAGCAAAGGACGAGAAATTAAACAAAGGCAGGCACCAAGTGGCAATGAGCAGAGGGGCCAATAGTGTCAGCAACAAATGAGAATAACTAAATGGTTTGCAAATGTTGTGCTCAACCAGCAATTCATCTCTGCAGGTGATGGATGTATGGTGCTTAACTAAAATAGAGTTGTTGGCAGCAGAGTGTAAGGACTCAGCACAGTGGATTAGCTGTGAGAGAAATCATCTTTTGTTAGGTTACATGATATATACTGTATATGTCAATGAAATAAGAAGAAAGTAGTCTTTTTTATGTTTTCTATCTTGCAACCTTTTTTTAGCAAGTTTTATCAATTTTACACTTGAGCTTTAAGGGTTTGCCATAAGACACCTACCAAGCTGTCACCTTGCATGGGAATGCGTCCTCTTAATTGACAGGTTGATAGAGACAGATAAAACGACAGAATACAGCTTCATGCTGAGTACACTGAAAACCAATCTCTGTTCGTCATTGTTTTCCTCAATTTCTTTTACTTTATCCTGGGAAGAATGACAGTGTCTCTGTGTTCAGGGAACTAAGCTTTTTACAAAATCTTTAGATCTCAGTTTTTTTTCCTGTTTGACTTGTTGCCAAAGAAAGCACAAAGGTCTTGGAGAATAGGAGGTCCACACCGTCAGGGTTGCCCTTGAGGAAAGTGTTTATGTGTGAACCTTTCTCTTTCTATCTTTTTCCCTCACAGTTCAGAGGAATGCACGTGCATTCTCAACACAAGCACACACCTGTGGTACTAAAATACACTCACTGACATACCACATGCTCACACAACAGCCAGAGCTGCAGATAAACACACAGCCTGAGTGTGATGTGCTGATGCCAGAGTGGTTGTGTGAGGCCAAGGTCACACAGTCTCATTCGTTTATTCCCATAATCCCCCGTGTTGGCTGGGTGAGAGGCCTGCTAATGGCTAGCACTCTCCAAAAAGGAAAGTACTGCCTTAACATAGACTCTAGAGACTCTCACAGCCCAGCACCCTGCATAAAGAGCATAACACACAGTCTATACAATTCATCAACATGGCTAATTAGGCCCTGGAAAAATCCATGAGAGAAACATTAAGAGGGAACCAAAGGTGTGTGTAATTGCACCATGCTTACTATACATTATAAAGTAATATAAAAATGTATGTGTATAGAATGAAAGCAAAAGGCTTGACACTATGGAAGTTTTTAATAAGAATGTATAGCAAATGACTACAGGAGAAACTGTGACATATTTGGTTGCAGTGATTTTTCAAGTCATTTCCATTTGTCCTATCTAAAGTTTTATTGAAAAGATGGTGCTATGGACTGAATTCTAAAACAAGATGTTATATATTATGATACAAATTGTCAGAGCTTATTTCAATATGTTTGAAACATGGAGGAAATGTAGAATTCTCCCTCTGAATTGGGGTGAGTCTCTGCCCCAAGTGAAAGAGTTCAAATATCTGGGGTCGGATTTATAAAGCTTGCGTACGCACAAAACGAGCCCAGAAACTTGCGTACGCCACTTTTCACG
>JARVJO010000002.1:9919268-9932365 GCA_031762555.1 Cynodonichthys magdalenae | reverse complement strand
TAGATTTGTAGTAAATATACTTCCAACAGTTACTTTTTAGAAATTTTATTTGTCATTTTATAACCCCAACCCTTGGTTTATGAAATATTTTGCTAACATAAGAAACAAACAAGCACAGCATCTCACATAATTGGCAAAAACATTACCAGTTTTCACTTTCAACATTTGAAATGATAATATTGTATGGTTATATATATATATATATATATATAAGTTTTGCACAAGTTGCTTACGTTTTCCTTGTTGTGTATTGCTCACTTTATTTTACATGTGTCAAATGATGATAAAGAGGACAGTTTTAGGAATGTTTATAGAAAATATGACAAGTGTATGTGGCCGTCTAATTTTGGTAACTAGAGTTAAGTACAATTCTGGCACAGTGTGCTGCAATCCTGACAGGGGAATGAAGTGGACTGAATACATTGTCAGTGGGAGGAATATATTAGCAGCAGATGAAGTTTGGGCTGGCTTTCATAATGTCCAATCAAATTAACTATTTTCAAATCCCTTAAAAAAACACCTGACAGTTTCATAATGGGCAGAACACATTTAAAAAAAAAAAGGAAAAAAAAAGAACTCATCTGCATAAATTATACAATTTGATAAAGTTTCAATTGTGGGAGCATTATGTTAAAGATGAAAAATGTGCTGGGTGAAATTTAGAACAGAAAAAAGTTTGGATAAACTTTTTTTTTCCAAAAGATAACCAGTTCACACATATGCTATGCAATATTTTAAACCTATAGTACATTATTATACAGTATACATACTGTAATTTCAATTACTGCTTGTTTATTTTTTTCTTACCCTTTAAATAGTTTTACATCTTTTGTTTTGGCGGGCTTAAAGGGTACTTTTAATTTATACACAAACATACTTCATTTTTTTGGCCATATACTTAGTAGATGTTTCTAATAAAGGTTCATTACTTTATATAAAATATCTGCCACGTGGTAGATAAAACTTGCCAAGCCAAAATCAACTTCACAGTGCACAACAAATGGTGATGGTATTCTATCACGACTTGATGAGATAGCAAATGAACTAGAGCCAAATTGGATGAAGCAGTGTCATGCCATTGCGGTATTTCTAAAACCTCTGGCAGCTTGTCATCTCCTAGCTTTTGGCACAGATACTGTGGAGGACTGCAGCCAGCACTCTCATTTGCAATGTTAAAAATGGTTTTATACGTTTAGTTGTAATTAATGCACTATGAACATTTGAGATCTTTTGTTTTCACATAAAACAAAAAAACAACAAAAACCTGCACAGAGAGCAATGTACCCATTCTAAATCTGAATTTACCAATGGGAAAGCAACTATACCAAATCACCCAATTCACTTATATAAAGAAATGATGAGCTAAAAGGTTATTGTGATAGAACTAGAGTCGCCCTTTAGTTTTGCAGCCAACTCTACCAACTGACTAATAGCAGACATTTTTACTCCAGTCATACAAGTAGTAAGGAATTGAAGGTAAATTATCTTAGAATTCCAAATTATAATCAGCAATTTGCAATCACCTCTTTGGCTGCAGTACAATCGGCAAAGAAGAAGCCCTATTAGGCATGTTGGGGTGAACAGGTGAGCTCATGATGTATGTCTTTCAGAGTACAGCACACAAACTTGGAGTAAATACTAAGAGGGTCACATGGGCATACCGATAATACTATCGTTGACATGACTATTTATTACTACTTTGATTTGTTTTATTTTGATAGTCAAGTAGAATGTTGCAAACATAATCAATGTCTCCTGCATTAAGGTCAGACTGCCAGCCGACATCAACATGTAACTACTGTAAGATATCGTAATGAGGCTTAAAAAGTCATTTATTTCCCAGTAGTGGACCACTAACAGCTTGAAACATATGGAGTGAAAATCGCAAACCATTGTTGCTGGCAATTCAGCAGTGATTATTAGGGAACACCTGTTTGGCTGGCTGGCAAGGCGACTCAGGGTCCCGCTGAATAGCAGCAGGCTAATGAAGGTCTTCTCAGCTTAATTGTTTGGGCTATAAATAGTGACAGAGAGAGGAATAGAGTGCAGCACCACTCTCAACCCTTTTTTTTCTCTCATACATCCAGTGAATGAGCTATTAGAGGTTTGTTGTTGTGGATAATGAATAGAACAAGGAAGGCACTCATGTAATTGCCAACATTATCAATTACAAAAGAGTCATTAACAGTAAACTGTAAGATTACTCTGACACATGCATAGTTGGAGACTTGGCTTATGAAATGTCAGGAAGACTAATAAACTCCAATGAACATTTTATGGGTTAGGCAAGTTAAAATACACTTGCAAAAGATACAACAGTATTCAGTTATAAAACTATACAGCAGCTTTAAAATTGTTACCAAGCCTGAATAAAGGCCTCTCTCATCAGCAATTCAAATCATGGTCAAAGCGATTTCTTCTTTAACTGCCCTGAACAACCTGAGTGCTCATATTGCTTTTGCTCTGACAGAACCTCATTTTAGGTCAAATCAAATGCAAAATGCATCACTAATTGCAGCATTAACCACAGAGGTATCTGCAAATGACTTTCCGACAGAGGAACAAAATGAGGATGAAAAAGGATAATCAGATTATTTTCTGTTTTAGGTTCAATTGTGTTTGAGGCACTGACACTGCAGCGGCTGCCCTGCTGTTCAGAGGTCACATTCACTGCTGTTGTCTGAATGAGTTTTGCCAGCAGTGTCTTCCAGGTCAACCTTTTTAAAAAGAGGAGGTTAACATTTCATAAGCCTTAAAGTTTTGACAGCAAGTGCGAAAATGTTACGTTTTCTAAAGTTTTTAATTGTGTTGTGAAATAGTTTGCAGTACCCAAAACACCAAATGAGACATTTGGAATGAAGTCTGGTGTAAGACTTAACATTCATGAAATGATAAAAAAATAACTGTTTCTTAATTTCAGATTTTGAAAGACTGGATACAAATAGTTATTAGCAGAAAACATTTTCTTGTCACAATAAATGTCTGTGCTTGAACTGAAACAAAGCGTTTAATTAATTACAGAGAATCACATTACTTTTTGACACGTTCACTGAGAATGATGTTTTTAATCAAGAATTGCATTGAGGTCACATTAAAACTTGGTAAAACTATACTGTATAGAACAGAACACCATGTACACAGTTATATATGTTGCAAAACTTTTTAATAATGATAATTTACACAAGAATTTTTCAACAGGGTGGCAAGACACAACTTGATAAGCATGAGGCGATTAGCTCCACATTGCACTCATGAATTTTAACATAACCAGCTGTGGAATAATTAGGACACCTCCACAGCAGTGATTTATTTCCAGCCTTTTTACTTTTTTTTGACTTCATTACTTGAAAAGTGCACTCTTTTTTTACTACTGTTTTCTTACAAATAGAATCTGCTGAGTCAGAAGATAGAAAAATAACTGATTACATAAAGTGCTTTAAAACAGAAAAATAGAGTAGCTATACTAACTCAGCCATTAGATGACTGATGCATAAGGCTGCACAATTCTCAACACTGCATATCAACATATGCAATAAACATAACCTGTTGAAAAAAAATACACTAACAAAATATTCCACATGAATTAGGACACCAGTTTATTGATTAAAAATCTGTATTAACATTTGATAAAGGAAAATAAATTCACTGTTTTTTTTTACCGACGATGTAAGGTTTGTGAAAAATGTCAAAAGTTTCTGTCACAGAGCAAATCATTTCATTTGCAAACTACCGAAAGACACACGTATTAAAAGTTCACACATTTTAGGCACTGAAGTTATGTCTTTGTCCATTTCTTTAAAAAAGAGACCTAATTTTAGCTGCTTAAACTACATGTCTGAATACATTTCCGAGATGCCTGCTGTGAGCTGAGACTTTAGAGTGACATTGGTCGTATTTAAATAAATAATTTGTATAATATGCTTTTGTGTTTTCTGGTTTAAATTAGAAGGCAATATGTTCTTACAATATTATCTTGACAATAATAAATGTTTTGCAAAGAAAGTATTGCAACAGAAAATAAAATGAGTGTTTTCCCAAGTCTGTTATAGGAGGAAATTGAAACCATGTAAGCATAATCTTTAAACTCATCAATAAAGAATGCTGAGGAATGTTGTTTAATATTGTTGTGTGTTGGCCCTGACCTCTTACCTTCTTTCCTCAAAACCACAATGCAGGCCTTTTGTCCACTTGCTGGACTATGTAGTTATTTGCATTCGCTTTCAAGTTCACTTCTTTGTTTTGTGCTCACATAATTAACTATAAAAAAGCAAGTCACACTTTAAACTATATTTAAACGCATAAAGTGAAGTCTGGTGAAGAAGCTTACATTATTACAGGATACTAAAATAACGGTTCGTTGACAACTTTGTCATTTAATTTATGTGCTTGCAAAATGACAACATGAGAATCAACACTTTATTTAAAAACAGTGAACACACAGAAGTGAAGTTCAGATAAAAATCCCTGGTGTGTTAATGTAAGTCAAAACTTAAACAGTTTTCCTTAAAGAAGAGAGAGAAACAAATTTAGGTACATAGGCAGGCAGGTTGCCCTTTCTCTCTATTTTGCTATTTTATTCTGGGTGTGTGATGCTATATTTGTATCTGTCTATATGTGTACTTTGGCTGCTGCCTTGTACAATATGAGCAGTTGCTGGCATGTGGTGGGAGTCAGCCTCAGATTTAAAAACGGCTTCTGCCTTCTCTTCAAGCTCTCCTGTCAAACAGAAGAGTTTGCAAAAGTATCACAAAGAACAGGGAGCTAAATACCACCAGTGTCTGCGTGGGAGACAGTAAATACATGGCGAATTGCAAAGTGTGCCACTGGGTATTTTCTGTCACCGGAGGAGTAGCAAAATGCCCTGAGAAACTAAAAATATATGAGATCTTCAGCTCAAATTTTACAAGTTTTATGCATCACAGCAATCCATGTGAATCTGACACACAAGAATAATAAAAAAATTGTTTATTGTTTAACTGTTAAACTTGTAGCATTTTACTTGACTACTATATGTCTGTGAGTGTTTAATCAATCAATTGATTCTATTTCTAACAGAGATACATAGTTTTATATAATTTTAATTAGCATTAGAACACATCTGCTAATATGCATTTGAGAAAAAAAAAAAACACGACCAACTCTATTTTAGAGGTATTTAAAAATCATGAATGTGCTGTATTTTCTCTTTAAATGTAGGCAGAGTAAAAAAATAAATATATGTATGTAATCATGTATGTGTTTGTATCACATTTTATAGAATACTGCATTATGCATATCAAGAGGTTTACATAGAGCTTCTTCAGATTAGAGATGGTAATAAAAAGAAACAACAAAACAAAAACAATGCTTCATCCTTGGAGGTCTTTAACATTAACACTGTGTATATATCCTTGGTATCTAATCCACCCTGCATTTTGCGAGCAATTTATTTCTGCATTGGTATTCACTTTATTCTTCTTCCATATATACACATTTATGGGAGATAGACAAACAGCAAATGAAGGAAACAACATGTACAGTGGAATCCAGCAAATGCCTTGACTAATTAAGCTTTAATCTGCACCCATTTTCACACTGAATTAAGAGCCAAGCTGACTCCAGGGAAATGAGTGGCATCACTGGGCCAAATATTTCTCTCTTTTCTGATAGCAAATGCACAAACTGAGCTTTAAAACAGCATGATCTCACTCATGTTTACCAGTTTTTGTTTACTCTAGCTTGTGTTTTAGTATTTTTTTATGCAATCAGGAAATAAAAACACTCAGACTCAATTATTGTGTGGAAACATGTTTTAGTACATACACGGTTGGTGTGAAATCACTTGTTTAAACATTTAACAACTAATTAAAATGATTAATGTCAAATGCAACATTTTTGTGGTGGAAATAATTTGTTTATTAAAATGGTGCAAGAATCGATCCTGTGAGCATGAAATAATTTTTTTTTTTAGCTAACAGTAGGTTAACTTGGTTCCTTGTTTCTGACTGACTGAACTCTTGTTTGACATTTGAAGAGTAAATCAATTCAAGTATTATAAAGATCATGTTCTCCCAGTTGATTCTGTCCTGCTGTCTTTAGAGAAACAGAGAGTTGAAGGGTGACTTTCACAACCTGCTGTTTGCACCACTGCCTGTGGAAAGGACATGAAGGCTTTATGATGAAAGGTTGCCCAAAGTTTGGATGGCAAGTTCACTTCCTGTCTGTGACACCTAGTCTATTTCTCTAGCTGAGGTAGAAGTCTATGACAGGATGACCTGTGCCAACTTTTCATCTAATCTCCTGACAACCCAAATAGAATAATATGTCAATGAAATGCTTTTGGTGTTTCCTTTTTATTTTGTGTCCCTCGCTTTGAAAACAGTCACATTAGTACAGAAAACTGGCTGAGAGCAGGTTATGTTATTCTCAGCCAGCTATAAAATAAGAGTTATGTAATTTCATGTCATGTACAATGCATTAATGATTTAACCAAAAACAAAAAAGTAAAGTTGTGTGGCCACACTACAACAAAATGTCATTAATATAGTTTTGTTCCCACAGGCCACAGAGATTAATCTTGCTTTAATAATGCCTTGATTCAAGACCTTGGATAAAACAAAAACAACTACAGAGACAAATTTAGAAAAAAAGAATGTGCCAGGGTAAAGTAACTTCAAATAACTGGTGGAACTGTGGGTGTCAGTAAGTAAGTTAGCACAGCCTAAATTTCAGCATGAAATTGCAGACCTTGCTTGTAATTTCACAGAACTTTGGACTTTCATAACAGACACTGTGGAGAATTTCCAGACACATTTTGTGCAATTTCATTTATTAACATTCAGCCAATGGTGCAGAACATGCTTACCAAGTCTGGAGTTTCCAACAGTGCAACGTTTCAACTTCACAATGCTTTTGATGTGCTTCTGTGAGTAGATAAGTTATACGAAGACATTGTCTGGATGAATATTTATAGCTTTAGCTTCTAAGCTTTATTTTGATTCCTCTGTTTTTTTTTTAATATACTGGCAATATTTTATTTGGTACAAATATTTGCTATGTTCATCATGAAAAAGTGAATAGTGATAGGTTTGGCTGTTTTGTGTAAAAGGCAACAAGGTATGAATTAAAACCAGATTAGCTACAAAACAAGTTTTTGAGACTGGGGCAATGTGCATTGGCAGATGGTGTGATGACCTTAAAAGTACAGGTAAGGTTTATTTAATTTGACAAAATGTGACTAAAATGCGAATGAAATCCTGATAGTTTGATTTAATTATTACTTACATCAAATATGACCTTCTTTAAGGTAATTGGGTAATTACGTTTATAAAGCATTGCTTTATTCAGACTAAGGCTTTAATCAAGTTACTGTCAGAATATTGACGAGCATGTAAACATACCATCTGATGCATGCCAAAGAGATGACCTCTATGATAGGAGAGGAAGAATAGCCGCAAAGAACATTACTGAAATTACTTCCTACAAGACATCGTGTTTGGAAAAACTATACACATGACCAAGATTGCAAACCTGTATTTGAGGCTTTACGTATTCAACAAAAATAAGAACATGGCACGGCAGCACTGACTTGGGATCAGCCTTTGTAAATGAAGAAACATTTTGAGTTTCAAAAGGTGCTCTTTCTGTGTCCTTCATTGTTTAATAATAAATGTGTGGATTACGAGTGATATCCTTTACCATTTAATAACACCCAGATCTCATAAGACACACAAGGCCCACAGCATACTGAATTGTGAATGAAAACAAAATCTAGCTCACACTGGCAAAGGAATGTCATACATTTTGTATTCTACTGGCAAGCTACAGTTTATGCTCATTAGGTTTGTTGCCTTCCAAAAATGTTTTAGAACAGAAATGTAAGGTTTAAGATGGGGAACAGCAATGTGAGAGTCCGTTTTAACCAAACAAACAATATTTCCGTTTTAACAGATTTTCTCCATTTGTAACAAAATCTTGCTTGTTTTTGTTGGAGATGAAAAAAGCTTGACATAGCAAAGTTTTTCTTATTTTATTTTATTTTATTTTATTTATTTTTTTCACTTTTACTTCGAGACACATTATGAAAGGGACTAATTACAAAAAATCTCAGTGGAAAAAACTTGCAGGGTTTTAGAAGTACCATCTCCTTCAGTTCTCTTGTGGGCCCTGTACAGGGTCCAGTGGGCTTAACAGGTTAAAACTAAATGTGTGTATATGTGGACATGCAAAGAAGTAGATTTGGGTTCTTTTCCATGCATTGTAATTGTGAAATTGCACTCATAAATTGGATTTCTCCTCCCGTCTTCACCTGTGAAATTACATTTTGTTTACAATTATTTGCTTATAAAGATACAGAAGTGCGGTTAAATGGACATGTCAAATAAACATAAAATAAATATATATATATATATATATATATATATATATAGTATATAAATATAATCTATATATTTTCTCTGGGGAGAGGCGCGAGTGTGAATTTGAAATCGACAAATTTAATATTGATTAGACGAGGGAGAAAAAGAAAAAAAAGCAGTTATAACATTCAGTTCTGTAAGTTCAGGCCAATAATCTGTGTTTGGATAAAACAAGTAAAGCAAAAATTATTTCAGCCAAAATCAAGCACAATATAAAGGTCTAAAGCCGTAGTCCACCAACAGCTCAGGAAGAACTGCCTTTGGAAATGTAAAGCTGCTCTAAAGTCAATAATCATGGGGTGCAAGCAAATTGTTCTGTAAATACTTCTTGATTTCTTTAAGTTGCATTTGCAAGGGTTTCCAATAATGAAATAACAACTGCTCTAGTTTATGACCAATAGGCTTAGCTGCATATTTATTCCACATAGAATTACACATATTTAAAGAAATGTAGCAAAACACACACTTATTTCAAAAGCCAATTACACAAGCACATTTTTTTTGTTTTTTTCCTCAAATCCATCTTATAATACCCAAAGGGAGGACATCCAGATACAAATACATTGAAGAATGCAAACTTCTGCACATCAGAGTCACAAAAAAAAGATACTATTCTTTTTTTCTTTGTTTAACAAAGAGATGTTTACAGCTACAGCAGAATCGTACTGTCACAGCATGTGAGGGAACAATGCGGACACAGAAGGCTGGTTACTAAATCATACATATCTCTAATAGTGTTGCCAACAAAAGTAAATTAACACAAACAAAAAGCACAATAGGTACCAACAGAAGTATTTTATCATGGCATTTATTAAAATTTAAAAGTGCAGAAGTCCAAACATTAACTCAAACTGATGTTAAACGAAGCAGCAGCATAGATTTGAACAAACGATCTGCACAGAAAAACAAATATTATGATTACAGAGCGTGGTATTGACTAAAAGAACATGGGCCTGGTAAAAATAAACTGAATCCACATGAAACATAAATGAAAAGAAAACGATACTGACCAAGAAAACTTTGCTTTGTCATTTTACATTTTTTTATGTTCTTGTTATAAGAAAAGGCACACTAATATATAATGACAATAGACAGCTGTGCATTTAAAAGTTGGTCATCTATCAATAGTAAAAATAAGAATAAGAACAGAGTTTTCTTATGTATTTTTATCAACATTAAATATGTAAACAGAAAATTAATAAATTGCTAAGACATGCAAATCTTTTAATCAAAAATAATGGTTTAGCATACACATTCCTATCACTCAAAGATTTTCACTAAACAACTTTCTTATTATGAAAAAAATAAAAAAATATTTGTTTATTATTTTTTATGTGGCATTGCTTAGTAAATTATAGGCTAATAAAGACTTGACTCTGTTGACTGATTGAAGAATTACAAGACCCTAACTTTCAAATGACTTGTGTTTGCAATGGTGAAGGAGCTTGAGGGGAGTGGGATGTTAGCAGGTACAGACTGACATGAGCAGTGAACCAGTGGGAGAAGTTTGAACAATTTAGAAGCAATAACCAGTTGAGCAAAATGTCAGAAATATGCAGCAACACAACAATCGTGCATTTTGACTCTGATCCCAGGAGAGGATGCAATATAGCTGCGACATTTAGGGAGGAAAAAAAAGTAATAAAATAATAACAAAGTATGATGGCAATTATAATGAGATATGATGGCTCTGTAATTAATGTTATATCTATTTCTTAATTCGAAACAGTGTTCATAATTCATGTTTTCTTTTTTTTCCCTCTGTGGAAAGTCTTTTTTCCCCTCTCTGCTCAAAAGAACCACCAAGAATGAAACATATTCATATCATGACAGTGATGAACAACTTAATTAAAAGCATTAATAACAGAATACAAGTTTGCGTACACAATACATAAATTGATTTTGTGGCATGTGATAACGTAGCTAACCGATATTGGTGCGATGTGGAACATTGTTTCTTAAAACCACTGTCCTTGTAGCAAATTTCTTAATTCAGTGAAAAAAATGTATTTGTTTATTGTAAACCCTCAAATGGCAGTGACTTGGGGTATGTTTGTAATGAAGCAAGTGTTTAATTATGTTTGGAAAATTAAAGAGGCAGGGAAGAGACAATGAGGAATAAAGAAAATCTTGCAGTCACCATTAGTGGCTTTGCTTTCCCTGCCAATGTTATTGATGGCTGACAGAATGTCTCCAAGGCCTCATGCACCCGTGTGTGACAGAATGAGAGAAACACTGTTGTCAGTGAGAAAATATTTGTGTTTATCAGTCAGCTCAGCTAGCCACAATAAAAGGCATTCTGTTACTTACTGTACGTAAATGGCATGCCACACTGCTTCCTTGGTCCTGATTGCTTCCCCCTGCATCGTCCCCTGTTGTCCCTTTTGACAGAGGGGCTTGACAGATAGATCACAAAGATGCACAATCATTGCATGGTAGAAACTCAGATGGAGTGCGCCCATTATTCTAAAGCAAAGCTGTCTGGCATGGCAAGGCCTGCAAGCCACATGGTGCCATGATAGATGGGGACCATTAATCAAGGCAGGACGGAGTCCTGAGATTGATGTGCAGAAATTCAAATGCTCAAGCAACATTTGGAAGATTAAGGCTGTGTGGGCAAGGATAGGAGGCTACCTTTCTATTGTAGAAAAGCAGATGTGATTATGAGTAGTCCAGCGGAGACCAACAAAATATATGTGCACGAGTATGCAATTTCATTTATTAAGAATTATATGCAATCTTCAAAAAATATTAGAAAATAAACACAATGACAGTACTTTGAAGGATTATGTTGCAGAAATATTTAAGTTATTTCAATCCTCCTGTTGTTTATTGCCTTTTTAAAACACATTTTAATTATGTGAATATATTTTTTTATTATTTATATTATAAAATGGCAGAATGTAAAGGAACTTATTTATTGAAACTGGTGATAACAGAAAAGGCCAAACTTATTTATTACATTCTCAGGGTCTGATTTACTCAAAGACTGTGTAGCTGAATAGGATTAAATCAGAGATTTTTCATTTGTTTAATTTACAAAGCCCACTCAAAGAGCGACGTGCTCTTCAAACTGTGATGGTGCCTTTTTTCAGTGTGACAGCTTGTCCAATTACTTTTTTGCATCCATTTAGAGGAAAATAATCTATAAATATGCTAATGACTACCACAAAAATGTATCTGATTTTTAAAACTAGCACTGTTAGCCATAAAACGTTAGCCTAAAAATTGTAGGATATTTATTGCCTCAGATTCAGTAGTCAGTGTGATTCATTTGGAAAGACAAATAAAAAGCAATCTGTTGTAATGTTGGCCTAAACAAAAGGGAAAGCATGTTATTAAAGTTCTAAATTGATCTTAATTTTCAGTGTCATATGTAGAAAAATCACATTAATCTTTACCCTTACAGAGTTGCTAAGGGGGTCTTAGTAGTTAGCTTCTCCGACTTAAATGTGTTTTGTAGACTTGAAGAAGGCTTACGACTGTATTCCTCAAGGCATTCTGTGGAGGGTTCGGCAGGAGTATGGAGTGTCTGGTTTGCCACTAAGGGTGATCCAGTCCTTTTATAACCAAAGCAGGAGCTGTGTTTGCATTCTTGGCACAAAGTCAAGCTGTCCCTTGTCTCTGATCCTGTTTGTGGTGTTTATGGACAGGATCTCAAGGCACAGTTGTGGAGAGGAGGGTGTCTGGTTTGGGAACCACTGGGTCTCATTTTTGCTGTATGCAGATGATGTGGTTCTGTTGGCATCTTTGGACCAAGACCTTCAACATTCACTGGGGAGGTTTGCAGCCGAGTGTGAAGCGGCTGGGATGAAAGTCAGTTCCTCTAAGTCTGAGGCCAAGGTTCTTGACAGAAAAAGGGTGAAATGCCCCTTCTGGGTTGGGGAAGAGTCTCTGCCTCAAGTGGAGGAGTTTAAGTATCTGGGTGTCTTGTTCACGAGTGATGGTAAAATGGGAGTGTGAGATAGGTCAACAAATTGAGAACTCATCCTCAGTAATGAAGGCAATGCTTTGGTCAAAGAGCTGAGTCGAAAGGCAAAGCTCTTGATTTACTGGTCGGTCTACATTCCAACCCTCACCTATGGTCATGAGACGTGGATCATAACCAAAAGTACAAGATCTTGGATACAATAGGACGAAATGAGCTTCCTTTGTAGGGTGGCCAGGCTCAGCCTTAGAGAGAGGGTGAGGAGCTCCATTATTCAAAGGTAGATTGGAGTAGAGTTGCTGCACCTCCTCATTGAAAGGAGTCAGTTGAGGTGCTTCTGGCCTCTGATTAGGATGCCTCCTGGACGCTTCCCTTTAGAGGTGTTCTGGGCACATCCTACACGTAGGAGGCCCTGGGGAAGACCCAGAACTAGCTGGAGGGATTATGTATATACTCTCTGGCCTGGGAACGTCTCGGGGTCCCCCAGGACGAGCTGGAAAGTCTTACTGGGAAGAGGGATGACTGAGGTTTCTTTCCTGAACCTGTTGTCTGTGCGACCCAACTACAGATAAATGGAAGAAGATGGAGAAGGAAGCAGTCACAAGAGAAATGAGCCCAAATCCTGCAACTCAGTTTAGTCAAATATTTACAGTGAAAAAAACATTAAAGGCTGATTTTATTATGTTACAATTTTGTCGGAAAAGGGTAGGGTGCTCTCTCCGGGTCGGGGAGGAGGTCCTTCCCCAAGTGGAGGAGTTTAAGTATCTCGGGGT
>JARVJO010000002.1:9875817-9890835 GCA_031762555.1 Cynodonichthys magdalenae | reverse complement strand
GATGTTGTGGGGCTGTCCTGGTTGACACGCCTTTGCAACATCGCGTGGACATCGGGGGCAGTGCCGCTGGATTGGCATACTGGGGTGGTGGTTCTTCTCTTTAAAAATAGGGATCGGAGGGTGTGCTCAAATTAAAGGGGCATCACTCTCCTTAGCCTCCCCGGTAAGGTCTTTTCAATGGTACTGGAGAAGAGAGCCCGATCGAACACTGGACCAACTTTTTACCCTCACTAGGGTCCTCAAGGGTTCATGGGAGTTTGCTAATCCAGTCTACATGTGTTTTGTAGACTTGGAGAAGGCATTTGACCATGTTCCTCGTGATACACTAGGGGGGTGCTATGCGAGTATGGGATTGTTGGTCCACTGTTACGGGCCAATTCAGTCTCAATACAAGCGGTGTGAGAGTTTGGTTCGCATTGCCGGTAGTAAGTCGGACCCCTTCAGAGTGGGAGTTGGACTCCGCCAAGGCTGCCCGTTGTCACAGATTCTGTTCATATGTTACATGAACAGAATTTCTCGGTGCTGCCAGGGGGCAGAGGGAGTTTGGTTCGGTGGCCTCAGGATTTTATCTCTGCTGTTTGCATATGATGTGGTTCTGTTGGAGTCATCGCGCCAGGCTCTTCAGCTTCAGCTTTCACTGGAGTGGTTCGCAGCCAAGTGTGAAGGGGCTGGGATCAGGATCAGCACCTCCAAATCTGAGTCCATGGTCCTCAGTCGGAAAAGGGTGGACTGCTCTCTCCGGGTTGGGGGTGAAGCTCTGCCTCAAGTGGAGGGGTTTAAGTATCTTGAGGTCTTGTTCATGAATGAGGGAAGAAGAGAGCGTGAGATTGATAGATGGATCAGTGCGGCTTCCACAGTTTTTTGCGGACTCTGTACCAGTCTGTTGTGGTAAAGAGGGAGCTGAGCTGTAAGGCAAAGCTCTCTGTTTACCCATCAGTCTACGTTCCTACCCTCACCTATGCTCACGAACTTTGGGTAGTGACTGAAAGAACAAGATTGTGGATACAAGCATTCGAAATTAGTTTACTGCGCAAGGTAGCTGGGCTCTCCCTTAGAGATATGGTAAGAAGTTCAGTTTTCCGGGAGTAGAGCCGCTGCTCCTCCACATCGAGAGGAGCCAGTTAAGGTGGTTTGGGCATCTGGTAAGGATGCCTCCTGGACGCCTCCCTAGGGAGGTGCTTCAGGCATGTCCAACTGGGAGGAGACCCAGAGGAAGACCCACACACTGGAGAGACTATGTCTCTTGGCTGGCCTGGGAACGCCTTGGAGTTCTCCCAGAAGAGCTGGATGAGGTGGCTGGGGAAAGAGAGGTCTGGCCCTCCCTGCTCAAGCTGCTGCCCCCGCGACCCGATTTTGGATAAAGCGGGTATGGATGGATGGATGGATAGATGGCATTTTAGTTTTGCTTTTATGTGAAAATGGCATTTAGAAAAATGTGCATCACATTATTGATCCTGGTAAAATTTAAGTAAACATTTTTTTTCTTTGATAGTGTTGAATATCTGTCTTCTTACAGTAGTTAAATGGTTTAGAGCTGATTTATTTGTTCAGTAAATAAACCTGTCTATGGTGACACAAACAAATCCTGACAAATTTATGCAATATGTGTGTCTTTATTTACACTTCTAGGACTCTGAACACAATTCAAAGAATCAAAACTAATGATTTTTTAAGGAAAACAGTGAACTAATTTTAAACATTTAGTATAAAGACGATTCTTACATCTGAATTCATCTAAAAAATTACATCTTTTTATTGGCAGATCGGTACATCAGTCATAATATATTCCCTTTAGACTTATTAGTCCTGTCATGCAACATGAGGAGTATAAAAAAACAGTGTGACTACGACAGATTATTATCCCATCATTTACTGTACACAGTCATTAGGAATGAAGATAATTACAAAATAATATGCAAATGCTGCAACTCAAGTAAACCATATTAAGACTCTGGTATAAACATCCCCAGTTACATGCAGCAGATATGATTACATGTCATGCAGAGACTGCACTTGAAGAGAGTGAGAAATCACAGTTTGAAACACTGTAAGTTACACATTTATATGGAAATTCGTAAAGTTTCATATATTTTATCTCTGCTGAGGCACAGTTTGCCTTTTTTTTTAACTGTCGCTCTTGGAATTTTTTAGCACTTCCATGGCAGAAGGAATGTATAGAGACTGTGTTTGTTATAGTAGATCTTCCTTGTGTTTGAAATCTCCTGCAGTGAAAAGAAGACTGTTCCAGTGATGAACTGTGCAGTATTTAATCACATCCTAAGGGTGTGGGTTCCAGTTCTATCTGACTAGTGACTTTCTAAATAAAAGGCAACCTAAAAAATTGCTTTGAATTTGAGCTGTCACAGGCACTGAGGTCTGAGCAAGGCACAGATTGAGGATGTCTGTAAGCACATTGATGAGCAAAACCTGAGCACCTGTCTAGTGATGTTATCTGGCAACCTGCTTTCCATGGGTTGGTTCTCCACAGGGCTGCGCACATGGCTGTAGATAACACAGAAATCGGTGTGTCTTGTGTTGTTTTTGTAGTTTTTGTTTGTTGAGCATGGAATTTGTTCCTTTCTTAGAAGAATGACTTGATTTTTTTTTTTGACTCCCTGGTGACCTTTTTTCTGTTTTCAACATAGGTGATTTCAGTTTTGGTCCAAGATCAATGATACAATTTGAAAAATGCTATAAGAACCAATAAATAACTGATTTTATTTTGAAAACTGTGAACCTGTCTTTAATCTATAGCTAAGCTCAGTTTAGATTTTTTGCTCAGATCTGATACATATATATATATATATATATATACTTTTTCTGATCATTCATATTTTACTTTAAATAGGACTGTCATTAGACTCTTGTGTCAGTCCAAGGCTCTGAAGCGACCTGCAATATGTTTCCATATGATTGAGGCTTATTGTGTAAATCAGACCAGTAATAGCTGTAGCACTCTATAAGATGACAGTTTGAGACATATTTGAATTTATAAAAGCTGTCTGAGAAGTTGTTTCTTATCTTATTTGAATGGTCAGTTTTACCTATACTTCCCTTACGTTGCTTTAAAATTTACTCTTAAAAGGGACTCATCATGCAAAATCCACTGTTTTAGCCATTAATTGCTTTTATATGTACTTAAAGTCCATAGGATTTCAGAAAATGTGAATTAATTCATACTGGTGCTGCGTGAATATTTTTATATTTTGTTCGTGTCATATTTTTTAATCTGTTGTTTTCTTTGTTTTCTTTGATGTTTTCTGAACTATTAAGTCAAATTATTTGAGATGGAACATACATACTGTATAAAGTCTAGACTTACTTATCATTCTGTCATCTCTATTCTTCTCTGTCTCTGGGTCAGACTCTGGCTCCAACATATAAGACTGGATAGACAAGTTTTCTGTTGTTAACATATTTTAATTAATTTGTGAATAAAACATGTCTGTGCCACAAGATAGTCATAAACCCTGCTATCAAACTGGAGTGGATCGGTCCAGAAGTATGGAGGCAGTGTGTCAAGCACCTCAAATGAATTTAAACAGACAGCCTCAAAACGAGCTGCTTCGAGACACATCTCAAAAAAAGGGGTTAAGGAGAGGTTTATAAAGTTACCATAGTGAAGGATCCAGACCAAAGCATTGCAGTTGCACTTTAAATAGACCGTAACTGAATGATTTAAAAACCTGATAAAGCCACTTTAAAGTTTATGTTTATGTCCAGTTTCAAATTAACATTAATTTGTAGAGGTAAATAAAATCATGCAAGAAACAGGTTGTCCCAATTCACCACTAACTGATATACTGATAAACCAATATATTGTAGATTTTTAAGGTTTTTCAAGTGAACAACCAGACTCCAGGGACGTTTTCAACTTTGTAAAAGCTGTAATTTGTAAAAGATTGTGTTAATACTATATCTCTACAAGAAAAAAAGCCTGTGTTGAATTAGAGCCAGGTTGATTTAGAATGTATTGAAGTTGTTTTGAGGTTTAAATGACCAAAGTTAATTGTGTTTCTACATCAGTCGATGATGCACTGTCCAGGTGTTATGTGCTGAATATAAGACTGCTGGTAAAACTGATCTCAGCTATTAGATTAGTGGTGGGAATGTATACAGGACACAGTACACTGATTTTGTTTCATATTGACATGATATCATCACGCAGTAACTGAAGATTTTTCAATTGCACATATGATGTGAATCTCATGTTTCACCGCATCCCAAACGGGATTGATTGGTCTGAGATCTGGTGATCGTGGACACTGTTAAAGTCCTGTGAATGCTCAACAGACCAAGCAATGTTTTTTTTTTATTTCTTTAATTTTCATTCTCATATTGTTTGATTTTGGTGATTTTGTGTGAATGGTAGCTTCAGTTTTGTACTCTTAGCTGACAGGAGTGGCACCCTGTGTGGTCTTTTGCTGCTATAGCCAATCTGTTTCATGGTTGGATGTGTTGTGTGTTCAGAGATGGTATAGTTTCAGTCATCTCAAACAAGTCTGCTCATTTTCCCCTGACCTCTGACAATATAAAGTGTTTTTGTTCACACAAATGCTGCTCACTGGACATTTTCTTTTTTGTGGACCATTCTCGTTAAACCCTAGAAACGATTGTTTAGAAATCCCAGCAGATCAGCAGTTTCTGAAATACTCAAACCAGACCATCTGGCACCAACATCAATGCCACATTTAAAGTCACTTAAACCCTCTTTCTTTCCCATTCTGATGCCCAGTTTGAACTGCAAATCATCTTGTACTGTATATGTTCCTAAAGGCACTGAGTTGCTGCCATATGATTGGCCGATCAGCTATTTGGGTTAACGCGCAATTGAACAAGTGCGCCTAATAAAGTGGTCAATGAGTGTATATTCTTATATACTGTATGTGGTTGTATGCTGTATCTGTTTGACTGACAAAAATTGCAACTGTAACACATTTGTTCACAATGCTGACATCATCCAGATACACATGCTCAGACAGTGAAATTGGACTACTTTCTTGCGTTTCTAAGCTGTGTATACCTAAATTAAAATTGCTATGCCTCAAATATGGTAGTTGTCAAAATATCGAAGTGAACCAACCACGTCTGGACATGACAGTAAATAAATTATTACATCAAAGATTGTGGTCAGCAAAAGTGCCTGCTACCACTTCTGTTACCGCTTTTCCTTTCAAAAAAGGGGTAAAACTTACACAGACTCAGCAATACAAGGTTTAACATTTAAGAGCAAGTCAATTGCTTTTTTAAGTTATTTTATGCAATAAGGTAACCTGTAGAGCAGTCCAACAACTATACCTCTATAACTATTAGTTATACAGTCAAAGCATTTTATTGAAATTAATCATTTTTAAAGTGTCATATGGTCTTAACAAGAGAAAAATACAAATCAGATGAGAGTCATAAATGCAAAACCAAACCAGTGCAGTATAGATCAGAACCATCTAAGTTATGCTCTTTTATTAGAAGCCTCATTTATTCTCATTTATTTATATTTGTTAAAAAACAGCAGAAAAGTCAACATCACAGCCAAAATTGTATCACTTAAGTAAGCATTTTAAGACTTATTTCCATTACAATGTTTCACTTCTTTTAAAAGGAGAAAAAAAAATTATTTCTCATTTTTTACTTTCTTGATACATTTTCAGCTTTGAACAATAGTCAATTTTCTGCTAGATTAAAAGGTCTGTTATAACCTGCAGCTACATACTATTGGGCCTTTAAAACACGATGTACTCTGAAAGGTGTAGGACTCCCTTCTGAGATTTAAAAGCAGTGAAGCAAAGGAATTTAATAGAAAGGGAGGTTATATAATCCTATTTGTTTTCTATGCAAAGATATAACACAAGTGTGTATTTTTATTCTTTTTCTTAATTTGTTTTTGCTTTTTGTCAGTGCATGAAGGAAACTAACACTCACAAAATGCATGACACATGCAATCAGTAAAAATAATTTGCAGTTGAGGCATTTTTAGGAGATTTTTCAAAGATCAATCTTTCTCTGACATCTTTGTCTTGTATATTTGGCAATATTCAAATTTTAAAAAAGGTTATCTGTGCCACCTGAAAAGGTTCCAATCTTAAGCAAAAAAAAACTTTCACTGATATTTAGAGAGTAGTGAATTTACACATAAACAATTTAGGTTCTTTGTGGGTGCCATAGTCCCATTTTTGATGCAAAATTGATCACTACACAGATTTAAAATTTTAAATTGTTGTCCAGCAGTTGTTTAAAATAACCTAAATCACTGGTGACAGACTGCCTTCAGGAGTGTCCTAGATACTGTAAATTTAATTTAATACATTGTGGCAGGTCAAGAAAGCTCTTAGCTTTTCCTGAGATTTTGTTTTTAAAGCCAGAGGTAAAAAGGTTATGAATTTAAACTTAAAAGTACACACAAAAATAGGTACTAATACATAACAAATCTACTACCAGTATTCAAAATATCATGATCATTGATATTTGCTAAAATCTACCATTGCTTAAGTCAAAACTATAATTATTAGTGAAAACAACTAAATTGTGTATTTCCTTATTTAAAAATAAATGTATGCATCTTAGATCATCCTCTTCATTGTTGGACCATACAGTGAGAGATTATTAAATCAAATGAAATCAATACTTTCCAATAATGCAATGAATGATACAGAAGATTTTAAAGTACAATTCTTGAATATATAATTTATTTTTTTATTTATTATTATTATTTTTTCACCCTTGTAACTTTTGCTTGAAGTTATTTAACTTAAAAAAATGGCTGAGTTGTATGTAAAGTATGAATTTACCTCCATGGT
Organism: Cynodonichthys magdalenae; assembly: GCA_031762555.1. Taxonomy (NCBI): domain Eukaryota; kingdom Metazoa; phylum Chordata; class Actinopteri; order Cyprinodontiformes; family Rivulidae; genus Cynodonichthys; species Cynodonichthys magdalenae. The sequence goes on along the minus strand of JARVJO010000002.1, from coordinate 9,884,041 downwards.
GAGCACTGCACTCTGATCTGCTAGGACCACAGCCTCCAGCCATCTGACCTCAGATAGCCCGAGGTTTGTTGTTGTTGTGGCTGTTGTGCAAAGCACAGAGCGAGTCAAAATCAACTACAAGGGCTTGACAAGGGCACTTCCCTCTGGGAGTTTGCAGGACATAAAAATTACATCATGTCTCCAAAAAGCTGTTGGGTGTGGGGAAGGCACAAATGCAGTGATCATGTGGTTTTGATTTCACATGCAGCTTTGGAATAGGATAATGTATCTTGTTATAGTACATTTTTTAACTAGTTTTCTTTAAAAAAAAATATTGTCTAAAACTGAAACTAACTCAGCCAAATACTCATAAAAGCATCTTCAAGGAAATGCATAATTATCCAAGACCAAAACAGACTCTATTTTAATATTTCAAAAATGCTTGAAAACAATTCACTGTTACCACTGAGATTGACTTGCAACATTATCTACTTGAAGCTTCAGCAAACTTTACGCAGTTGTTGGTACTTGTTATTCAAGAAGCCAACTTAACATGCTTGAAGGGATGCAGGGAATGTGAAGCAGATAGTAATTGGAGCAGACAAGCGTCTCCTCGTTTTGACACATCAGTCAAGGTGGATGTCAGGCCATGTAGCTGCCAGGTAGAAACAGGTAGACAAAAGGTCACTATGTTTCCCTGGAAAAGTTTAACAGCACATTCAAACACATATGGAGAAACCTTAAAGCTGGGAGCCAAGTTTTAGTGGAAAATAAATAACTTGTGTAGGGATACATATTCTTATATGTCATATAGGTTATTAATGCAAAAAAAGCCTATTCACTTGATTTGTATTGACACAGAACAGCTTACAACAGGCCGCCAAAAACAATTGAATATTGACTGAAATGACTTATTTGTGGCCAGTTAGGTAGCAATGCAACAAATTGACTCCTTCCTTCCAAAATGTCTGTAAAATGTGAGAAAAACCCATTTGTGTTTACAGATCGGTGTGACTCAGGGTGCTCTCAGCTATTGAGAGAGACTGCCTTTTCTTTCCCTGTTACATCCTTTATTCCTGTCTGTCACATAGCAGTCTGGACAGAAGGTCAGAGAGCTGATAGGTGCCAAAACTCTGAGGATTCCACCCCCCCTCCCCTTCCTGTTTTCTCTCATTTTTCCTTTCATACATGCAAATACTGGACCTCCTAATGAGAGCATGTTTCTCCCAGATACCATCTGTTCCGCTTGCAATGTGTAAGTGAAAAAAAAGGGAAAAAGTGACATCGTTCCAATGAGACTAATCTGTCAAAGTCATGGAGCACTTACCCTTTAAAGAGGTGTATCACAGACTCTCTTCGATTAATTTCCTGTGTTTAGTTAAAAAAAAGCTATTTGGTATTAATATGTGCAATAAAATAGTTGTTGTTTTGTGCTCATAAACAAACAGTATTTGTCAGTTTTGAGTAAATTTCAAGTAATTTGAGTAATGAAAGACGTGTTTTTCAACAAATCTGACTGAGAGTGAATAGTGGCTCATTTTTTTTCTCAAGGTGTTTGTTGAGAAACAACTAAAATTGAAAACAAACATTTTTCTTATTTTTCTATGTCACTGTCACGATAGACATGTCTGCAAGCTTGGTGCACACCAGTTTTATTCCAATCAAATCTAGTCTTGTCTGTGGGCATGAGCATCTTCTTTTCACCAAACAAGAAATGACAGCTCGAAATGCTGCTCTGGTAGGCCCATCAAAGAACAGCTCCCGGATGTCTCATAGTGATTACTGGGACCAGAACAAGGCCAGAAGCTTCCAAAAGAGAAAGGTAACTTAATAACACAGGAACAGCCAGCGGTCAAAAAGCCTTGTGCTCAGCTCAACTGGCATGACAATTATTGTTACAGCGAAGGTTCCACAGAAACAGCTGGTAAATTACAAAACACAACAAAGGAAAGCTTCAGGCGGTTGTTTAATCAAATATGTTTATTTGTTTGCTTTACTTCATCTCACTTAATGTAGACTGTATTTTGTGGCAGTTACCTGGATCAAAGTATAATAATTTTTGAAATCATAAAGTAGAATATTAGACATGTACAGACTGAATAAAGCTGTTTTTACTGTTGTCAAAAACCACTAGCACCTTTTAAACTGGCATCAACAGCTTGCAAAGAACAAATCAATCCCACTGACTAAGTATACTTGTGTGCGAGACAGCTGGCAGCTCACTTTCAGATGGATTTGTTTAATTCTGTTGTCCAGTCAAATGTAATAATGAGAACTAAATATTGAAAATGATAATTGAAAACTGTTCTAACTTAGTCGGTGGGGTTCACAAAAATCATATTTTGTTCCTGTCGACTTGTTCCTGTTTCTTGTTTTTGTTGGCCTCATACACAGAAGGGTACCTCACGTTTCTTTTTAACAGGAATTTATTTGACCAGCTTTTTTAAAGTCTTTCACCTTTTATTATAATTTGCTTACGCTCTTACTGTCACTTTTGCTGCTACTTCGGTCAGTGTTTCTCCAACTAGCTACAGGGCACTACATGGGCCTCAGAAAGCTGGAGGGAAGATTAAAAAAAAAAATCTAATAAATGTTTTCAATTATTATCACAAAATCAAGCCTGGTTTTGAATCATTATTTTGCAATATAATTTAGAACAATAGAGCTTAAGAGTTTTGAAATTAAATGTATTTTGTTCCGCTCTTATCAGCAATAATTTGTTGAAAAGTTGTTGTTTTTTCTCAGTGGGAATATAATATAGTGTTAAAACATGTTAGTTCCTCAAAATTGTATATTAATACAAATTTAATAATTATTGAAAAGTGAATAAAAGTGAAAAAAATATTCTAAAAATTGATGTTTCTTTACATATTTTGTAGTATTGCTTGGTTTGCAAGTGTGTTTCTCAGACACAAGCTAATGCTGTTTAGGAGGCCATGGCATGGAACAGTTTGGGAACCCCTGACTTAAAGCAAGTGTTAAGGTTTTTATATGTTGCCTATTCAGTTTTTTTAAATAAAAAAAAACTTAACAATATATAAATTGACATTAATTTCATCTGATTTTGCCAGGGACAATAAAAATCTATTAAAGTCTAAGTCTAGCAGTCTTATTATGTAAATAATTTAACATCATGCATTTTTTTATAAAACCACCATATACAAATTCTATCTTATTATATAATTTTATGTGTTAGATGCTTGTCACAAAGCCTTTTACAATGGGTGTCAGTACATCTAATTAGCATATTTGTGTTTGTATGTGATGAGTTGCTAATGAGCACCTAAAATCAAAGAGAATCACCTGCAAAGGTGTTCCATAGAGATGAATGTTTATCTGACGGATTGTGATGAAGCTGTTTTGAATCTCCACATCATCGTGACAACCAATATGCCGCAGGCTGTCTCTCGCACAAAAAATACCATTCAGGATGTGGTCTACACAGTGACAAAAATAACAGCTGTTGGCGCACATCTGTGTCGTAGCACCGTTAAAACTTTGTATAAATGTTTGTGAATGAGATGTCAACAGACAATCAAGTAAATTAAGCAGTACATCTGCTGTGATGACTTCTTCTATATAGAATGGGTTAAAAGTGTTTTGAATATTAAGCTACCAGAACAACTTAAAGAACCCAAAATAAAAAGTGTCTCCTGTAATGATACCCACTCCTTATAGATTAAATAGCAAAAGGTGCAAATTTTAACTTACCAAACAGTTTTTACCTCATTGCTTTTCTAGTCCCCAGTCAGTATCTAAAACACCTCAACTGAGCTTGGATTTAGAGAGCAGCTGGGTCTTGAGTGACCAAGATGTTCTGACGTACAAGTTTGAATAGAATATAAAACAATGCTTAAGCAACATCTTCTGCAGGGAACTTGCTACTTGTTATGTTTTATTTATAAGGTTTCTAAGGAAAAGTTGGCATCTGACAACGTGCATCATTTAGCTCATAGTGTCTTTACTCGCTGTTTAAGCAATCTTTACTTATGCTTTTAAGCCAAATAAAAAGCCATGATATATTTACATATAAATAAATTGGTCACAGAAAAGTTAGAAGTTGGATGTGTCTAATATTCTTGTCTCTGCTGTTCTTTGTGCCAAGCACTTGATTGTCTCATGAGCTGGAACACCTGCAGAGTGCCAGAAAACCCTTGAGTTCAGGCATAACAACCCACAAGCTTTTCATTTATTTTTCTTGGTTTAAGCATAAGCTCAAAAGTATATATATATATATATATATATATTAGGTGTGCAACAATACATGTATCTGTATCAAACTGTTCAATACAGTGCTTTAGGTTCAATGCACTCTTGTATCAAACAATGCAAATTTTTGAAATGTATTTTTTCAACTTGCTTTCGTAAGATGCTCAGTGTTGAAGGATCAGTGGATCTGTTTGACTACTCCACCAAGGCTGCATTGTGGAGCGCAGATCCACTGAGAAACTTGCTGTTTCAGCAACATTTAATTTGAAAACTGTACTTTTGAGGTTAAACAATTTTCAAAATTAATTCCAATAAATTACAAGTTAAGAAGGGCATGGACATTGCTCTTTTTTGTATCGAAAAAACATCGAACAGTGAGATTAAAGTATTGAACCGAATCGTGAATTTTCTGTATCGTTGCACCCTTAATAAATATGTGTGTGTGTGTGTGTGTGGGGGTGTGTGTGTGTTTGTGTACATGTATGTAGTACAATTTATAGTGGGCAACATTATTTTTATCTATTATTTTTTATCAAATACCCCTAGGAAAACCCACACACACGCCTGTGTAACAGTGATTGTACGGTGCCTACAGCAGACAGACTGGATGTTTGAGAGGAAACACTGGTGAAGTTCATCCAAAGTAGCTAAAGACTGTCCTGACCATGTTTAAATTTACAGTGGCTGTTAAAACAGAAGGAAAAAACTGTTAAATGCTGCCACAGTTATAGGCGCATGCTGAAGGCAGTCATCACTCAACAACTGTATAGTTCAAACATCCTCTACACACTTGACATCCTGTCATTTATTCTCAACATGGACTTGACACACTCTGCCATATTTTTTCTCCTGTGACTTCTGCTCCTGATCCTTACTCCACAAGGCACGGTATCTCTTGCCACTTGCTAGATTGACACTCAAAAGTAGTGTTTGGTCAGTGACACCTAATAAAATATAGTCCATAAAATATAACCCTAAAACTAACATTTTAAATCACTCAATAAAACATTTGGTGAGCAAGTCTGTTGAGACATACTGTAAATCACTAGCATGTTTCGTCTTGTAGTATAGTGCATTTCCGATTATTTGAATAAAAAAAGGAAAACAGTTGTCAACAAGATCAAAGATGTATGAGTAATGTCTTTGTTGGATATATTTGTGTCTTATTAAAAACACTGTCATTTACTCAAAATGACAAGTTTATATCCACCCAGGTTGTTATTTGTGTACTTTTGTAGAGCGATATGTTAGTATTTCATTTACTATGGAGCTTCTTAAAAAGTAATTTATGCCAAATGTTCTTTTATGCTGGCAAATGTATTTAAACATCAATAAGAAAATAGCTTCCTAAGTGATGGGAGGCTCTATAAAGCATATTCTGGCTTTTGTTTGTTTGTTTCTGTGCTTTTTTGCTTATTCAAACAGACACAATGTGTTAAGTTTCTCATTTTGACTTGCATTGTTTAAGTGTTGCTCTTGAACTCTAAGCAGATCACAAAAAATTGCCAGAAGCTTCCACAACAACGACAACAACCAAGTTATCAGACAAATAAGAGCAACTTGTTAAAGTTTGTAAGTAATTAGAAATATTGAAAACAGCATGAGTCTGTTGGCAGCTGTTCTGTTTGTAGCCTAACAAAAAAATCAAAAAATAAATCTAGCTTATATTATAAACCAAGGCATAAAACTCCAACCCCGATCCCAGATGGTTATGTTTTGTGGTGGTTTGTTTTTCCTCAGTTTTTAGGTTTCAGTGACAGATTCAAAATGACTGCAAATGCAGCAATTCTCAATGGTGGGAATGTTAACAAAAGAAGCCTGTTTGAAGCCGCAGCAGCTGCGTGTACATGCAGCATAAATGGTGCAGTGGAACAGCCGTGGTTCCAGATAAACGTGTTCTGCATCATACATATCAGAGGCACAGCAGTTAGAAAAGTTGTCTTTTCACCCTTCTTTCCATATTTGTCAAAAAAATGTTTGTAGTTTTTCATGTTTAAATAATGTAGAAAATCTTAGATGCCATTTTATCAAGAGAAAAGTGCTTATCGCTATTGCTTTCTAAGCACAAGTATCTAACTGTTTTCTAAGCATAATTACTATTTGAACAAAAAAAATCAACAGATGACATCATGTATAATGTAAATTTACATATCAGAGTGTTTCCTACTGTTTTTGCTCTCAGCTGATAGATAGCTTCAGAGTGTATTGAAAGCGCTCTGATCATCTGAAACTTCAGATTAAACATGAAACAGAACAAACCTCTCTCAGTTGTACAGATTTGTCTTCTAAAGCAGATTCGTTATAACAATAGCTTATTTCTAGAGATAAAAAAGAAAAGATAAAATAAATATACACATATGTATGTTTTATGTTTTGTAAAAAAAAAACAGTCTCATAACAGTTCTCATGTAAGATTGTAGATCTGCAGTGAGTGGGAGGTAAAGGAGCCAAAGGGGCATAGGAGAAAATATCGGATAGTGAAAAGAGTTTCTAAGGATACCCTCCATAATATACAGGTCAATAAATGGCAACAAGAGGACAGATGGTTAAACTTTAGAAGCATTTTTTTTTCAGGCAGGCAGATAAGCAGATAAAAATAAGCAGGCAGGAAAAAAATGTGAAAAATGTGTGCTTGGTACTGCACATCCATACATACAAGTCAAAGAAAAGTAGTTTCACTGGATAAAGAAAGAAGAAAAAAAAAACAGAAAAAAATGATAAAATCACATTTTTTTCAGATATTTTTATCCAACACTGCCAAAATATTTTGTTGTAAACAAGTTTTCTATAGTTTTCATTCTCTTTGCTGTGGATGTTAGTTAATGTGCACCTGTGTATGGATGTGTGTATGTATGGACACATGTATGTGTGTTGATAAAACAAAGATAGATTATGCTGACATGTTAGTCCCTGAGGGACCACGATGCTTCAAGATTTTTATTTTTTTTTTAACAGAAACTGGAAAAAAGATAATTACATTTATTTGTGTTTCTGTCTGTATCTTTATTGCTGGCTGCCTTTCAACTCCATTGTTTATATTTATCCTGGATATCCTCCAGTTGCCAGTCAATCCACACTTGAAGTAGCTTTCCCAGTCAATAAGAAGACGAAGAATGCTGGTGAGACATGGTGAGGGTGAAAATGTTTGTTTAATGTTCATTTATGTGCACCAGCAGTGCTTTCTCCCTGTGTCTCTTTCTAATTATGTGAGATCTGCAAGCTGTCATTTGCTGCTATTGATTTGTGCTACCAGTTAAACACAAGGCTCTAGCCCCTCGGGATGATGTCTGTGGAGAGTTTTCCCACTTCGTGTAGTAATTATTGGCTCTGCAACTTTGTTGTTCAGGTTATAAATAAGTGTGTACGCTATAGGTAAGCCATTATCATCCATGATCTGTCTCTCCTGAGGTTTTGTGTCTGAACAAAGGAGAAGCGGAGAGCAGAATCACATAAAGCACAGCGATATGTATATTTTTAAAGTGGTATGTGTTAATACAAGATGGAGGATGCTTAGGCAGTGATTTCAAGATTTAATGCAAAATGGTACTCAGTAATTACGTCCGTGCTCACCTTTGAGACCAAGGAAGTCTATAGATTTGAAAACCCACAATACATATAAAACTGCTCATCCTTATCAAACAAATGCATTTTGAATTAATTAAAAAAAACAAAGTATTAACATCAGCAAGGCATACGAGGAACCCAAAACAGTGTTGAATACATCTGAAGTTTGTAAAAGGAAAAACATTATTTATTGAAATTCAATTTTTTGTATCTATCTGGATTAACTTATTCTTGATGATTGATGTGTAAAATGCACAAAACCAGAAGTCCTTGTTAAAGGCACTTCCATTGATCAGTGAACAGGAAACAGGATGCACTAATGGATCACATGTAAATGGCTCTGGCCTTCACCAAGTTGCTGCATGGCTGCACTCCAACATATATATAAAAAAAAAATAAAAATTCCCTTCTCACCCACCGCGGGTGGTCTCTCTCTCTCAGCTCGGGTCCTCTACCAGAGGCCTGGGAGCTT
>JARVJO010000002.1:9836064-9871755 GCA_031762555.1 Cynodonichthys magdalenae | reverse complement strand
AACTTATTGGAAACTCAAGACAGCCATGACATTATGTTTTTTACAAGTGTATGTAAACTTTTGACCACAACTGTAAGCCATGGGGAACATACTTTATTTTATTACAGGTTTAGTTTGTGTCTGTTTGACGCAGTCTGTGCATGCCATTGTTTTTCTTTTTTCTTTTGTATTTTTCTTTCTTTTCCATCTGTGTAATCCCTTTGTAACAAAAAGTAAAATTAATTTGCATGCCATATGATGTGCATGCATTGGCTTGTAATGCAACAGATGGCTAATCTCTCTTCGGAGGCACAATCCTGTGATACAGTGAATTGTATGTCCTGTGTTTTAGTGCAGATATGTGCTATTATCTATAGACTATGAAACAGATACCATCTAAAAATGAAAAATGTTTGGTTACACAATTTTACTGCAGTGTGCCAAAAATATTAATTGTACTATGACTTTTTTATTTTTATTTTTTTGTGGCTGTTTGTGTCCAAAAAATAGACAGTATCACATCTTAACCTTCTGTTAGAAACAGCAAATTACTTTCTTGTCATTTACTGTTTCATGCTCCTGGATTTTCATGTACTGTCACATCTGGCTTCAAATTTTATTTCTCATCCTGCTAATCTCTTTAGAATAGTGTTAGCTTGGTCATTTAGCCTTTATCACAGGCAGGTCCTTTCAATGCCATCATTTACCAGTCACTGATTATCATTGTCTTTTGTTACCCAGACTTCAAAATGACCTTTCTAGGAGGGATATTTTTTTAAGGTAATCAAAAGTGAATTCTCCACTCCTCTGTTATTTCTAAAGCTTTCAAGGTGATATTGAAAATGGCAAATAAAGCTCAGCCTGGATTCTTTATAGCCTTTTATGTTGGATTTTTATGATGGCTATTGGTATTTTTTTTAGATCCATTAAGACCAGGTACTAATTATGGCAATACAGTGATGTTGAGTGTTTTACAGTAAAGGGCATAGGGATGATTTTAACATCTAGCGGCACATAGTTTGACATACAGTATGTGCACAATTTTGTATGCAACGTATAACTCTTGTCTTTTATACAGATACATGAGTGAATGCACATAGAAGGAGATTGTCTCTAAAGATGATGCAATAATCCTTAAAAGTAACCCTGCAATGCAATGTTGCAGAAACAATTTAACAGTGAATCTGAAAAGAATCAGTAGAAGGTTTCAATACTTTCTAGCTGAGTTGGTCAGCTCATTGTATAAAAGGTCACCAGATTCCTTTTGTCTGTTCGAATTCAGAGCATTTTAATTTCTCTAAATACTGGCAACAAGCATTGCAATGAATAGAGTTTAGGTTGTGCTTTATAATCTGAACCATCTCTTTGAATCATATTCTAACTTTTCTGTGCTTCTGTCCACTCTCAGTGTTATGTTTTCTCACAAATGAAAGGGTTCTTTAAAGCTGAAACTCCTTTCATATGCACATATTAATTCAAAACCTATTTGTGTCCACCTTTTTTTACTTTATACCTTACTTTCTTTTTATTATTAATATTATTTCATTGTGGCACCTGAGTCTATCTGTCTGTGGTCTGAACAAGCTGTGGGTAATTAACCCTGCACACGGTGCAGAATTCATGTTATAATGGCCCATACAAAAAACTAAGTTTGCTCCAGCAATGGCCTCAAGACACCAATAAATCAGGAAATGCATTTATTATACAGGTTTTTGATGTAAAAAAAGAAAGAAAAGTCCATGATTTTCTCATAGCTTAAATGTTGTCACATTGAAATTTGTAACATAAACTTTATAATTACAGTAGTAAATATGAACGATTACAAATATTTTTTGTGCATTTTTAACGATTTAAGGTGTTGCTTTTTCACCACTATTTGTTTTTAATGCAAGAGCAGAACTTGAGAATACAAAGGAGAAGTGGGTTGCCAGAGCAGGGGGCTGTGTATCTCCTATTTCATCATATTAGTTGACTTTTGTATAAAACACAAACAGAAAGGAAATTTGCCGTAATGTCACAGAATGAGTGATGGGACCTTTTGAGGTCTTTAAGTCAAAAGGAAAAACTGCACTGTGTTGGACCTTGCTGCCAGCAGTAATATGTCCCTAACAACCATAACCAAATCTGTTGATGTATGAGTATATCTATAAATTACATTACATCTCAAAGTAAAAACACTGGAAACCAAATGTAAACTGTTTAATGTTTCCAAGCTTAGGTAGACATTTATTGTTCCTTTTTTTTCTGTCTGTTTATCTGACCATAGGCAGGCAGGACGTGATAGGATGGCCCACTTGATCCTCTATGTGCCTGAGCAGAAACACAGCAACCCGGAGGATTACAACAGGAGAGGATAGGCAGTAGCATCCAGATGCTGCAAATCTCTTTCCTGCCTCAAATGTGAATAGGTACGCCATTGTCTGGAGCACTGCTTGTTTTGCATCAACAGAGACACTGCCAAGGAGATAAACAAGCTGAAACCGAGGTTACATCAAGTCTAAATCTTCTATGATAAAGGATTACAAGGTTTATGTCGTGCTTAGAGCTTTATCCTCTGATTGTCAGTCAAGATTTTCCGAGTAGCAAACTAAGTAAGCCTTTAATGGTTGTGCATTAATCAAAAATTCTGGCAGAATTATGAGGGTAGTTAAAGATGTACAGAATACAGATGATCTCTTGTGAGATGCTGAACTGTGTGTCGTAGCACAGCCAAAGACCAGGTGTCTCTCATGACTTCTTTACAGGCGTTACAAATTAGTTTACAACACAAGATAGTTGTAAGAGCTTTGCATCCAAATCTGTTTTCATTTTCTGTGGAGGTTTGCAATGCCCAGCCTAATTCCTCGGGGTTCTTATCACTTGCAGAAGAAACATCTGATGTTATTTGTACAGAAAATGCACTAGAGATGGATTAATACTAAATTCACCTTTTGAGATAAAGACTTTAAAAGGTATTCATTAGGGGGATGTAAAAAGAGTAATTACCAACTGAGGAACCTGCTAATGATCAACAAATTCAAATTTAATTCCTCTAATGTTTAAACTTTGGCTAAATTATATGTTAACTGCTTAAAACTTTCTTCATTTCCAAAAACTGTTTTGGGACAATGTCTCTATGCATTTTTATGGCAAAAATAGAGAAGTTCCCTGGGTAAATTATGCCTAAATATCTCATCTTCTTGTTTATGGCCAAACAATTAAAATCGTTTTTGTGTGTGCAGAATGTCCCGTCTGTTCGTTTAAATGAGATACTCAGTCCTAACAAAAAAAATCTGATTTAATAGAAAGCCTTCAAATGGTTCATAACTTTTCTTTGTACTTTCACACTTGTCTTGAAATGAGCATGTGATCTTAAGGGATTTAAACAAACTCTTTGGACAATGGTGCACGAGTAAGACAAATTTCCAAATCTTTTAGAGCAATTCATTTTCAAATAAAAAACAAAAATTGTGTGATCCTTAAATTGTAAGAAACCACATTTCATCATGCTCCACAGCACAAATACTATCTTTCCTCCCCTTTGGTCTACCTCTCTATCAAAGTCTACCCAGCATATTTCAACTGCCTACATCATCTTTGCATCATCAAATTCTGATACTTAATCGTGACCCCCAGAAAGGACTTGCACACAAGGCTAAAAGGAATGTATAATTTCCTAATGCCCACACATTCTGCAAACCAAAACTTGCATAACTGTGCAAAAAGCTAAAAGTTTATCAAAGCAGTTGTAGCTTACTCGAGAGCCAAATAATTCCTCCTCTAACATATTTTCACGAAGATAAGATTTTCCCTGAAACAGGCAATTTCAACTTTTATCATGTTCTTAATGCACGGTAACATAATCAGGTTAGTAGTAATATTGTGTACCAAAATCATTCGTGTCGAATACACATTTAATACATTTCACTAAGATGATGTATTGAAAAACTAAGATGAAGTTTCATGATCGGATGAGAAATATATTGATATTGAACATCTGTGCCTTTTCATCTCTCAGTACATCTTTGAACTGCTGTCAGTATCTGATCAGTAAACTCGTTCAGTCGACTCCACTGTTAAAGTGTCTAATTGAATCATGTTAGCAACTGCTATTGTGGTTTCTAAATCATTTTAGTTCCCTGAATCAACACCCAAAACAAAACTGGCCTAAAATGAAACATTTTTTTTTTGTTTTTTAGTTTTGTTTTTCAGCCAGTGAACAGCCAGAAGCCAAGTTACAGATTAGTGTGGATCAAAGTTAAAATTAAAAGGGATAGCAAACACGTTGGCACACCTAATTATTAAATCTGTTAAATATATTCAATTATTTTGGATCTCAGAGATGCCATGACTGAGGCGTTGGTGGAATATCCACCTCACACTAAACTGATTTGGAGTTTTGAGGTATGATTTTGTGCAGCAAAAAAGTTTTTTTGGGGAACATTATTAAGAGATATCAAAGATGTTTCAGTGAAATCTAAGTGATTGACAAGGAAACCATCAGGTCTTTGATCAGACTTCTTTTCTCTCTCTCTCTCTCTCTCTCTCTCTCTCTCTCTCTCTCTCTCTCTCTCTCTCTCTCTCTCTCCCCCCCTCCCTCTCCCCTGTGTACCTCACTGCATTGTTTTAATGCCACTGAGCCCTGCAGGATATCAGTAGTGATGGCTCATAGCCTCCAAAAACATCATGCATAATGAATGGTGAATCTTAAAATAAAGAAGACACATTATTAATGTATTTAGAGCCTCTTTTTGAAGTGGGACAGCTGTGGGTGTCACAGCTCAACCTTCTTACCCAATAACAGAGCAGGTAGAGTTTTACACAAAGTTCAGATTGCTCAGCTGTTTGTTGTTGATGCATGGTGCTTTTGTTCCACAGTATTATGTGGTGTTTTGTGCTTGTGTTTTTTTGTGGTTTTACTTGTATAATCAAAAGGTATTTTCCTCTCCCCTAAGAGTAGAAGTTTAAGTTTGGCCATGCTTGGTTTTATGCTTTGGACTGCCTGAAGCCCACCTATACAGCATGCTCAACACGACTGCATCCCTTCACATTTATTATGCCGGTCATGACAAGATAACACTCTCACAGAAAAGAAAAGATCTGAGTGTGTTATGCTGTCTCTGAATGACAACTCACAGCTTTTCCGGCTCCACTGTCAAAACAAAAACTTTGAGGAAAAAAAACAAAAAGTAGACAATTTAAAACCTACACTACAGCCGCATCTGTAATTCACATTAATGTCAAACAATCATCATTTTCCTGAGAACACTTAAAGTATAACTGATGAAATACTGGGTTTTTCTTTAAGAAGGATTTGTATTTGCCCTTGCCATTCTAAGAATAACTGGCCCCATGAGTCTTAGATGTGTCTTGGCCTTTCAGGGGACAAGGTCATATTTGTAACAATGGCAGTCCAAGACTTTTCAATCACTCTCCAAGGACAGACCAATCTTTACTGAGGTGATTCAGTGGTGTGCAAGAGTTGTGATTAAATCAGTTCTAGAAAATAGAAATAACAATAGTTTTTTTAATTTAGAACATTTACAGTTATTTGTTTGTTAGACTTTTTGTTTCAGTTTTAAAATAAAACAGCCTAGTATCAAAAAAGCTGTAAATTCATTCATTATTTTAATTGGTAAAATGTGTAAACAAGACTGCAGATGAAAAAAAGGAACTGAGCAGGACATAAAAAACAATTTTAATGCTTGTTTAGAATTGTGTTTTATTTTTTTATTTTTTTATTTTTTTGTAATAGTTGTTAGATCTTAATTGCGGACACTTTCGTTTTGGAACTGGTGTTTACTCTCTTTATTCTGAGCCTCACAGCAAGTTAAACTGCACCTTGGTCAGACTGACTACAGGTGACAGATTCAGCCAGTAGAAGGTACTACACCTTCACCTTAAATATTCTTGTCCTGCTGAAGGATGTAATGTTTCCTAAAGTTGTTTTTTTTAAAACCTCTGTTCTGAATCTAAGCACACAGAACGTTTTCCTGTATCCCCCACCTTCTATTTGTTGCTTCCAGCTGTGAAATTATCAACAAATGCCAACGTGCTTGTTCGTTTGACAACCGTCAAACAGAACAGGTACCATGTTTGACCGATGCATTTCTACACAATTGAACTATTCCAAACAGAAATGTTTCATAAATCTACTATTTTTTAAAGCTTTTTTTTTTTTTACTGAAAGCTGACCTTTCCTTTCTGCTTTGAGTCTTATATCAGTCATTTGCATCTTGCAGTGTGTCTTCAGAAGTTACCGAATGTTCATGAAACCTTCTCTTGATTGTTGACATGGCAACATGTACGCCTACACCATGGATAGTATTCTTGAATTGTTTTGCGGACATAAAAGGTTTTTATTTGTTTCAATTTGAGAACATTTTACTTTCACCCATAACAGCATTCTCTTAGATGATGAACAAGTTGTTTTATGTGTGCTTCTGCTTTTGTCTGTCTCTTCAAATTTACAGAAACCCCTGGCAACCGCTATTCACCTCTGATATAAGACTGTACACTTGAAAGTGACACAATATTGTTTTGGAAACATACATTAAAACAACCATTAGAAATCAATTTTGCTGAATCAGCAAAATATGTGTTGAATTCAATTTTATTATTAAAAATAATTTAGCTTTTAACTTTAACTTTAAATTTAACTTTTAAGTTACAAAAAACAAGGCTGAAAAAATCTATAAGGATATTATTTTTTAGTGTGGAAATTATTGCATTGAGCAACATTGTTTCTTTTTATAATGATGCATTTTAAAATGCTCATGCAAACTATTTAAAATCCAATGCATTTGCACAAAATCTGTGAGTAGCCAAATGTAGTAGTTTTTAAACTTAAAAACAAAACAAACAAAAACGTTATTCCTTTTGTAGCAATAGGTCCTCAGATAAATAAGGTGGTCAAACAGCAGCTTGACCCTATGAAAGTGACCTTAACATTTACGTATGACGCTGCCTCAAAGAACTATAATGCATAAGGACACAACTACTTGACTTCATTCAATCACATGATTAAAGTTTAGAAAAAAAGGAAGCCAAGAACAATAAAAAAGAACTATCTCCTTCAAATGGAAAGCAAGAGGGTGGTACTTTTTACTACCATATGCCAGACGCACAGACAGGCAGGTCGACAGTTATGAAGACAGATGAATGATGCAACGCCTTCAGCACTGAGGGAAATGAGATCAGATGTTGACAGCTAGATGGACACATCCCTGGTCTGGCATTCAAATGTTTTCTCACATCTGCTATCACATGGCCCGTGAATGTGCACACGCTCTTCAAAACTGGCCTATCTGCAAATTTCATCCCCGCTCTTATAGGCCCTGCTATACATGTCGAATATTACTGAGTTTAGCATAATATTTGCAGTGCAGCAGGCTGCCTAAGATAAACGCTTCACAAGCAATAATCTTTCTGAAGACCTGAAGTCCCCAGTGTCAGCCACCGTGCGAAAAATCTGCAGGCCCATTTCATAATTCATAACCCTCAGCCAGCATTTATAAATAGGGTGTAAAGTGCTGAAGCCTGGGAGAGATTATAACACATATTAATCTGTTTTCTGAATTGTCACACTTCTGTCTGTATCCTGTTCCATTCTGAGTTTGCATGTGTATGTCCTCATAAACATATTCAGGCTTGGGCTTCTCTGTGTTTTTTTAGATACGAACAGAGAACTTTATATAAACAAAACCTATAGTCTGTCATGGGAGAACAGCCCTATGCGACAATCAGCCTGAGGACATCACATTATCACCCAGGAGAGGGGAACCAGTAGGTGGCAGTGGTGTCCCATTTGCAAGATACACATGGGAGGAAACTCTGTCTGTCTCCCCTCTCTGAGCTTAATATTTTTCTTTTTTCTGTCTATTTCTCTCTCTCGTTTGCTCGTTGGCTTTTATTCCCTCATGCTCACACGTGCACACAGATAACCATACCAAGAAAAGGCAATAAATGAGCACAAAGGCAAAAGATCAATTAGTAAATGTCAGAGCACTGACTGAGGGCGCGTGCATAGGTTATAGCAGAGGGAAAAAAAGCTGTAGCAGCTCTACAAGTTCAGAGCAGCATGAAGAATATTTCCTGCCTTCAGTGCCTCAGTCCTGCGGCTGACGGCACAGATCCACCAGCAGTCACTGGCGGAACAGCCTCAGCTGGAGAGAGCAGCTTGGCAGTGGGAGGTAACCTACATGATGCCCTCTTCTGAACTTATCAATCCATTGTCCGTCCGGCTTGGTGGCTTTATTTGACTATAAAATGCTGGGACGGTTCGCAGCGGACCGACGGATGGAGACTGGGTGCGCGTAGTGGGGGAGAAAAAAAGAGACGAATTGTCACATTTGAAGCAGACTGAAACCGTCCGCAGTTCAAATTAGGAAATCGGGGACTGGACAGTCAGCACCTTGTGGATAAGAAAATGTTCTGACACATGACGACGAAGAGATCCGTGGATGGAGCGAGAGGGGCGGCGGGAGTCATGAATGCCTTCAGTGAACTGTGACTCCTCTCTGGTAAAATCAAGGCTGCGGTGCGGAAAAGAAAACGTGTTTGAATCTTTTTTTTTTTTTTTTTTTTGTGCTCTGAGGGGGCTCATTTACATTTGAAGCCGCGGTCTGAATAGGCTCTAAATGAAGACAATCTCTGGATGTGTATTTAATTTAATCGATCTTTCATCCTAAATAGAAGCAGTTTTTTTTATCTGAAAATGGAAATCAGCGCGACCTGAAGCTTTTATCAACCAACTTCATCACTTTTTTTATAATTCTCATAATTTTGCTGGTCTGCTTTTATGGACAAGGGGGAAAAAAACAGAAATGAGCATTTTAAAACCTTTATTTTGCTCATTGTCCAACAAATAAACTGAACGATGACTTGGTGAAAAAAGTTACATTTAAAACGAAAGCAATTGGGACGTTGGAACAACCCCACCTCTATACTGCTCAGTGTATGGATAAAGGTCTGCCTTAGAGTCTAAATGAAGAGCTTTCCAGGATGGAGCTCCTCTGCCTGGGCACTGCTTTCCATATGAAGGTTCTCCGCGTTCCGCGGGATTTAGAAAGGTCGCTTTTTTAAATTCACACTTGCAATCGGAGAGAAGATAAAAGGGAAAAAAAACACATTTTTTCTCCATCTTTTATGTTTTATTTGACTGAGAGAAAAAAAAAAAAACTCGGACCACACCGGGCATCGCTGCGCATCGGAAAAGTACTTCCAACAATTGCACTTGTGGGTGCCTCGGTTTTGCGTGAGTCCTGACAGAAGAGGAAACATCCACTGCGTTACAGGCTGTCATCACTGTGAGAGTTTATAGCATGTCATCCTGACTAATGTGTGGATTACATATCTTAAGAGTGGGAACACAGTGTGTCTGAGGAGGTGACACGACGGATTCTTTTTTTTTTTAATCGCCTGAGAATTGCGGATTTTTTTTTCTTTTTTGTCAATGCAGTTTTTGGGAGGAGGGAGTGGAAGAGGGATCGTTCATCTCTGTCTCAAGAAGAACTCCCACTTCGCATCTTCGTGAATAAGTAAGTTACTGTTCCTCCACAGAACACACAATGTACGTCTTATACTCATCTATCCCATTTGGTATTCGTTTCATGTTCCAAAGGGGGGAAGCTTTTCAGTCTTCTTTATTTGATCCAAGTGATACGATCCCATGATTCCTAATGTTTTACTCTCACTAATAATGGAGGAAAAAAGATGTCTAATCGTGCGCTGATTTGAACGATACAAGAAAAATGCGCGCGCTTACGTAGGATCTGCTTGCTTTCTCAGCGCGCCCTTGAGTTGAGTGCGCGCGTACAAGGCTACACCAGATCCCACTAACAGTCCAAATGAGTACTACAATGCAGCAAGAAACAGATGTGTGATTGGTGAAAGATAATTAATGTTGGGCTGAATTTCCTTTTCCAACTAGCCGTACCTGGATGTGCTTAACCATGTTCAGCACGTGTGCATCGTCGTTACAGTAACCTTGGACGAAGGGAAACACATGCTGTGATACATAGGAAATATTTATCACATAAAAAAGTCAAACATTTCACCCAGGGCTAAGATATATGAGGTGTATAACCAAACCATCAATACCCCCCCCCCCCCGCACACACACTTGTTATCACTTCTCCCACACACCCCACCTTTTGCATTTACTTCGTGTGACTTACACAAATAGGCGCTTGTTCTCAGTGGTTGGCTGGGAGGGAGCTGTCCTCTCTGGTGGTGCTGAAATAAAAACAAATAAATAAAAAATCTGCTGCCTTCACTCTGCCTCTAAAGCTGGACCAATTATTGTGATGTCTAGCTTGCAAATCTGATGTGAAGCTCTGATGTGAGTCTGAATTGTGTACCAGAAAGCAACAGTTGCCACTTTTTACTTTATGTGTTTGTGGGTGTGGTGGTGGTGACTTTGATGTGTCAAGCTGCACAATCTAATTTACATCCTTTTATTTGCTTCTCTGAAAAAAAAATAGTTTGGTAGAGGAATCAATGTATTTTATGTTATTTTTGTAACTGTGTGTTAAATCCCTTATAGGTTGGAACATTTTGCATCAGTGTTGGTGCTTCAAGCCTTTAAAAAAACAAGGTGGCTGTGGCCCTTCAGACAAAAAATAAATAAATCGCATCTCTCACCTGTGAAAGTGAGAAACATGGCAGACATCATTCACCCACTGAAAGAAAAGCTCTCCATATGATGGAGTGACATCACTTTGGGGAGACAAATTAGACTTCTGATTTTATGTTTTTGCCCTGTCAGAGGCTTTAGTATGATAAATCCTCCTCACATATTCACAAGATTGCAGTTGTTTATTGGCAACTGGTGCAGAGTGATTCATGGTAATAAGCAGTGAGACGATCCCTCCTCCCCATTTAACACCCCTCAAACCTTTTCATCCCTGTGGACATTTTTTTAAGATGGATGTAGGCTGTGGGTTTGAGATGTCACATTGTTTTAAATGGTTATAGATTTGTAAAACAAATCTAGCTATTATCAAAAGCAGATGACTTTAGGGATGATGAATATTGGGCAACTTTTGCATTAGGGTTTGTTTATTCCTCAGTGCTATACTTACAATATGTATCTCTTGTGTGCCCCTATTAGTTCTTGTAAACAGTGAATGTAGCCTTACAGCAGGTGCAGCAGAGGGACTAAGTGGGACTTCCTTGCTGCTCACACAAAGCTTGTCTTCAGCTAATAATGTTGCTTCTATAGACATCTGTTTTATGTCTAATTCCTTCAGCCATTGTTGTTTGACTTATCTATTTAAAATCATTCTGAGCAGCCATGTCAGAAAATTAATGAACTTGTCAGCTGGAAAAGGGCACTACTGCAATGAGGTGCCAGGGTCTTGCAAAGCGACAAGCTGTATACCCATGTTCCCTTCCCACAACCCCATTGTAATTTTTTTTCTTCTCCTCAGCCTGTGATTCACTTCAGATCAAGGCCAGCACTGTGAGCCTTATAATAAAATGTTCTTTTTTTCAAATCGGGTTAATCTTTGCAAAACCCAGCTTAGGACACCATTAGCATTCATTTCTTTCAGACTTGTATCAATAATGAAGCTACCCTGACATTTTTCATCTTTGCTGGTTATAAAATCTCTCGGGGGTTTCATTTAGTGAAAAAGGAAATAGTTACAATGATCTGTTATCGTCTCCTTTGCCTTTTACAATAGAGACTCCAACATTGTGATGTTGGAGGTTTAAACGAGATAGAAGCTCAAAGTCCTAATGCCGGAGCTGAAAGGACTCTTTATATGAAGATGGTGTTGATAGAAACTGTGTAATGGATTAAAATATTACCCAGTCCAGATCTAAAATAGCACTGCCTAAATAATATAGCAGAGTTGTTCCATTACATTGTTGTAAACTTGTAGTCAAACAGTCTACTATAGTTTGGATAATTCAGTTTGTGCACCTTTTATCAAAGGTTAAAAAGCACGAGTGGAAGTTTGCTACCAGGGTATTTGTTCCACCATAAAAGTCCATCTGTTATTACATAAGAATCTAGCTTTGCTGCAAAACAAGTCTAGTTAACAGAACTTCTTCTTCTTTTTTTTCAAATAAGACTTCAAAGTAAATTCTTGTTATATCTGAGATGATGATGTTTGAGAATCTATGGGTGTTGAGCTCAAAACCAAAGGGGTAATGATTCAGTCTGAAACTGGAAAGTTAATCAAGTTCAGGTACTGCTGATTTTATAGATGGGACAATTAAATGTTAATTATTTATATGTATCTGCAAGGAGAGGGCACCTTACAGAAGCTGATGCTTGAAAGATGCTTTCATAAGACAACAAGTAAGGATCTGAAACAGTGTAGCTGCTGACGTCATGCTGCAATATTCATCACAGACACCTTTGTTGAATGTGCAAAACCTAACACACCAATTTCCCCGCAAAGAGAGTATGGGACTATTTAGTAGATCAATGTGGCAAAATGTGGCACAATTTTGACATGTTCTGTAACAATATCTTCCTCCTAAAGTCTTAATTAGGTAAAAAAAAGAAAATAAATTCTACCACTATGAGCCATCAGCTGAGCATAAGACTGTTAGATACTTTCAAAGTAAAACCTAATCTCCCACAAGCAAATATATGGACAGTGCACACATGAACAGACAGACAAGCATGGTACTCGGCAGCAGACCTGCACATTAGTCATCTTTTCCCGCATGTCTGTCTGAATATTCTGTCTGAGGAACGAACAGCTGAGCAGGGGAGCGACCGCGGTGCATTCAACCAGTCGATGGATTAATCAATTGGTGTTCCAGCTCAGCCCATCCATCTCTGGGAATAATCTGGGAGACATCATAAAAGTGCCATTCTATCCTTCCAGAGGCCAGGGAGCTTTCCCCTGTCTCTTATGACAGGAACAGAAGTGCATTTATTGAAATATAGAAAAGGCTGTTGTGTGTGACAGCCCTGAGAGGTGTTTGATTGTGCTTATGTTATTTTAAATACACAACTCTGTACAGCTCAAAATATTTTGCTGTGACTCAGATCTTCAAAGAAATTCTTCCAAATTCATCACCCTCTCCCTGTTACCTTGCTTCCTGCAGAAGCAGCTAAGAGCACTGACCTGAATTCAGGATGCATCATTACTCACCACTTGCTTTCCATCACCCACCTTGTCTCAGCGATGGTGTCTTTTCAACTTAGTTATCTTCACGTTTTTCCTCTTGTGTCAGTATCTCTTTTCTCTACTTCACTGGAATGTTGCGTGCTACTAAAATAAGAGTGACAGCAGCTGAGAAGGAACTGATGTAATGGCTCAGATAATAACAGCTTGCTTAAGAACAAGACAAACACACACTTATTCTCCCTACATATTGCTCCTACATGTGCAAATGTGCATGCACGCACATATATGCATGGGCATTAACAGCAGAACATGTGCACTGACGCATCACTGTTCCTGCCTCACAGGCAACTGAGCACTGTCTGAAGTGATATTGGCCCCAGCTAACATGTTAATTCATGCTGCTAAATTAAAAGGTTAAATGAGGTGGGAAAGGGTGGAGGGCTATCTGGCTCATTTTATTTTTTCAGAATATGCCTTGTGGAGGTGTAGATACTTAAATATTTCTCAGGAGCAAGCACATATAATAAAAGAAGAAACGTAATTGAAGGGGAAGTGAGAAAGGAAAAGTTCCTCTAGAGCACAGCCTTCTCAATCTCATGCTGTTGACAATGGAATTTGAAAGGAGCTGTGAGTGCTCGGTGGTCTGTGCTCTAAGCTCTCCAAGTTAAAAACATTTGAACTGGAGAGACACCATCCAAACAGGTTTTGTAGTGGTCGCATAGCAACAGAGCCATGACTGGCGCATCCCTAGGCAGCTTATGAGCTGCTAGCTAAAATAGAAGTTGTCGATGGACAGAAGGCCCCAGTGACAAAAAAAAAAAATCATTTTCTGTATGCCATTTAAAATGACGCATCACAGTGCTGTGAGAATGTTTAAACTGTCAACAGACATCTATTGAATAATCAAATATAAAAAAAACAAACATTTACGAGCATCTACAACTATATGAATGCAAGAAACTTTTTTAATTTTTAAGCAATAGCATTTTTTTGAAAAGAAACAACCTTGCTGCAGTAATGGGTGACCTGTAAGAGCTGCTGGGTTTCTCATGTGGACAAAAAGCTGTTTTTCTTCTCAGTGCTTTTTGTACATAACAAATTTGCACTCTTTATTTGCAGGGGTTGTTGCTAAAATGTCATACCTTTTGTTTTCTAAAAGAGCAAGTAAAACTTTTTTTATTTTTATTTATTTATTTTTTTGGAAGAGCTACCTAATTTTCAAGATGCTTCTGCTAAAAACACATGAAAATCCTACAAACAGATTTGCATAAATATCATTGGAAATTTTTGAGGTACAAAATTACTTTGCAATTTTTTTACCATCAAAAATCAGAGTATCTCAATGGTCTTGATCAAAGTTTTAGCCCAAGCATAAGCAAGCTTTAGTCACTGCAATAATGCAAGATGTTACTCAGTCTTTTATAAAAGAAAAGTATACGTATATTAAATTACCAATGTATACATTTGAAAAATATTCAGTATAAATCTGTAAAAATAATTAGCTCAAGCAACAATGATGTATTTGCACAAATTCACAGTATTCAGAAAATGTAATGACAGGTTTGACCTCAACTGTTACACTGTTTATGTGAATGGATTTTGACTGTCAAAGGTGCTCTTGAAAATGTACCTGAAACTGCCCCATAATTAGATGTGTGTGCAGAGTCAGGAGTGCAATCATGCCATTTTCAAAAATACAGAGCTGCGATATTGTGCATGTGTGACCGTGAAGTCCATACATGTGCCCTTCTATGTTGGTGCATTCTGCAGGCCCAGGGGGGAGAGGATTGGAGAACTAGTGTCTGCTATGTAGACATGTGGGTTGCCGTCTGTCTCTCAGATCTGCTCTTCTTTGTAGCTCATGAGCCCAGTTGCACAGGCAATCAGATGGTCGCACAACTTTACTTCGCAGCAGGAGTCTGGTCATAAGTCAAAGCCCCACAATGCTCGGCAGCATGCTCAAACTGCACCTAGCAGACGTATAGTTACAGCAGTGTGTTGAGCTGTACAATCAAAGTCCCTTTGATCATTCCAGGCAAAAAAGGGCCCCTTGTGTCCATAACCATGGATTCATGCAATTTTAAACATGTCTCCTTGCTCCTATATACTATAGCTTACATCATATCCAAACATTTGGACTTTATCATTCTGTGCATTTGTGAGTGTGTCTTTCTGTATTTTTCACATCACCCGCTCACAATGTTTGGATCTGACCTTAATGTGTCACTCATTCAGGCACCTGCTTGTAAGCAAGGTGCCCATTTTGATCTGACAAGGGGATTGTCTTGCACTTGATTTGGTCTATGTTGTCTCGATATAGTCTGCTGAGGTACCAGTCTGTTTTGCTGGTCAGGTCAGTACCATGTGACAAGAATTGTTAGTCAGTTCTTGCCTCGCAGCCAGAGAAAATCCTCCAAAAAGCACAGTTGAAATTGAGAGAGCCTACGTCTGGCTAACAGTTCATCCAAACAACAAACAGATGCCACCTAATCGAATGAAAGCCTTTCCAAACAAGCAGTTTGTCAGAAAATAATAATAAATAAAAGCTTCATTTTTATATTGCTGCCGTTTGTTTCAAAAGCTAAAAATGTATGGTCCTTGGTTCTTAGACGTGACTAAGTTAGCCATCCAAATCATATAAAAATGAACACGCATAGAGAAAAAAAATCAGTTTGACACTAACAGCAAATGTTTGTGATCAATGATAAGCTTTAATCTCTGTCAGAATGCGACATTTCCCACTGATGAAAACACTAAATTTAATTGATGAATTTAAGTCGTCTGGAAAAGCTTTAGAGAGGTAGCTAATCATTCTTGATGGGAAGTGTGTGTATGTGCGTGCGTCTGCATATAGCCCAATAGCCTCCTGCAGCATGTGCCAGACTCCTCAGTATTTGGCACCAGCCCGTCTATCACTGAAGTGGAAAAAAAGAAAAAAAAAGAAGCACAACATTCAAGACCTTGTCATATTTCATTTCACTATAGTGAGTAAATCAACAAAATTTAAACCATTTGCATTAAAGTAATAATGAAAACTAAGTAGGCATGCTACTGTATGTCAGATGTATATAAAGGCTGTTCAAGTTAATATCCCAATAAAATAGAATTTAAAATCCAGTTAGACATTTGCTGATTTTAAGAGAATTATCTAATGATGGCCACAAAAAATACCTGACTGAATGCATATGAGTTTACTCTTTATAACTTGAAATCTTCCAACTGCTCTTAGAAGGAAGATGTTTGTTAAATAAGATAAATTTGTAAATCCTTCATTTTAATTTAAATCAGTTGGGCTCTTTATAAAGTGGAACTGAAAGGATTTGGTCTGAATTCCTCCTTATTGTAACTCCACAATCCCAAGTACACAACAAAATGGTTTAACATCTAAAAATGTGGATTTTACAACTGTCCCCTTTAAGATGCTTTTCAAAATCATTCAAAATATAAACTATATTTCTTAACCTGTAACTTTGCATAATCTTCACAAAGTACACTTTTTAAAACATTTGTTTAACAATAAATGTATTGTTTTTTAAATACATCTCTTGCTATCTGACTTTTTTCCACAATAGCATCAAAGGGTTTGACTAAAGAGAAGAAAACGCATGAACTAAACAAATGCATACTATCACAGTCTCCCTACAACCAAGATAATGGTTGAACAGCACTGAGTCTGTATCATCTGATATTGGCTTATCCTGCAGCATCTTTTAATATTTTCTTCATCAATAGCAGATATTTGTGTGAATTCATGTGACATTTCAAACTGAAAATCATCAAGCAGCTGTGTCCTCATCTAGTTTGGATCTGCCAGAAGAATCCTTGGTTTTCCTTATATATGACTGTGTAGTTTGATTCCTCCCTGCTCTGGAGCCTGTCGCAGTGATATAGTGATTATGTATAGTAACAGGAACGTTCCAGGCTCTATGTTGACTGCTAATTGGGCTCCAGAGTAACGACTGTGTCATATTAATGACCCAGATCCCTCTCATTGTTATATTCATGAGGTGTGTGGATTGCCTATTCTCTCTGGGGCTGCTTGGAGCGGAGGTTTATGATTGTGAATGTGAACAACAGAGGGGTCTGTGTTGATTTGGATGCATTGGCAGGTGTTGGGAACAAAGTTTGATCTCTGTGCACAGCCCATCATTTGTTTACCCTTTTGCGTTCCTGAAAAGCAGTTGCTGTGCTGACTGTCTTATTTTTTTCTATGTAGGTTTTCCTCTTATTTCAGTTACCAATGATATGAAAACATGACTGTCAATTTAATTGTAGTTGCAGCCTAATTGACTCTCTTTGTGATATTATGTTGAAAAAGAAGCATGTTAAACATAAAAACAGGTAACCTATGTTCTGTTGCTTTTTTTTTTTCAAACCTCTGGGAGATGTAATTTCTTTGGGGTAGTACGGACAGGTTACACGGTTCTCTTTTTTTTGTCCTCAAAACAGGTGGGACTCTGAGCAGCCACAGAGATGCAGTCCTCTGTCTCCCCCCACTCCAGTGCTGTCTGCATTTGCATAACATTAATCAGAACATAAAAGAGAGTCAGGTTCTTTCTGTTTTCATTAGCCTCGTGTTTGGGTCTGTTTTTTTTGTTTTTTTATTCCATAAAGGTCCTATCATGTGCAAGCCATCATGTTGCATTATTTATTTCTTTGTGCTCAGAGGCACAATCCTGCTGTGCTATTTCCTTTTTGTAATGCCTCAATTGGAATGTCGTGTTTTGAAGTTGAAAGAGGTCAAATGAATGTGAGGTGTTCCTTACGTCTAAACTGGTTATAACCACTTCACTAAGGTGGCAGAACAGAACAAAGCACCTCCTATTGTAGTTTGGACAAGACAAAGGACATGCCTAGCTGACTGATTAGACAGGACAAGGTCTTTTGAAGGGAAGATAAGTGTCACACCCTGATTGTAGGAATTATAAGTTGTGAACCCTTGCTTCACTTTTTCCTTATCACTTCACATTTTGAGGACAATCAAACACTAACTTCCACACAGCACTGTTTCATTGTCACTGTCTCCTAATTGGAACTTTAGTCGCTTTCGTGCTACTTCTCACTTTTGAATGATGAACTTTAGAGGCAAGCTGTATTTCCTTGTCCACACTAAAATGACGCCTGAAAACAAGGGGTGTTCCGTTGGCTTCTGTCTTGCAAAGACAAATTAGATTTTAATGAAGAGCAAAAGTGCCTCAGTGGAGTCTCTGGCATAAGATTGAGCACTGAAACTTTGGTGCAGTGATGAAGCATTCATTACAGACTGTTAAGAATGGCAGCTATCAATTTGCAAATGAGTTGTATATGTCACATAAATTTCACAGAAAGGGTTGGGGCACAACCATAAATGTCAAAAATGCAAATGATCTGCAATGAGTAGCTGTACAGATAAAACAGGGTAAGGATTTTTTCCCATGCAAAGCGGGGATGCAAACCTTTTCATTTAACTTGACAGTTTTTTAATTGTTAAGGAAACAACAAGCTTTATAGGTGATCTATAGTTTCCACAGTGGTGAAATAGGAAAGGACATATTTGTGTCAAAAAACAACAGGACTGTGATTACAGCTAATGTGAAGTGGACCTTAATCCAAATTAATTGATGGATGTTGCAGCATGTCTACAAATTTATTTGTTTAAATGCAAAAATCAAGTTTAGCATTTTTCTTTATTTGATGATTCTCTTTAGCTTTCCATCTGTATGTCAGGAGGTACAGGTGTGTTTTAAATGTAATAAAATCACAAAGTCTTCAAACTCAGTAATACAATGTACAAATCACTGACCTGCAGTGTTTTTGAGGAACATTTGATCATCAAGTTGTAGAGATAAAAGAAACAACAGATAATTTTAGAGAATTTAATCATGATTTGTAATGCTTCTATTGAAAGTTCATTAAGAGAAGCTAATTAATTAAATAAAACAAAACATCATTCTTGATCATTTATTTAATGAGAAAAAATGATTCAAAATAACATCTGAGAGTCTCTATGATCCGAAAACAAAATTGGAGTCAGATGTTTTCTGTCAATGGGATTGCAAGTATGTGTGAGCGTCATGTTTAATTAAAATGAACAGAGATGCATCAACAGATCTTCACTATGAGGAGCTCGAAATATAAAGAAAAAACAAGTTGCTCAAATTATTTATACTGAACAAGGACTACAAATGTATTTCTGAAAAAAAAAAAGTAAAAAAAGACGCTTGTCAGAATTGATTATTTACTAGCTAGATAATATGTATATACATGTATATATATATATTTTTTTTTCAATATAAAAATATTTTATATTTATATATTTTTTCAATATATATATATTTATATATATATATATATTGCACTTTTGTTTTTATACACTTCTTAGTCTAACTGCAACATTTTTTTAACTTTTAGGAGTGTTGAAGCATTTTCTTTAAAACAAAAACTTTCATCATTTTATTTAAATAAGTAATTAAACAACAAATGTTAAAGTCATAGCATCAAACAGAAGTTATTGGGACAATGGGATTGCAAGTATGTGTGAGTGTCATGTCATTGTTTTTCTATGCATCAAAAAACAATTAGGAAAATGAAACAAAACATAATTGGTTTGAATTGCTTGACTTAAAATGATTTGGCAGTAATCACAGCATTTAATAACAAAAATATGTTTAATTTTGTTCACATATTTCCTCTAGAAATTTTGCTCTTATTCCTATTTTTTAGTGTATAGGTTTATAAAACTGGTTGTCCTTTGTGTATTCTGAGATGTGTTGTTACTTATTATGATCACAGATCAGATAAATGAGATGTTCTCAATGCAACAGGTTGCAACAGATGCTAAAACCCATTTATATTTTCACAAATTGTTTCTTTTTATCACATGTTCCAGTTATATTTTAGCTACAATAACTTTATTCAAAGTGTTTTTATTTGCAAACTTTGGATACTAAAGATAAGGCTACTAGTCATGTAGGTGCACAACTGCTTTGTGGTGCCCCATGCCGCCTTTCCTCCACATCCCTGAAGAAATATTACCACTCAAGAGAACTGCAAGAGAAGAAATAAAACTTTGATCCAACACTAAATCTATTTTCACATTACCAAAGGCACTACATATTAAGAGAAAAATACTACCACCCTTATTAATAAAACAATCTGTGCAACGACTCATAACAAAAGGGAGGAAAATCGTGGTTGTGTCTGACTGTTGTGTGCTTGAACTGTTGGGGTATGGCTGATCATCTGATTTTTCCTCTTGGCCTTCAGCGCCTCCTGGCATGTATCTCAGCAATGACCCTGCATTCAGGAATTCAAGACAAAATACTCAGTGGTTTTATACTGAAATGCAGTTTTAAACCATGGTACAACAAATAGTGCAAACATGAATTGTAGATTTGTGTAGTCCTGTGTATAAATCTTTAGTACTTGACAAAATTCCAAATTATTTTACCTTTACAGACCAGGATCGATGGGTCACAAATAAATGTTCGTTCATCATTTGACTCACTAATGACAGAAACAGTAATGAAATGATTGAGCTGTATGATGGGGCCTCTCCACACAGCTTTTTCTTGATTTTCAAATATGTCAGTTTTGCATTGCTTACAGGCTATCTAAATATGGTTTAAATTTGTTATGATGTTTTATGAAACAGATTTTTTGGTGTCAGACATGCAGCACAGTTTGAGATCTGCCTGTGCAGAGCGCCGGGCCTGCTGCTGATGATGCAAATCTGGAACATCTCTTGAAAATGTGGTTGCAAATATAAATTTTATAATAGAACATAAAAGTGTTATGAAAGAATAAACATGTTTAATTTATGCAGAAAAAGATCTGCTTGTTTCACTTTTGTGGAACTTGGTTGGCATGTTGCATTTTGAATTTTGAAAGCTGCATAAAACCTGTTGCTGCCACATCATAATGCATTAGCCATTTTGTTTAATATCTTCTTAAGCTTAAAAATGGGTAATAGTCCACATTTCGTGTAATCTCAGTGTGATTCACTGTAGCTTTTGATGCTTTAGAATTGCTTCTGGACTCAGAGGGCAACTTAATCTTCACTTGCCAGACCCTTACTAACCTGGTGTGTGTAACACTGCAGTCCCACTTCCCTGGCTGTGTCCTTGGCTGTCATTCAGCCTATCCAATTTTTCTGTCCAATCAAGGGGGTGTCTAACATAATGATACTCTTGCTTTTAGATAGTGAACTAGCATTTTGAAGGACAGTTTGCTTACTGTTGCTAGAGAGCTATAAAGAAACTTTTAAGATGTCCTGACCCCAACACATCACCTGCATGTAAGGCCCTGAATAGTCTGAACAAAAAAAAAAACAGGAACAAAAAGATACAGATCAGCAAAGAGAAAAAAGGATAGCCAGTGAAAGTGTAATAGAATTGAGATTTTGATTTTGACAGTATCAAGTGGGAGCCTTTGATTCATCAATACAGCTGACTTTCACAGCATTTTGTCATGCTTTAAACCCACACTGAGGCAAAAGCATGATATAGACCTTATATAATGTGCAAAATCACACAAATGCAAAAATCACAAGTTGTATTTGTGCAAAATGTAGAATAATGATATTATATATATATATGTATATATATATATATATAAATTGTGATTAACAAACAGCAGGGTAACATCTGTAACTGCATATTAAACATTTAAATTGGTTAATAAAGACATTCAGTGGCAAGTAGGAAATAAATGACATGTAAAATTAATAATCAGTTGAGGCTAAGAAATAAATGAGATATTTTTACAACTAAAATAATCACTAGATTCTGTAATAATGGAACATTATTCATATTAAATTAAATATGAATTTTCTGCTGCAGTATTTTACCAGCATGTAGTATTTTCACTCAGCCATTGCATATGTGTATTGATACTTGGCAAAAACTGACCACAATCCGCAAAGTTTTGTCCTTAAGAACCCAACTTTGGCAATCGTTTTTTTTTTTTTTTTTGCTGACTTGCACCATTCAGGGAGGTTTCCTTGTGATTTGTTTAGTCGTTGAAGATATCATTTTTTTTTCAACTCCTCTAGACACTTATCTTCTCCTCAGCATTTTCTATCTATGATTCCCAGCTGCATATTTTCTCCTTAAGTAATTGTAATCTGCTTTATGCGAAGTAATTTGTTTAGGGAACTGTTTATCCTCATCCTTCACATTCCCTGGTTAATTTAAATTACAACTGGTAACCTATGAGCCTTCAATCACATACTTTGGCTATTGCAGGAAAGCAACAATACATCGGCTGATTTCAGCTCAGCCGTTCCAATTGTAATGGGAAAGCTAAAGGCTGCTGGCTGCTGGGCCATCGCACAAACAAGGCAGGCTCGGGGCAAGCAAAGCTCCTCCAGAAAGCATGAACATCAGCGCTATTGTTAACACATAGCAGGAGATTAGCACTGATGGCTGTATGTGAGCTAGCAGGCTTGGCTGGTGTTCTGTGTCAGATGATAACCAAGCCCACCCCTGCTGCCACTGCCACCATGTCAAAATTAGTCAGAATGGCTGCAGACAAGGCTTTCTACCATGACAGCAATGGATTCTGTTCATCTACAGTATCACAGCCCTGGATCCTTATCAGTAAAATTAATACAGCTCTCATTTTACCCCAACACTTTCTCAGGATCAGCTGATGTACTATCCATTTAATCTGCTTTGATTTATGAAGGTGGCGAGCTCCTAACAGAAAAAGCAGCTCATTGGGAAAGGTTCTGAAACATACAAATACACAATTCTTCCCAATTAAACAATATTAAACCAGTTCTAATCGTACTGCATAAAAATTGTAGCCACGGACAAAAACATCAACACAGCAAATTATATGCTGTTTTTGTAACAAGTTACAAACCACACATATTTCCCACATTTATGTATCTACAAATACTCACAAACACATTATTTACCAGTGCCTCTCACTGATTATGGTCCGTGATTAATAAGCAGACAGATTGTTAAACGGTGACAAACATGGCAAAGGTAAAGTGTATGGTCTCCATAGAATTCAAAAATGTCCTCTTTGCCCTGTTCCAACTTTCAGTCTTTCCTTCTCATCCTTCTCTTCTATCTATTTCTTCCTTCCTTTTCTATATTAAGCTCTTCTGGGTTAATCATTCCTAGAGGACGACAGCTCCACAGTGCTTTAAAAAGTGCCATGCAGCTGTGTGCATACGAGTTCTTGTGCAACCACTTTCGGTGATTACAGACCCTTTAGGGGATAACCACATATCTTACCGCCACGCTGTCCTCCGGACTATACACTTGAATAGGTGATGAGTTTTTAAACCCTTTCTTGCCTTTGTTTCAACCCTGCAGAACCGATTCACCAATTCACTTGACCTTATCCTTAAATTATCCTTATATTTGCTTGTCCTTTTACTTTGGTGCCACAAGAGGGTTTTCTAATCTTGATCTTATTATATAGCATTCTTTCACCTCTCTTAACATTTTTTTTCACACCGATCCAGTGGGAGGGGAGTGTTTTAATTCATTTGTTTGCATATGGGGGATATGTCCAGCTCTGATGGATGGCTTTGGCTCTCAGAGTCCCTAAGTAGCTCAAGGTTTTTACAATAGAATCTGCTTTGAAATTCTCCAAGGACTGCATCCTCAAATAGAGAGAAATAAATAAACCCCCACACCACCACCACAACTACCACACACACGGCCTGTACAGTAAAGTACATGCAACATACAATTCCCCTAATACAACTACACCAAACTGTGCATCCATACACACTCAAACTAACTGACTCAACACCAAAATAATCAGTCATGTGCATAAAGCAAGCATTATACACCAGTGGATACAGATGCAAGACATAAATTAAATAATCAAATCTGCAGGGAGGGTGAAGAATGCAAAGGTCTTATTGAGTGTATGAAGTACAAGTGAAATAAGCATTAAAGTCTGCTGATATCTTCACATGAAATCGGTGGTTGCCAGTAATCATTTAATCTGCTCCATGTCCAAATTTGTCTGCATGGTAACTCTCTTAATCAATGTGGCTGCAAACTGTGATGTGATGTGACTGCTAACATGGAGCCTCTCTGTCCTGCTCTTTTTCCTGCACACACCCACATGCCCCTCTCTCACACACTCACACACACACCATGACACACACACAGTTCCAGGGTCTCCAGCTAAAGTTAAATCTCTGCCAGCTGAGAGTGTCTCTCAGTTGGGCTTTTGTTCGCCTCCAGCTGAAGCTCTGTAATTTGTCTGCCAGTGATTTGTCAGGACTAAAGATGTAGAGGTGCCAAATTTGTCAAAAGTTTCTATCAAGGAGTACGTATATAAAAATGAAATTCACATCTTTGGCAATAAAAAGTGAGTTTAAGAAAATTTAAAGTTGGGCATGGCTGTGCAGACAAAAGCATATTTAATTTATTTATTTATTTATTTATCATACTGCAGTTACACTGTACCGTATGTCATTTTTTTGCAACTATAATTTTTTTTCCCAATTATTGCATTGCAAGGTTACTGGCTAATGTATGTTTTCGCACACTTTTATTTTTACTTATAGTTCTGTCATTATTTGTGTGTGAGACATTTTGCAAATGCTCACCAAAAATTAATGTTCCCCAGACATTGTTCCATTTATTCAACAAGAGTACATTTTGTTAGGTAAAACAATGACAAAATTTTTGGTTTTAAATCAGTTAAGATGCATTTATCTTGCATCTAATTAATAAACATAAATGGCTGTACTTTCTTTATCAGGTACAGAAACTGCAGCTCAAATGTCCTTTTTTTAAATAGGGTCCTAAAAATCAAACTGACTGTAATATTAATAGTTGTAACACTTTGTTAGTGCCTGAATGAACCACTGGAGTACTGTACATATTGTATTTTGTCTACAAGTACGTTGTATCTGTCCACAAATTATGTTTAATATTTACTGAAAAGCAAAGGGTTTTTTCTCATTACGAAATTTACCCAAACTTTAATTTATTTTAAGGTAATTTTGTAATGACCGTTCTTACTTCAGTTCCAATGTCTTCAAAACTAGTAAATCCAGATTCTTTGATAAATGTTGTTTGTGATTTGGCTGCTTGCTTCTGCATGAGTGGCCACGGGGAGCAAACTCACATGAAAGATTTGCCAATTGTTTTACACCAGATGCCCTTTCTGACACAGCCTGGGCTTTCTGCAGGATTACAAAACCCGACCAATATGAGACCTTACCACCAAGCTTCCATGGCCCCCCGGGTTCTTTGCTAAATAAAGTAATGAATTCCCAGTCATGAAAATTGTTACATTTTTTTCTTCCCTCACCCTATTGTTAAAGCAAAAAGTTGACCATTTCTAAAATTGTAGGTGTTGAGTTGGGGAAACTGTGCACAAGCTTCCCCTTAAACTTGAAAAATATTAGGTAGCAAATGTGGTATTTTTTGTATTACCATAATATTCAGATTTTGTCAGAAAAAGTTTTTTTCTTTTATTTTTGTTTCCAAACATGCATTCTATTTTATTATTAATTTCTTAAATTTTCTGACAAGCTCAAAACCAATACTTAGTCTAAAGTCTCCTATATATTTATTTCCCATTATTTCATTGCAGAGTCCTGTATCTTACAGTTACACCTGTGCCTAATGTTATTATAACTATGAAGCTTTTTTAGTTGTACTCAGTGCCTTTTCAATAGCATTAGTATCTAAAAACCACAATAAAGTATGTAGTAATTATTTGTTTTTATAACAGCTGGATTTAAGTTCCCCTGCTAACTATGAATCTTTAATGCTCAGCATGGTCTAAGGAAACAAAGAAATAAAGAATGTGATTTTAAACTTTACTTTAACCTTAGTGAAAGATCATTGTGTGCTGTTTTGTTGGAGCTTTAAAACCTCCAATAATAAATCACTGTATCATATTTATTGCATTTTATCATCAGTGACAAATGCAATGCTTCATATCAACATCCCAAATCAAAAGTAAACCTCACTGTTTTAAGTCTCTAAGTAAATGCAGCATCATACAAAAGTCTAGCAAAATACATGTTAAATGTATTTATGTTTTAAGTATCGTTTTTATGTAAAGTTGTGTGTTTTCATGGTTGCAAATTGTAGTTCTTATTTCTGATTTAAAGGAGATGCTATGTGCATGTGTTCAGTTTTGTCTTTTTGCACATGTGGGAATTTATTACCTGCTGAAATCAAACTGCCTGATAATGTTTTGGTGTAGACACTGTGACGTGCTTGTTGCACAGGGTGTTGAGGCATCAGCTGTGTTCCAGTGCATCCTGTCTCACACACAACTCTCAAACAAAGCCGTGTCATTCTCTTGTTTTCATCCATGCGTTTTTGATGCCAAATTAAATTACAGAAGCCCTCAAGTTCATCTGCAAATTCAATGGCTGCAGCTCCCACCAATCTGCAGAGTGGAAGGCATGTGGCAGAGAAAGTGTACTTACTTGGTTCATTTCTTCTCTGCATGCTTCTTTCCTTTTTTTCCTCCCTCCTTCTGTACTGTGTACCTCTGACAAATTTCTAAAATAGATCCGCAAACCCCTGCACTTATTGTTAAGCAGACCAGCAGATGCAGTAAGAGAGCATTTATCTACTTGTTTAAATTCTGGTTATATAAACCAAACAGAAGACACCGGTAACAGACTGTGATTCATCATAAGTCAGGAGTGGAACAGGCATTGTTCAGAGAGGAAATCAGAGATAATGTAAAACTGCAGTATCTATTTCTTATTTTTCAATACAAAAAGGTATATATTGTTAGCTGTAGACCTATGTTATACACTGACATTTTTCCAACACAATCTAAGTGTCAGCAAAAGGTTCAAGATTGAGTCATCTAAGTGTCCTCAGACAACTACAAAATTCCATTGTGCTAGTTTATAGAACTTATTCTTTTTCAATCACATCTAATCCTATAGGTACAATCAGAATCTGGCTGAAGCTGCAAAATTGCTCTTGAGATTATCACTTCAAAGCCAAGCTCTGTGACTGTTGTTAGGGCAACAGAATGAAACCACATACGTATATTATCTTACAAAATGACATTCTGAATTGAAAAGGTTTAACCAGCCCTCTGTAAGACTTTGTGGTCTCACCAGGTACTATTACAGGCTACAGGCATTACTGAATTGCTTGACTGACTTTTTCTAATTTAAACTTTTTCCAACTGTTGCTTTAGAATAAATGACATTATCCAACTGCTGTTGAGCTGCTCCTGTTTTGAACATTAGCTTCTGTTCATGTCCACAAACTTATATTTACAAGTTGCAATGTGACAACAAAAAAGTGCAAATGCATACTAAAACAGAAAGAACAATGCATGTTGATAATGTGAATTATTGTCAGCTTTGAGATGCTTTGTTCATAATCATAGACAAAGGTCTCCTTTCAAATCCTAAAATGTTCAGACATATTTATTTATTTAAAGAATAGTTAAAATAAAATTTTATAAAGTCTGAATAATAATAATAAAAAAATCTGGATTCAAATTGTATTTAAAATGGATTAAAGTGGAGTTCTGAATCTTTCATTTGTTTTAGTCTACACACTCTGGTAGCTCAAATCCACAGTGACAGTTTTACTAAAATTGGAATAAATGCTGCAACTAACAAAGGGTCAGGAAGGACAAAGTCTGGAACAACAGTCTACCAACCACATGTTCCAAAATGAAATAAATGGTCCTTCTTGGGAGAAATAAATGGTCCACTTGGGCGGAGGTTCCTGTGTGCAGAAAAAAAAAAAAAGTAATTTAGCGTAATCACTGGCCACAAGAATTTCTTCAGTGCTATGTTGTTACCATGGCAATTTATAGAAAGATGATGTTGGAGTTTTGACTTGCAATGTTGATTTGATTATGCAAAATAATATGTCTTTATAGAGTTATTTTTTTATTGATCCAATTTTAAGAAGCTAACTACATCTTACTTCAGTAACCAGACTTTGAAGTTGTGTATGTTTTTTAAACATACATTAAAGATAAAAAAATACCTCTAAAAATATATATATATAAAAAGCAGACACCAGTACTCTATGACCTTGTACAGGCATGAATGGAGTAGATGGATGGATGGATGGATGGATGGATGGATGGATGGATGGATGGATGGATGGCCTAAATATGCACTCTGAATCAATAAAAAAGGAAACATCAATTCTTTAAAAAAACAGCAAATGCATGCAGAATTACAGTATATATGTGCATCTACACATACTTAGCATACATTACAAAAGAAAACAAAACATATTCAAACACTTAGTCAACAAACACACAGTTAAAACAAATGAACAAACCTGCCTGGTACAACAAAAGCAGATATAACAGTTCCACTCACGTACATGCAAAACTAAAACAGGCAGAACAGGAGACAACCAACACACAAAGCGTACCTGTAATGACTTCACACTTACTTTTGAAATAATTTCTTTATAATCCAATTTACTTGTGCTCTGCCTGTATGTCTTCTCTAATATCTGCTTCATCATTAATTAAACCAAGGGACTGGTAGGCTTTTCATTCCTTTATCCAAAGCAGTGTGCATCTGCATGCTGAGTGACAAAGGGATATAAAAGATTAGGCCCTTCAAATAATCCATCCATTTTTCTCTGCTTATTCAAGGCTCTAAATGTTTCGCGAAATGTTGCTGATGTTGTTCAGACACAAAGTTTGTATGATGTGGTAAATAATAAACTGGTTCAATTCTCACATAGCCTGCAGGGCATTTACACATAGTTGCTTATTGCTATGTATTGACTGAGATTGAATTCTTGATGGTTGTAAGCTCTGTGATTAAATCGGGTTTTTAAAAAAATATGAAAAAAACAATTGTGATGTAATCTACGTTACATATGTTACCGAAATGCAATGTGTGATAAAGCAATTATTCAGAACACATAAACACCTAGCTCTATGAGTAATTGAGGCTCCTCATCTGACATTCTGAACATGCTGTTAGCCAACCAAAACAATTTTCATGCCACACTTTTCACATTGTGTTCTGGCTCCTGTGTGATCTAAACAGGTACTACCACATGCCTCCTCCCTTGAGTTCCTAGCTGTGAGAGCACATCTCCAACAGAAAGTCTCCTGCTGTGAAGTGTCTGCGTGTGAACAGCAACTGCAGTAAAAAGTCCAAATCAAATCATCTTCACTTTTACCGTCAACATATCCAGTGTTTATATGTGAAAACAGGTGAACTTTCAAAGCACTGGAAAAAAAAAAAATCTGAGACCTGACCTCGTAAGTCTTTTTGATCTCATAAGTTTTTGAGTTTATTGCTTTGAAAGTCTTGAGAAAGGTTCTAGCTCAGATTCACATCTCTGTTAGTCTTTGATTTCAACAGCTCGTTATGATGAATATTTTGGACATCAGCAGCTCTGTAGCAACTTCAAACAATTAAGTATTATTTAATTCAAGTGCAAAGATTTGATAAGTTAAGAATAATTGTAGAAAGTTGCAATGTTCACACAAACACACTCATACACAACATATCTACATATCTAAAGGCATTATTGCAGACATCAGTATAAGCTCTGACTGCCAGTTCCAAAAATTCCGAATATAAAAATGATGAACATCTGTTTAGACAAAAAGAACCAAATAAATAAACCTTACCTGATTACTAGTAACACTTATGACATTTTCCACCCTCTTACATTATCTCCTCCATATTTTTCTACTTTTGTTTGATATACCCTGATGTGCTTCATGTTGTCACTTAATGACTTCAATTGTACTGTATCTGACAAAGAATCTAGGCGTCCAATTCATTACAGGCATATGGACAATCTGCCAATCACGGCAATTATTTTAGGGATTGTACTGAAACAGCAGGGCATCTCTTGCAATTATAAAACCAAATAGAAATAACAACAACAATAATACTTTAAAGCAACACAAAAACATATGTAGTTTCTCCATTGAAAATAAGAAAATTACTTTTTTTTCTTGCTCATATTTCAATTTATCACTGTATTGATGTTTATTGAATTCATATAACAAGGACTACTATGGTTAAATGAAAAACTAATGCTCATGTTCTTTACAGATCTTTAATACATTTTTTAGAAGGTCAAAATTAACAACAAAAAGAACACTAACAAAATAATTGTAACATTTTACAAAAGCCATTTGACCTGGCCACCATCCCAGAAAAGAAACAGGAATCAGCTGCATCTCATGGTTTCTCCCGCCTCTCTGTGTCCTGCTTGTTCTCTAACACACGTTTCCCCGTCAATGAGAGATGCAGAGGCTTAGTTATCATGTCTCTCAGGGGCCTCTGCTAAATTATCAAAGTTCTTTGATCTCTGTTGTTACATATGCTAACCAAGTTAAAACCACAAGCATAGGATGAGAAATGCAATATTATTACAAAGACAAACATGTGTAACCTACTTACAGTTATTTATGTTATGTAAATGCAACAGACATTTGTTTATTTCTATACCAAAACGAAGTAAATCCATCTTCAGGTGAATCACTGTCAAGCCCACAATAAACCTCAACAGAATTAGTGGAGACAGATTTAAAAAAATAAACAGAAAAATAGCATTTACTCCAAATTTTTAACTGTGTAATTTATCAAATTAAACCAGATTGTCAGAATTCTAAAAGTTTGACGTTCATTTTACCCAATTTGTAACAAAGGAGGGTTGATAGACCTGTATAATTTTTCATGATGCCATGAAGTGCAACAAAATGTGATTGTCTAATCCTTTATGGGTTGTTATAGCTAAAGGCTTTGTTTAAACAGCTGTAAATCCTGCCACAGATTTTAACCATCAGAAATTAAACCTTGAACACAACACAAAATAAAGAAAGAAATAAATTAAATAAATGGGTATGTCCACAACTAGAGACTTTAAAGAGCAAAATTATTTGTAATTATACAATTTATTAATATCTATTTTTTTCTCCATCCTTTCAAACCTTTTTATTGCTGAACTCAGTAGTTCTCTATATCTCCAATAAACACTCTGGATAGACATCAGTCAAAAGTTTACCCCCACGCCCACCCTTCCACACACACCCCACACCCCCTTTGTCCTTAGATTTAACTTGGAAATAATAAGTAAAAAAGTTTTGAAAGGTTAATGTTTGCTTTTATTTCACTTTTGTTTTATGTGAAAAGTATTGTTAATGTTAAAGGGAAAATAAAGGAGCTATCCCTGATCTCCACCCATTAGAACATTCCACCACACAGTCAGAGTGGATTTGTAAAGAACATCATCCAGTCCTGAGCAGGTACATATGTGGGAAATGTAGGAAAACAGACTGTGGATTTGCTTTTGATATCATCATGTAGAATAAAAAATGGGATGTTCAAATGGTATGTCTGAATAATTGCAGGAATCCACTAGATTTCTCTCAAAAGCTTTATTCACGTCTCTGACTCCAATTTCGGCAGTACACACACAGGCCTCAGTGACCTTCAGATAAAACCAAACCAAAACATCCCAGTCTGTCCAGACTGGATCTGCACAGAGATTCTGCAAGAACTCCCAAACATCAACATTATAACCTCTTCTGTCTCTTCCTGGTTACACCCCTGAAGGTGGTACCTTTTAC
Organism: Cynodonichthys magdalenae; assembly: GCA_031762555.1. Taxonomy (NCBI): domain Eukaryota; kingdom Metazoa; phylum Chordata; class Actinopteri; order Cyprinodontiformes; family Rivulidae; genus Cynodonichthys; species Cynodonichthys magdalenae. Next base: position 9,840,172 of record JARVJO010000002.1, on the reverse strand, counting down.
GTCAGGCATAGAACATAACTAACTTTTGTTTATACTGCAGAAAGAACACTTTGATAACATACACCAACTCTGTCTGTTTTAAACTTACTGCTGCAATAAACAGAAAGTGTAAAATATTAAACTGCATCAAACATTCAGTTGATCAATTACAAAATTTCCTTCAAACATGGATTAATTTTCCAACCAACACAGGATGCATATTTGTTCCACTCTCACATGAGAACTCTTCTAGTTTCCTTCAGTCAACAGGGATCTGTGTAAATTCTAGCCAGTCACAAACTGATTATTTTTGTCTTTATAGTATTGAGGAGCCTGGACCCCAAAAACAATATTCCTTATCTGACAAGTGGCTGTGACTGCATTAAATTGTCAGTGTGCTTAATTTTCAGTGAAACTCTAAATAACCACATAAAGCTACATAATTATTCTTTCTTCATTCTTGTCTTTTTGATATATTTTCATGTTTCAAATATGTGCATCTGTTTTAATCAATGATCTTTCACTTACCCTGTTCTCTCCTTCCAGCATTCAAGGAGAAAAATTAATATTTAATGAATTCTAACAAATATGTTTGATGGGTGGCCTTTCATGTTCCCTTATTATTAATCTATGTGGTGATGTGCAATTAAAATTATGCCACACATCTAACAGTGTTTTTACAAAAGTTGATTCATTGTGATACTGTTTTATTGACAACCTTTGACTTTTTGAGTGAACAAGATTAGAAAGTTGGATGTTAAGTTATAAACATTTGGTTTCTTATAAGTTAAATATAGCTTAGTAAATTTCTATCAGATAAAGTGCAGAAGAGAAATGTATCTTTCCTTCATTGGTAACTTAATCTAAACATAAACCTGTAGGGGCCAAACCAAGACATAAAAGTGTCTTTATCCATCATCATAAATATGTTAGGTCCTAGCTCATCACAGAGATGGAAAACCCTGCTGCAGCTTCCTTGATCAGAGATTTGTTTGATTTCTTCCGAGGCATGTTGATCAATGCAAAATTAATGACTGGGGGTGCAGAGTGCAGACAGTTGCCCTTTTATATCTGATGTCATGTGATCATCGCACTATGCTTCTACATGCTATGCACAAATTCAGTGGAATTTCTGCCAAACCTGTGACTAGAATATTTCATTTTTTTTCTCCCTAAGTTAATGCAGGGCTCATCATTGGTAAAAGCTGTTTTGATGTCATACACAACCAGTCAGATGAAACAGCATGCAAAGGTAATATCATTAGGTTAGAAACGGGGGGTAAGTGGTACATTTTGTTGGAGGTCAGTCTGCACCCCGTTTTATAACCTAATGGTCAAAGAAGGATTCAGTAGGCATATAATTTGTTTAGTGAAATTCAATTTATTCAGTTTGTCTATGAAGTGTACTATATAGTAAATCAAATTTGAGTTGAACTGCATTTATTTTGTTATCTATCAGACTGTCATTTGCAAAACAACTTTGTCCCATTTGGAACCCATAGTGGTGGGGGGTGGAAACAGTGGTTATTGAGTGAACTGTAGGGTGCACCCTGTTCAGGTCACCAGTTCACCACCAGGACAGTCGAATTCACTGTAGCTGTAAACTAATTTATTCCAGTTGAGTACACTTCAGTACAGTCCAACTATACATATAATACAGTCTGATTTAGTGTGTACATTTATACTAAATGGCAATTTGTAAAAAGGTTTAATAGCCCTAAAATATCCCCAACTAATATAAAATGTTTGCTTGAATTCACTCCCTATTCTTGAACATACACTATTCAGAGGGCAACTCCCTATTAAGGAATAATGATGTTCACAAGAACCAGGTCAACATTTGAACAATAAAAAAAAATCAAAATAGTGATCCAATATATTTGCAAGAGCATGTACTAATCTGCAGAACAGTGATCAGTGATGCATGCTGCCCCAATAATTAAAGTTCACTGCTTTTTGGTTTCGCTTTTTTATACCTTAATTTAATTTGACATGAGGTAAAAAAATAATTAACTAAATAAAGCCGCTTTGGAATCTAGTTGATGCTGGTTTCTCCTTAATCCTGCATTCTCAGCAGTCTTCTTCTCCAACCAATGAAGTTAACTAGGTAGGGCATGGAACTTAAAGTAACATAAAAGTTAAGGAGAAAGGCAAAGTGTTCAATAAAGAAGAGAGTGTAAGTAAGGGGTTTAATGTTGAGGGGTGGTGCAAATTTGATGTGTTTGTCATCTATTGTTAGCTTGTGGTTTTAAAGGGCAGTGAAAGCAAAGTTTATTTTCTCAATGCTGTTGTGAGGGAGATTAGCAAAGCATCAGCTTGTTTGTATTTGAGGTATAATGAAGAGTGTGTCTCTGTAAAAAATCCCACCCCCATCTAATCATACAGCAGTTCCCAATATTCCTTTTCTCTTTCTCTCTATTTATTTCCTTCTATAGAGATGTGAAAGCACTTTGCATTCCTCCCCATTTCTTGATCAGATTAAGAAATTGATTGTGAAAATAAAAAAGGTTTTATTACCTCATAGTAGTCAGATAAAGCAAATTGCAAAATAGCAATCTGCTGGGGCCCCTCATTGTTGCCAGATGAGATCACATACAGGGAAGCTCTGTTACTAAGGAGAGCTCTATTGAAGCAACAATATCATCTTAATTATGTATTTGCGCAGAACCTGCACTACTAGAGGCCTTGTAACCTTCCCTGGACAATATAATGGAAAAGGATTGTCTTAGATTGTGCTGAAAGCATGAGCTCCCTTGCATACTGTCCACAGCACTCTTATTTTTAGCATCCTTATCTTTTCCTCCCAAATGACCCTAATGTAAGAATGCGTTTGACACCTTAGTTCATTAAGCGAAACAGAACCGTAAGGAAGCCTTTCATTGGCTCCCATGACAACACCAGAAGGCCTAGAACAGGCCACGGAGAGATAGTTTTATGAAGCTTATGTAGCCCCACTTCTCTGGCACCCAATAATTCACTCTGGTCCTGATGGAGAAAATGTGCCAGCCAAGACATTCACACCTTAAGTTTATCGGAACAAAGAAATGGAATGAAGAAAGGAAAACACTAGAGGGGACAGTGGAAGACAAGTGGCTCTTTTAATGACATTTGGGTGTAATGGGAATGCTGTTAATGAGGAGGGTTGGGATAAAAAGCTGCTTCCCACATAGAAACAGGCAAAATTGGGAGGAGTTTGAACAAACTCTCAGCACAGCTTGAGTGGCGCATTTAAAGCCGAGCAAAGGCAACCTGAGCTCTGCGGACCGCAGCGGTGTGGGATGAATGAAGTTTGACTGTGAAGCAGGCAAATACAGTATTGCGAATGAACAGCCGCTCTCTTTTTGTCTCATTTTCCCCTCTCCCAGAGAAACAGTGGCAGCTCTCTTGCAAAGATCAGAAATGTGGAAGATGGAAAGTGAGAGAGAGTGGTTAAAAGGGAGAAGAGAGCGACAGTAGCCCCCAGGAGGATACATCTCCAGTCAGTAATTCTACTGGGGCTCTCCTTACTGCTCTTCAGTTTCCATCTCTAGATGAAAAATAAATAACCTCTTCAGACGGCCGCCCCTACTGTGAGAAAAAAGAAAGCTTTTTTTAAGAGCAGTATTAACTTTTCCTCATAGTTATTGCTCTGCTTCCTCTCTTTAATGACCACATGTGCATTAGGGTCATACATGTTCAATACTCCAATAAACATTAATTTCTATTAATTTTCAAGACTATTGTGCGTTTAAATATTTTAAACATGATTTAGTCTTAAATGGGTCATATCATGTAAAATTCACTTTTTTAGCCATTAAATACATTTTTGTGTGTACCTGAAGTCTCTAGGAGTGCAGAAAAGTTTAATTTATTTTCTCCTGGTGCTGCATAAATAGCTTTTGATGATGATGATGATGATGATGATGATACTTTATTGATCCCATGAAGGGAAATTACAGTTTGGAACAACCGGTTCAAGGGATATAGACAAAAACACAACAGACTGGGAGAACAGGTGCCTCGGGTCCAGCAGCCGTGCAAGGCGCTACCCTTAAAAGAAAAACAGCTGGAATTACACATTAGGAAAGTTGAGTTAAAAAATTGCTCTGATCCTATGTTTACATCAGAAACATAAGATCATTTGCACAAA
>JARVJO010000002.1:9824476-9835964 GCA_031762555.1 Cynodonichthys magdalenae | reverse complement strand
ACATCAGAAACATAAGATCATTTGCACAAAAACGACTCGCGATAGAGAGCAAGACGGCCTGGGCAGGGAGGGAGCTAGGTCAGATTACACATTATATATTTTTTTCAACCCGTTCAGTTTTCTTCATGTTTTATTATGTTTTCTGACTTTTTACATCACAGTATTTGCGACAAAACAGACTTGGGTCTTATTTACACCTAATAGTCCAGTAGACCCGGTTTGATTGGGCACCAAAACTGCAAGATTTGTTGGCATTTTCAGTTTGTGCAGTTCACTTTCACTCTGCTCTGTGTCAAATGACCTAAACCCTGTGAATAATCTGTTCTCCCCATCTCCTGTGGTAGCGCTGTACCAAGACCCACTGAAGGAATCAACACAAAAACCTCTAGGCAAACAAACTAGAGTTTGATTAAAGCGGACTAAACAGGGCTAGTGTGAATACACCCTTATAAGGTCTGGACTACAATTTCATTGTCTTCTCCTCTCACTCTGTGTCAAACTCTGGCTAAATGGACAAGTCTTCCCTTGTTGACATATTTTAATACATTTGTAAATAAAAGGTTTATGTACCGCATGGTAGTATTAAACCCCTTTCTCAAACTGGAGTGAGTGGACTGGTCTGAAACTCAGAGTGGGGTGGGGTGTGATTTAAAGGAACAGCATCAAAACAAGATGCTTTGAGACACAACTCAGAAAAGAAGTGAAACAGGGGCTTGTACAGTTAAAATAAGGAGGAATTCGACCAAAGCATTCCATTTCCACTTTGTGTAGACCCCAACTGAAAAGGTGTGAAAAGGAAGGACTTAAAAGCATGATATGTATCTTATAACTTAAGCAGCTTAACGTTAAAATTAAAAAGAACCTACATCTGTTCAACATGCCGTCCATTCTCATTGACATACACAGAGTAAATTTCACTCACTTTTATATTTTGTTCGGCTATGATGAACAACTCATGTGTGAAAATGGTTCCTCGTGCTTCTAGCACATTTATTTTTGGGGGCATAATTAATCATGATATTCTGATCCAGTGTGAAAAGGTTTCTGAAACAACAATCTCAATCAATCACCATCTCACAGTTTCAAGAATAAATAAATAAATAAAATAAAAATAAAACCCTTCTTCAGTCAGGGTTGAAGAACTTGTTGCCAGCTAAAACACGCTTACTGTAAACATATTATTATTTCTTTTTTTAACTGGAGAACTTTGCTTAGGTAAATGTTACTTTTCTCTGAACAGTGTAGTTGTTTTCTTCACCAAGCAGTGCAGCACCAATTATAATGTAAAACTCTGTGCATCAATTAATAGTATTTTTTTTTATTTATTTATTTGTTAGAAAAAAAAAAGAAGAAAAAAGTTATAAATTTGGAAAAAAAGATCGATTACAGGCTGTGTGTTACACAATCTGTTTTCTCTACATTGGGCACGTTTATCTCCATACTTCTACACTCTTTTGCATTGGATGCATTGTTCTACTCATGTCCTCTGAGGGCTCCTTCTATTTTATTAGTGTCAAGTTACACAGTATGATACTGCTTATCCTATCTGCAATAGAGCACTTGCTCCCTGTGTGAGCGGCTCGCAGTGCATAGCAGCTGGAGCTGCCATGCAATGAAACTGTAAGGTCTGGTGCAAAGATTGTTCTGGAAAGGAGCTGTGAGGCTGATCACATTTTCAAGAGAGGGCCTCAAGGCCAATTGTACATGACATATTCTCCTTGTTTTTGATGTATAAAACTTGACAGATGAAAACAAGTCTCAAATGTGTGTGTGCGTGTATGATTGTATGTATATGAGAGTTTGATCGTTCCTTTTTTCCCCACAATATTTTATTATAGTTACTAACAGAAAATAGTTTATGTCTTGGCTTGTGTGATTCACATGATAAATATATGAGTCATAACAGAGGTACTGCTTGGCTCTGGTAAGTCTCAAACCGACATGTTTAAATCTACACAATCATTTCTTCTCTTCCTCCTTTCAACATTTCCTTAACATAACATTAAACAATATAATCCAGTCTTCATATTACATCTCTTTTTTTTTTTTTGTCAGAACGTGAGCACTTTTTTCTGTTATCAAATTCAACCCCTGATACCTGTAATCAATGATCTGCTTAGTGCTGATGTCGGATTGTAAATCCGCTTAGCATCCTCAGCGTTCAGCCCAAGAGGCTATTGGATATCTACATATTTTGGTTCATAGCTGTTGCCCCGGATAAAAAAAAAAAAGTCAACACATTATGAGGAGATGTATCCCTGCAAATATTCAGTGATAAACTGTGTGAAAACAATCTTGCATCTCAGTTCTTTTGTGTGAGATTTTCTGTTAAATGTGAAATAAAGTGAAGCATTGGATTATTCAAAGCAAAGTTATGGGGTTTTTATGCAGAAATATGGCACATTGTTTATTTTCTCATATTTACCCATGCATTTTTAAAACAGGAAAATCTGTAATCCTGCAGTAAATGTGAGGAAAGTTATGCATTGTACTTTAAACTGCTCTTATTTCAAGAGTGAAAAAACTGTTCATTTTTTTTTTTTTATAATTATTTGAGACAATCATATTTAGTTTCCCATTACAGTATTAATATTTTTCATTGTAAAAAATAGTACAAAGGGAAACAAATTTAAATATTTATTAATATTTATTATAAATTTTAATTTGTCTTGATTATTTGTTCTTTACTACTTAAAGTTGAATTTTTAATTCTATGGAGAAGCCCAAAAAAATCGAAGTTTTTAAAACTATGCAAGTGCAGACCACATCTATCTGACTTAAATACAGTATTTATATTAAACAGAGTCATTTTTGTGCTATAGATTTTGCACAACAGTTTACATTTAGAATGTATTGTATGAGTCTCAAAAACATTAATGTAATCATAAAAGCTAGGGACCCATTGGGTTTGTGTGTATTAGGTTTATCATAACTAGTTTAGTGTGCACACGAAATTGTCAACAAAAAAAAGAAAAAAGTATTGAACATTTTCTTTATACTTTTACTGTTTATAATGTTTTACGGATTCAAGGCTGATTGTTGTTTTGTAAAATGCATGTGCTGCGTTGACCTTGTTGGAAGTGGGAGTGTAATCAGAAAGTGATTCTGGAAGTTGCAGATGAGTAATCATTTATAAAGGGATGTTATTTGTTGGTTAGTAAGGGAAGGGCTCTGAGTAGGGAGTCATGTTGTGCACATGTGCACATTAAACTGCATTAGAGAATGTTGCAGCAGCAGTAAATATGTCAGTGTGCAAGCTGACTTAGAGAAACCAGAGAAAGTCTATAAATAATGAGGATGTCTGATGAGTAGGACATAGTTGACACAGTTCTTAATCAATATAGCTGAATACAATTAACTTACCAGCTATTTTAGAAGACAAAAATGTTTTGTAAAATGTAAAATAGCAGTTTGACACTTGTAAATAAAATAAGTACAAATAAAGAAAATCGTACTTTGTTAAAACTGCCATGGTCACATACTCAAGATACTGAAAAGAAATAGTACTAAAATGTTGTAAAACAAAAATCATAAAGCAAGGCAGTTTTAAAATAAGTTCTTCTTTTAAACAAAGCCTGTGAATGAGATTTTATAGTTTTAATAATTCTAACAATGTAGTAACAAAGGTTTGCTGTTAATGCTACTTTAGTTTGATTATTGAACATGTTCACTATGACACTGATCCAATTACTTCAAAGTACATAATGTAATAACACTCGCTGTACCCAGTTTATTTTTGTCTCCAAGAGTTATACTGAAGACAAGAGAGTTTTTCTGCTGAACAATATGGTGGTTTGAGTCTCAGCTATGGAAAATATTTTGTGGGGTTTATATATTTTCCTTACAGCTGTGTTGGTTTTCTTTGAAACACAGACATTAATTTGACAGAAACATACAAATGAATGTAATATTATTAGTATTATTATTTTATTTATTTTTTATGAACATAAGCAACACTCATCAGTCAAGGCAAAAAAACATTAGCTACTATATTCTTGTTTATTTATTTATTTATTTATTTATTTATTTATTTATTTATTTATTTATTTATTTATTTATTCATTCATTCATTGTTTCTTTCATTTGCCAAAGACATTTACAGCACTTCTCTTATGCATTACTCATTAATGTGCTGCAGGAAAACTCTGTCATGAACATCAACATATTCTATTTTTTGCCCTGTGATAAACTGCTCTCTAAGAACATGTTACAGCAAAAATGTATTACTGCACATTACCATAGTTTCAGTAATGTGTGTTATCTGTCCAGTGGGGGTCTATCAGAAGATAAAATGTGCATTTACATTAAAATTTGACAATACTCACAAACTGAATGCACTCAGTGTCCATTTCCATATGCTTGTTTAAATTACTCATGATGTTTGGAATGGTGCATGTCACATATGTAATCACATTGTAAGGACAAAAACATTTAAGTAATGCATTTATTAAATTATTCAAACATGTTCACACCATTGCTTCAGGAAGCTGAATGTAATCGCTCCCAAAATCCCCATCTCAAACTGGAAATCAAAACAAACAGAACTCAGGCTTTTCAGAGATGCTGATTGCAAATGAATGGGGTTTTGGAATTTACAACACATTTCTGCACATTCTCTAACAAAATGCTAAAATTGCATACAAACTTATGAATATATGTGTGTCTGTGTGTGGGTGTGTGTGTGTGTACTTGTTTTGACTATAGAGTGAGGACCATTTGTGCCATATTTCCTATCAAAGTGAGGTCTTTGATGTAAAGTGAGGACCGCTTCAATGTCCTCACTTTGTTTACACCTCTGCTGTGCTTTACTACTTAGGTTTAGAGGTATGGTGTGAACTAAGTTTTGGTTCAGGTTAGAGTTAGCTATAGGCCAGTAATGGTTAATTTTAGGGAAAATGTCTGGGTTAGGCATAAATACAGTTACAAAAATGAATGGAAGTCAAAACAATGTCCTCAGTTTGATACAAGTACAAGTATGTGTGTGTGATTTTTTTTTCCTTCAGGGCAAGGACCTAAAACTGGTGATCAGAACATATGCAAAACCTACCTTCCACACAATTAAACAAGTGGATGTAAATAGATTCTAAATTCAAAATATATCCTGCTTTATTATTGTGATATTGCAGATTCCATTTCTCTTTTTTAGAATTCAATATGTATGAAATGAAAGCTCTTCTCAAGCATCATAGCAGCTAAGATCCGAACAGAATTGGCGCTAACACCATGTGGGCTAAACACCAGTTACTGGCCGAGACTGTAAAACAGGACACACAAACCTGTTCATCACATGCACTAACTACAGGAAACCTATTCAATGTCATTGAAAATGTACAACATCAACAGGATACTAAGAGCCTTCTTTGAGAATTATATAACAATTGATAAAAATAAAGAAATATTTTTCCTGAAAATGAAAGTTGCAGCATGTATTGCTAGCTACAAAAAACCCCATTGAAGTAAAAGTAGTGAAATTATGCTGAAAATAGTATTTCATGAGAGTGTACTGACAAGTCAGTTCTAGCAACAAATGGAACACCATTTGAAACCTGCTGTTTAATTTCTGGAGGAAAATCCAAATGAGCACAATCTGAAGAAAGAACAGAAGGGGAAAATTAATCTAATTTGTCAGTTTGCCACTTCAACTACTGCACTCATCTGTTTCTGGAAAAAGACACACCCGGTGACTTACCATAATGTCCATCACACCAGGAAATGAAATGAATAATGACGATAATGCCTTATTCTTCTCTCCTCCCCCCTCCTCTGTGTCTCTCACTCTTTCCACACATATCACACTCATTTGCCCAAAGGTTTCTAGATACCACTTTGCCTTGTCCTCCTAATTTGTATTCACCTTTTCTTCCACTCCAAGGTTTTCATTTCTCAGCCGCAGTCTTTTCATTTTGTTATTTGCCAACTCCCTTTACCTTGATTCTTTTTTTATGGTTTTTAAGAGATCATGGCTTTGTATTCCTTTACTGCTTTAATGTTAATTAACCAGAATCGTAAAGAGCAGGTTTTAGTTTCAAACCAAACACACATTGATTTGCATAGCACATTTACTGGTGTCATAGTGTGTCATATAGTCAATATTACTTGGGCATGGAATATACTGTAAAATCATGCATTTTCAAGCCATTTCTGAAATGTACTGTTTGTATTTAAATGTTTTACAACAGAATTCAAATTGTGAACAAACAAATCTCACCTAATTGTTCTTTTTTTCTGCCCTGTTTTGGTTTAAGAATAATTTACTTCATCAGAACAGTTTTATTTGTTTTTTTTTTTCTTCCTTAAAGTCTGGAACTTTTCATAATTTGGCATTTTATAATTTATTACAGTCATAATGTAAACATTTCATTTTTGAATATACAAAATAATTATCTTGAACGGAGATAATTTAAATATCTATATATTTACTCATCTATCCACCCATCGATTTACCCACCCCCTATCTGATTTTTGATTACAAATCAAAAATATGTAATTAAACACTGGCTCGATCAAAACAAAAAATCAAAAGATTGTCCCCTCTGTTGTTTCTCCTCCCCATGTTTTCCTCTATGGTCCAGTCTGTCAGCCTTTTATCCTTTAGAAGAGATCTCATTGCTCTCCTCCCTCCAGAAATCATCTTGGTCTCCAAAGGCTGATTCATTCAGGCACTTAATCAGACATATTAATTCCATATCTCCCCTGATTGCACTAATTCTACTCTGCAGTGATTTTTTTTTACCCCTGCTATATCCTTTTGGAACCATAACCTTTTATATTGTGGTTCTTATCAAGGTCTCTGAAAGCATTTTTTAGGCAAATTAAAATGTGTTGACTGCAATTGTACTGCAGGGGAAACATGCTGGGCTTAAAACTGCAGGCAGCAGTGTGTAATGCAATTTTCCTTCACCACCACATACACATTTCAGTCTTGATCTTGTAGTTAGGCATGGTTTGTATCTCTTTAATAAAACAGCATAAAGTTATTCTACTAGCATAAGTAATGTCACCCTGCAGCAGACTAGTATCTGACATGCCATTACCACGTGATGTACCATCTTTTATGTCTTTTTTCCAACATTAGCCTGGTTGTTAGTAACATTCTTTAAAAATTGTACAATACACAGGCACAAACAAGTATACTATCCTGAAGCAAAGACAATATACTAAGACTGTAGAATGCAGCTGAGCATTCAGATCTTACAAAAGTACAGATTTAGCAGCTAATTCAATTAAAACCCATGTCATGAAATTTAATTTGTTGTCTTTCTTCTTCCTGTCACATAAAACTGTTTTATGAATTTATAATTTATTTTTTTTACATGCAGAAGTAAAACTAATAAAGTAGACATTTTTATTTATAAATGAATAAAATAAGTTTTTTTAAGGACTTTATCATTTAAATGTCTGTCTGTTTACAGTTTTTCACCCTCTCAGTGGTTTGGTGAGAGCCTTCTACCAGACACACATAGATTTGCCATTAGATAATGACAAATGGCAGGCACAGCTAAGCTGATTTCAGCACTTACTGCTCCTTTGGGAGCCTGTACTCACCACACAGCAAACCACCCTGAGCAGCCTGACCAAAGATTTTAATTGAACGAGTGGCTGTTCATCCTATTGATTCAGACTGACGTGCATTTCTGGTCAGTTTCCACAGGATGACAAAGTGTGATCAGCAGGTCAAAATATGCTGAGATCTGGAGCAGAAGACATTAGTACTGATTTGTTGGAGCAATACACATTGAGAGGGTGGCATTTTGTGAGTGAGTTCATGGAAGAAAAAAAAAAGAAAAATATCAGAGAAAGCCTTAGAACACTAAAAACACAACTTGAGGTTTTCCAGATTAAAGAGTGTGGAACATTAAATGATTTCCTAAATCACAGGTAATGCAAAATATGAAATAGCAATACTTTTTAAATATTTATAGAATACCAAAAATAGTGTAAAGTTTTAAATACAGTTTTTCTTGTTAGTTTTTGCCACAGAAAGTATTCATTTATAACTGAAGTATCTACTAGAATCTCAGAGTCAATGCCTGTTTCTGTATATGGTTGAGTCAAGCTTTAAAATGTGTGAGCAGGAAGAGCAAATTTACCTAAAGACCTGATTTGACTCATGCATTGTTTTCTCTCTCATAATAATGATTCGCTGTTCCAAATACAAACCTGCAACTGGTTTATCAGAACAGTTTGCAAATAGACTTGATTTTGTTGATTTTTGGAATGTGTAGCTTAACAGAAATCACCCATACTGACACAAAATAGATTGTAATAAATAATTAATCTTGGTTAAAAAAAGAAAGATTAAAAATGTATGTTTTTTTATCATGTCCTCATTTTATTTATTTATTTTTATTTATTCATGATCAGCAGTGGGCGCTACTGAGTAATCATTGTCTTCACAGTTTTTTTAAGACAGGCAGGAAAAAAAAAAACTTAATATGGACATCACTTCCTGTTTTTTGTTTTTTTTTACTGTGACTAAAATTTGTACCCCACAACTGTTTCAATTGTTTGTTTTTTAATGTTATTTTTAGGTGATTAACACTTCTTTATTTTCTCTGAATCATTTAGATGTGTTTTAGACAAACCATTAACTAGAAGTCTTATTTGTTTTGTTTCGTTAAGCTGCAGTTTTTTCTGACACATCAAACTATCACCGAGTTCTATTTCCCCCTGATTTAGAGGTAACATATATATTTCCAACTCATTCTAAAACACAGACTTGAGAGACACACAGAAAATTACAATGATGTATTGTTTTAGATGAAGAGCCAAAAGCCCAGAGGATGCTTTGTGTTTGTGTTTGCATGTTAGTGTGTGTTTGAAGGGGTTGCTTACAATATTGATGGTGTTGATAATAACAACAATGATAATGATTACAACAACAAAGTCTGTATCCATCATTTCTATCTTGTGCTTTGTAGCGATCATTTGTCATTCTAAGGGAGTTTCAAGCCAGACAGTTGTGGAGTGTTTTTCTTCAACTTAATGCATCATGTTGTTTTACAAAAAATATCAATCAATAATTAAATAAAGTAAACAACCAAACAAAGTAACCTTTTGATTTCATAACTGCATTACAGAGTCATCCTGTCTCTGCTAAAAGCTTTACTTTGACACATTTTATGTGTTAATGACAGAGTGAACCAAAGGCTGTCTTAAGCAACAAACCTTGTTTATTGGATACTGTGTTCTTTAAATGTAATAAACTGAAGCACATTTTTTCTCAGTCGTCTACATTGGCAGCCAATTATGTTTTTGAGTTCTTGGTTCACCCATAAAGCCAGCTACTTTTTGTCTGGTGCCTTTTGTCTGGTGGTTGGGTGGAGGAGGATGACCTGAGAGTGTAGGATGAGGTCTCGGGGGTGAACTTTGAGGGTGAGGAGTAGGATTTTATAGGACATGAAAAATTTGATGGGGAGCCAGTGAAGATGCTGTAGGACAGGTGTTATATGACTGGTGGAAATGTGTTCTGGAATTGATACGAGGACCTGAGTTTTGCAACAGTTGGGAGTCTTTTGAATAAAATAAATAGAAGGTAGTTGCAGTATTCTAGATGAAATGTGACCAAAAAAGTGAATCAGAATAGCAGTACTGTTGGGTGAATTAAATTAACCTGATTTTTTCCCTCTATTTGTCAATAGAATAAAATGAAATAATCCAGCATTATCTATTCCAAAGAGTCAAATCTGCACAAATGAGGACAAGATCTGTTTTTTTTTGTTTTGTTTTGTTTTGCTTTTTTTAGTGGATGCAAACATCTTCCAGGCAGTAATCTGTCCCCATATGTCACACTACTTCATTGTCACTCTGAGATAATTTGAAACACAGCAGTGAGTAAGTCTCTTGTGCAGAGTGACATATCCCCTCATTTAGATGAACACGAGTCCTCTTGTATATTTTGAGTCAATCCCACCTACACCATTCTGCTGCTAGAAATACTCGGCAAACTAATACATTTGTGTCTGAAAAACAGTTCCAATGAAACATGTTTTTTTTTTTGTTTCTGTTTGGCTAACCTTTTCTTAGCCCTTGAAAAGTTTTGGATATGTTTTGGCTCAAGCTCAGGACATTCCAATCTTGGCTCTTGTGTTTTATTCTGTCCTTTTTCTTCGATCAGCTGCATATAAAGTAGGTATTTGCAGTGTTTTATAGCCATTTGTTGGGAGTCATTAAGTTATAATGCAACACTATGTGAAAACAATACTTAGTAGTAATGTTTCACAAATAAAATAAATCCTTAAAAAGAGGTTAAGGGAATGACAGGTCCACACATTTATAAACTACAATCAATCAAACACACACTTATTTATACTCAAAATTGCTGCACTGCACTAATGGATGCCAAGCAAGATGGGAACCTTTATCTCCATTTTCTCTTGTTCTCCATAATTTATTCAGCATAGTTTTTCCTCTGCGACTGTCTGTCTGTGTATTCAGGTTATGTGTTTGTGTGTATGAGAGTGTGTGTGTTTGTGAGGTTTTATGGATTTGACTGTCGCCTTGTCCCTGAGGAATGAGCTCTTCTGAAATATGGTAGCTTACGGTACACTCTCACTTCTTTGATGGAAATGTTCAAAAGCAGCATAATATCAGCATCTGTAAGGGAAGTCATTGAAAACTGAATGTGCAAGATGACTCAGAGATTAATCAAAAAAAGAAAGGAACTTTGAATTGGATGTACAATATTGTAGAAGTTCAAGAGTTGTACAGATACACTGTGATTTTTTTTTTCAAACTGTTCATACTGTTTGTGTTGAATGTCATGTAGCCAGTAAGAACAATGACCTACAGTTGAAATGTAGTACACAGTGTTTATAATTTCCCTCTTGCATTTGCAGGACCAGCATATTGGATTGGAAGTTACCATGAGATTGACCAGAACTCACTGGAACTGTGATTGAACTGGCAGGTAAGGAGTACAGACCTATGTATTACCCTTTATTTAACCAGTTTTTCTATTGTGCTCGAGATTTATTTTGGTGGTTGGAGGCTGATGTTTTGATTTCTTTTTTTAAAAATGAGTGATTTAATTTGGTAAAATTTATAGAGTGTTGTTCAACAAACAACATTGGATCCTGTGTGTTGAAATTAATACTTTGTATTAATAAAGGTGTAGCCATTTCTCTAATGTTGATAGTGTCATACAAGCATGTACCGGCTAGCCACGAATGTGCATGACAATTTGATAAGAAATGTATTTATTCATTCATTCATTTAATCTAATAAAAGATACAAGAGAATAAACATTGGTGATCAAGTTCATGCAAACTGGCATAGCTTTGTCATTTTATGCTTTCTAGTAAAATGTGTTCTGCAGTTTTACAGTACATTATCAAGACATTTCGATTTAAATGCTCTTCAAAAATGAAGAAGAACATTTTCTGGTAAACCTAATTATTCTTATCATCACACAAATCCACTGCTGCTGGTCCAACTCCTAAACTGTTGGATTCAGCACACTCAATAGGTGACTAATTCATGTTTTCCT
>JARVJO010000002.1:9800908-9816921 GCA_031762555.1 Cynodonichthys magdalenae | reverse complement strand
CTGCACTGCGTGTGCTGGGATTACCGTCCACATACTGTGATCATAGAAGAGATTTTCTGAGAGAATTGTAAGAGAAGCTGAATTAATCAACAGGAAAACAACCTAATTTAGTTTGTATTATTAGTTTTTTCTCACTACCTATCACTGAATAGTCCTTACTAAGATGTTATTTACTCTACTATGGCAACAAAGGCTAAATCAAACAGCAGCAGTTTTTTCAGTCAAAGAGAAGGCAGACCAATTATATTAGCTTTTGAAATAATAAACATATACTGTAACTTCACAAGTAAAACACTGCATTTCCATTTGAGAAAAACAAAAAAAGAAATAGTGCTTTATTTGTGGATACCTTCCAGACACTATTCATTTTATTTTTTATTAGTTTAATCCATAAAATCTGAATAATATGTAGAACTGTATAGAGCACTCTTGAATTTATTAGACAGGCTGTTTGGGGTAATAATTATCTATGAATTTTAGGGTTATTATAACAGACCATAGTGTGCTGGGTCCTTTAAAATAACTTGGGCTGTTTTACGATCATCCTGAGCTATCATTGAACTTAATGACTCCCAGAAGATAGCTAACCATGCTATTACACATCCATTACCATGATTACCAGGTTACAATTGTTTTCGTGGGTCAGGAGTTTTCTATCTAAAGGAGCAACAAATATTTGTTACTAAAGTTGGTGTAGACTTGTTTTATTGCAGCTTTTGTAAATTAGTCTTTTATAAAATTATAAGAAGGACTGGAACTGCTTTTAAAGCAAAAATGTCTAGTACTTTTTGAAATATTATAGCTTCTTATTCACATTACAAATCTGTCACTGTTCTACGCTTGGAGATTCAGAGTTAGAACTTAGTGTTTCTTCAGATTTGGTTTTATCAACAAATTTAGACATAATGTATAATATTTGCTTGAATTATTTCTTTAATGACACCGATCTTCATAAATATTGTATGTGGTTTGAACTTATAAGGTGAAAAACAAAGAGGTATGCTGAATGTACACTCCCAGCAAAATAAGTACCTATTGTCATATATCAGGGATGTCAAATCATTTTCACTGAGGGCCACATGAGCAATGGTGGCACGCAAAGGGCCAGTTGTAATTAACTTCAACGTTTCATGTTTGTTTTTGACTGAACAGGAAATGTAACATACCTTGTCTCACTGCTACAGCTGAGCACCAGTAACAAAAAATAACTGAGCTCTATGTGGTATTTCATGCTGAAACAGCATTTAACATGTTCTCTTATAAACACTGAAAAGTACTACATGTATGGTTAACTAAATTTCAATTTTTCAGTTTAATTTTACGACCTGTACAACTAAGCTGCAGCAAATGAAGCAAGAAAAATGCAGAAAAATTGTGATTTTACACAACAAACTTTGCCAGCTACTTTTGAACCCTTGCACCTCCAACTTGTGGTGGGAAGCTGTCTTTTTTCAGGCAAAATAATTACCATGCATTATGGGAGGTGTAGTTTATGGTTAAAGCTATCCTTTACATTTATTTTAAAGACATTATTGCATATTTCAGTTAAGATTGTAGAGCACATAAAATGCTGTGGCGAGCCACATTTGGCCCTCGGGCCTTGAGTTTCATAAGCAATACACAAAACACAACCTTGTTTGTCTGGATTTCTCTTCGGCAAGTGTTTGTCCTCTAACTTTCAATTTAGATGAATTTTTTATTGAAAAATCATGCTTTGTCTTTTTTCTTGCTTTAACATGTTTTTTGGTAGATTGGCCTGAATTTTTTGGTTTTGTTAGGTATTGTCCAATTGAGGCTAAGTCTATTGCTGTCAAAAAGAATCCCAGAGTGGTAAACTAACAATAAAGCAATACCTTTAGTACTCTGAAAAAAGCTCTCCAAAAGAGATTACATGTACATATTTCTCTAAAATGATGTTTATTTTCAGAAGTTATAAACATTCTGCAACACATGCTGCTGAAATATCTGAATCCTGTACTATAGTATCACCAAAACAAAACATTCAATATAAAAAAAAATCAGATCATAAAAGTGGGTGGCTTAGCAAAAAAATGATTAGATCTGACAGTGTTAGTGTTGTTACCTCGCAACAAGAAGATTACAGGTTCAACACTCGATTGGTTCCTTTCTGAGTGGCGTTTGCATGGTCTCTCCATGAGTGGGTGGATTTTCTCCATTTAACATGCATTTCAAGTCAGTTGATACCTGTAAATTGTCACTAAGTGTGAGTAAGTTGTCTGACCCATTCATCTCTAGCGAGCCACAGGCTGTAACCCGCCTCGACCCTGTGACTGTTGGAGCTAGACACCAGCTCTGCTCAACAAAAAGCATTTAAATAAAATGAATGAAAAGTTGGATATTGAAGAACTTCTAATGTCATCACTTTAAAGTAGCTTTCAATTTAAATATGACCTATTTAATGATTCTAATCATCAAGGTGCTAGAATGACTATTAAATTATTGCAGACACAGCAGGATTGGTTACTTTAACAATATAAAAAAAAAAAAGATGGACCAAGCACAGTTAAAGAAAACCACAAAATATACTTTTAAAAAGTCAACATTTTTTTTACCCTTTTTTAATTTATTGTTTGTTTGTTTTTAAACTGTTCCATCTGTCGTCCGTGCCAAAAGCAATGATAATGGAGTATTTTGGAACCCGTGGAGTTGCAGGTCAGGTGCCGGGCAATTGGTCTCTTTGAAACTCTTTTGGTTTTCTTGTGATGCTTTGAAGGCTCAAACACAAAAGTGATGTCTGTCAGACCTTTTTTTTTAAAGCTAAATGGCATTTAGTTTATTTGATATGACTTGCATAAATAGTTGCTTTTGTGATTCACTTACTTCAAAGCTTCTTTCATGTGGTATTTTGCTGAATTTTTTCCACCCTTCCCATTCATCTCATTGGGAATGGAGATAGGATACCTTCATGGAACGACACTGAAATAGTGCTCTGAACTCACTTGGCTTGTTTTTTTTCATCTTTGAAATGTTTTTCCTTTTTTAACAGACAGCTGGGAACATGAAAGTTCATATGTGTATTCACAAGTGAGGGTGTGTTCAATGTTAAATATTTTAATTATACAGCAAATTGCAGATTTACCACATGCCTTCTCACAGCAGCACTCGGAGTCTGACTAGTGTTGTTTAATTATAAAACAACATGATAGAATAATACAAGCAAAAGAAAAGTGTACAAATTTTGTAAATTGAATAAAATTTGTATTTTTGTACAACTGGTACAGTTTTGTTGATAAAACAAACAATTGTTTTATGTTAAAATTAATAAATTTTAAGTCATTGACATATGTATACAGTATGTCTGTGTATGAATAGATAAAAGCAAAGAGCAACAACCGTATTGATGAAAATCATTAGGTTCAAGTTATTGAAAAACATTGAACATTCAGCTCTGAGTAGCTTTCCTTCATAAACACCCTTACACACAAACACACACATACACACAATTTTTGTTCAATAAATACTAAACAAATATTTATAGCAAGAAAATGGCAAGTCAGATAAATGAAAACAATAATTTTATGATTGGATTTACTTAGATTTACCACCATTTATTGCAACTGCTATTTTTTTTAAATTGTTGCACACTGAACCACCAGAGGTCCCTGCACTCTCCTCAATAAAATATATTTTGTTCACATTTGATTTATCATCATAAACTTTTTATTTGATTTCTTTTTTTTTTTAAGTTTTGGATGTTAATACCATACCTCTTTTAATAAATATTACAGCTGATTATTTCTAATATAGATAATAACCAAAGCCAAGCTGAGAATTAATAAATAATCAATAAATCTATAACACATTACTTAACTGTGCATTTAAAGATACGGATAAAAAGAAAAGATCTTGGAAAAATTACAATTTACTGACAGTAAAAATAGAGTCGCAATTTGTGTCTGCACATTGTTGCTCTTTTAACACATTGCTAACTAAAAATCTAGAATCTATCACTATATTGGATCATGAAAATGCTTATTAATTATTCAGTGGGAAAATAAGTGCTTTTAAAACCTTTCTATTACACACTGTGCCTTGTTTGTTTACTACTTTAAATTACAGAATTCACCTTTTTTACCTTTTTTCTTTCAAGAACGTAGTTGCTCCCATGGAGGCCACACTGCCTTGGCTTTCCAAGTTCACAGCCTCCAATTGACCTCAGCATGGCTCAGAAAGCCTTAAAGTGATGCATGCTAACCTTGACCTGCAGCAGACACTTGGAGTGACGGCAGTTCTACAGACAGACTCCTTACACTGACATCCTGGCAGAGTAGTTAGCAGCCATTTTCTGCTTGCAACCTTCTAAGATGTTCACAGGGTGAAGATTGATTTTATCAGTAGCTCTTGTCACCCACTAGCTCTCACTGCCAAAACGCTTCTCACTGTGAGACAAGGCAAATGCCATGTACACAGCTTTGGATAATTTGCACATTCCATACTTCAGGTATGCTTGAACACACATTCAGAACTGACAGAGTAAAATATATATTTTCAACACTGTAAAAAATAAATCACATAATTGTATTCACAAATAGAAATCCTTATGACTGCTCAGTTATACGTAAAATACAGATATCTGATGTCTTTGCAATTCCAGCAACTTAAACTGGGTGGCCCTGCAGACCAAAAAGGCCAAACTAACGCCTATAGCCTATTTCTGAGGAACACGTTACTCCAGGATTCCTCCTTTGATTGCAGGGAATTCCAGTTGGTGCATGCATGCGTCAAATTGTTTTAAAGCAGCATGGCAAGCACGATGCCCTGAAGTAATGACACATTATCCTTGTTATACTCCAGTGACACATCACTCTCTCTCTGGCAGATATCATATTGACTCAGTAACGCATCATCACCAAAAATGGCCTCATTCAAAAATAGAAAAATGATGCGTCACTGTAAACAGTGAGGAACTGTATGTTAGTATAAAACAGCAACTAAACAAACATGTAGCAGTGGCACCATTCACCCAAGAAGGAATGGCTGGATTGTGGCTTGTCATATTTAAATGTGTTGTGGTGCAAAATACTGTATGGCAACACAGCCGGGCCTACTTTCTCTGATTTAGATGGACTGTAAATGGAAACGTAAACAATTGCAATTGTAAAGCAAAAATGAATAGTAAGGTTTTACATGTGGCAAAATACATTATAAATGAAGGAAAAAATATCATGATTTAAGTTTATCATCAAATTTCAGTTCATGAATTATTATTCATATGAAATTATATATATATAATAATGCTTTTGTTCTCTTAACAGTTTGTGTTGTGGCCATCAGTCCGTTTTATTTTTGTGAACAGTGTTGCAAGGTAACTCTCATAAAAAAGGCATCTCATATCACGTTTACCAAGAAGCAAAATGAGCCAAGTCTGTCCCTTATTCCAGTTTAAAGCTTCTTATGAAATTATGATTCTTTGTTGGTGGCTTGTTTGTACATTCAGCCCCACTCTACAGTCGCTTGTGTTCAGAGTATGCCCTTTTACGCGTCACTGGTTGTCGCTGGCTGCAGACGATGAGGGCAGCAGCTTTCAAGGCACATGTCTGACAAGATGAGAAGAAGAACAAACAAATCTGTTCAGGGCAGGAAGTTAACTTAAGTGTAAAGATCATAACCGGGTTACTGCATGTGTTGTTTTAAGAAACCAGGCCTACGACACAAAGTTTTTGCTGATATGCTAAAACAGCTCATTACAGAGGATTACTGTATATGTTATATATTTATGCTGATGGTTTTCTTGTTTTATATATTGTAAATTAGTTATGTTTTAATGCAAGTGTGTGTCGAGGTTAACAAGCCGACAACTACTTTGACATATACAATTCTAAATGTGCATTGACTCAGGGAATTACCACAAACTGGTTAAAGAATCCCTAAAACATGGTATCTTGGATGTGTGAGTTAGATATTTTATTAGGGTGATAGGTTAATATGAGTAAAGTAAAACACATGGAATTCAGATGGGGCTAGAATGTTTGAATATGAGTTGTAACAGAAAAAAGAAAATAAGGTAAAATACAAGTTGTACTTTTAAAGTACCACATTTGTTTCCATTAATGCAGAAATTCTTGTAGCTGGAGTTGATAGAGAAAGAAAGGTGAACTTAATCATGAGACAGCAGAGGTTGGAGTTAGATTGGTGAAAGTTGAACATTTTGTTTCATAACAAAACAGATGGTGCAGCACAGCATAGCAAGAATTGGACAGAAACTTTACAAACTCAAAACTTTTATTTGAACAAAGGCAATAAACCAAAATAAATTCTAAGGGAAATGAGACCCGCAAAACTACGAAAATAAAACAAACATCTCAGACACTGAAACATAAATAGAGGCTGTTCTCACACATACTTTATTTGAAAAACTGCTTTAACTTAAACGTTGGACCAGCCAGTTCATTCTGAGTCATTTTCTAAAATCAATATTTCTTAAATGTATCAAATATATTCTTGTTACAGATGTGGGAGAGAAGCTGTGAGTGGAAGAATGTAGAGCTGTAAGTGGGGAGCAGCTGTTGGTCTGTCTCACATGGCTAGTTAGCCCCAAATCAAAGAACTTGATTGCACTTTTCATTTAGCTGGTTGAACCCAAAAAAAGATGAAAGAGTAGCAATTTTATGTAAATGTTTGCTCTCTGTATCCCATATCACTTTTTTTATGCTTCCTTAAAA
This sequence comes from Cynodonichthys magdalenae, assembly GCA_031762555.1. Taxonomy (NCBI): domain Eukaryota; kingdom Metazoa; phylum Chordata; class Actinopteri; order Cyprinodontiformes; family Rivulidae; genus Cynodonichthys; species Cynodonichthys magdalenae. The sequence goes on along the minus strand of JARVJO010000002.1, from coordinate 9,810,238 downwards.
CAAGTGTATTTGACTGGTAATAACTGTGGAAAGCAGAACACATTTCATTCGTAATATCAGAGGTCAACAAGTTTATTATTGTGAACCATAAATGTAAAGTTTGAAATCTTTATTGATCTGACTAGTTATCACGATTGTATAAATCCGTGACATCTGCAAGCCAGTTAACTCAATAAAGATAAGGAAGCAGCATTTTTCACTATAGCTCAGAAATCTGTGCAGTATCTCGAAATTTGCACTCAAAAATAAAAATAAAAATCATGTCTCAGATGTGTAACGAGGGTTTATTTATGTATTTGAGAATAGTAACTCAAAGAGTTCTGGTCTTGCCTACAGAAACACAATTTAATTAATTTATTGAGTGTTGCCTTTTTTGATTAAACATTTAACGATGAGTCGAATTGAAGGATGACTTTATTACAGTATAGAGTAAAAAAAAACTCATGTTAAAAACATGAGATTAAGAACAACTAAAACTACATGTTTATTACAAATTATCCAGCACACAGATAACAGTGTGCACTGGTTCAGAAGTGTGTCAGGTTTCTGCATTTTCAAAAAAAAAAATCTGAATAATGTTAGTATTTTGGAAATACTGCTCAAAATGCCATAATGCAACAACATAATTGCTAAAATTATTTAGCCTAAATGAATAATTTAAAGTGCACATTTTATATTCACTGTATTTAGTGAGGCTGTAGAAATCGAAAACAGAAGGTTAGTTATGGATGTGGTGGGTATCCCTCCCACCCTGCAATCCTGAAAGGTTTCTGGTTTATATTTGGAGCTGTTGCAAGATCGCTGGCATTATCCAGACGTGACCTGATTTGATTTATATCTCATTAATCTCCCAATCTCTCTTTCTTTCCTTCTCTCTGCCAAACTTGTCGACCTTCCTCTGTCACAAACGTCTCGTGTTTCATAATTTCCCGCCATCGTTTCCCAGAATGCAGAGTCAGAGATGGAGATTCTGCCACTCACTTTTTACTGAAACGTTTATAATCAGCAAGCACTCAGCATTGCATTAACTCAGGTAACAGACTCAAGTGAGTCCACTGAAACTTTGGACTTTTTTTAAAAGACAGTTTGAATGAATTTGTGCAAACTGAGGGCAGAGCATACTTTTTAACCATAAACAAAGAAAGAAACATCCTTCATGCTTTACTCCAGTCAATAGTTTCACTTTATGATTTTTGTGATCTTGTGGCTTTAGTGTCTTGTAAGGCTGACAAATAATTTATATTTCTGACTGATTTATAATACAAAAGTAAAATACAGACCCAGGAATTAAAGCAAATGATTGAAACCACAGAACGAGCTGGAAGGAACTGCTGTGCGCCACAAGAACTGAAAACCGAACTGAACAATATTAGTCAGAGAGATGTTGTATTTATTATAGATATTGATTTGTTGTGTCATTTAAAATAAAAAGATGAGTTTTGAATAACTTTCATTTTCCTTTTGGTTACATTATACAGTAGATGTGTCATATCAGGATTTCAGAAATGGAAAACTGAAAACTGGTTGGCAAATAAAACAAACCACTTACCACATTACCCTGAGGAGTAATGGGATGGGTGTTATTTTCTAATTGGTAATAATAAATAATAAGTAGCTTTGTTGCCATGGAACCACCCTACACTATTATAGTGTTTCACAGGTGGAAATCTTTATTGATATATTTTATATTAGATAATGTCTATGCCTCTTGATGTTCCTCTGTGGTCTTAGTTTTGTCCCCGATGCTGTTGTTGAGTTTTTGAAAACATCCTCCTTAATTTGCTCCTGCAACTTATCATTAACTAAAGGTGGCTAAAACATGTTGTTTTCTAAACAAATTTTTCAAATAGCTATAAGGCTTGCAATAGTAATATTTGAATGACATTACCTTCAGCACTCCACAAAGAATGGCTGTGATCTCATAACTAAATCAGTTGGTTTGTCATTTTAAACACAATACTGTCTGTGATGGGGGTTGTGGCTTTATTAATAATTAATTTATTGGCTTTCACTCAAGATGTAAATACAGATTTAGCTCAAGGTTTCTCTTTGATAAAGTTGAAAAAAATCTCCAATGTTGCAGATTTTGCTCTTCCATTGTCTGCCCCTTCTGTTTATCTGAGCCATTCTTTAGCTCTTTGCCACAGACAAAGAGACAGATAGCAGTTTTTAATCTTTTACAAAAGTTGGAAAAATGCATTATTTTCTAATCTTATTCTTTGATCTTTTTTTTCATCTAATTCCATCCCTGCACAGTGTAAATCCAGTTTGGCTGCTTTCTTTGTCAGTGTGCTGACATATTGTTTTGTTTTGTAAATCAACTTCATATTTTCTGCTGCCGTAATTTGGATGCAGTTCTGCTGATTCACTGTTTATTCCTTGTTTGAGGTTTGATCTATTGAAAAGAGGAATGTGTAAATAGAGAAATGAGATATGAGGGAAACTCTTCAGAAACACAGACTGCAGCATTTTTAGTAGGTCATTGTCTTACTCATGTTTTCCTTTAAAAAGTGTTGTGCACCAAAAATCTTCAATTTTTTTGTACTTAATTGTGTCAAGTGAAATTCACAAGCAGCATAGTCCCTTAGTAAGTGTGATTTCCAACAAATTAGATAACTTACAAAGGAATGTGAATAACCTTTTTGTTTGTGAAACCTTTTACTTTCCTCTTACCAATTAAATGAAAACACACTTTCTTTTTCTCCACCCAGTTTTGGCTGCTTTGAATTTTGTAAATGAAAAATTAATGGAGGCAGCAATCATACAATTAATCAGCATTTATAGTAATAGGCATTTCTTTAATAGGAGGGGGGGAAAGCTGTTGCATTTTTTTCCTATTAATATTAAACACATTGTACAGCAGCACATATTGCTGTGATCCGGCAATATTAAAGATAGTCCTTTTTCAAAAATACTAAATATATTTTCTGTGATTGTGTTTTACTGCATTGTGGAATGATTGTAATATATGCATGCTACAGATGAGAGAAACTATATTATTTAGGGAATGTAGTTGAAAATGGTGTATTAAATAATTGTGAAATCTGTTTAGCAGTAAATACTTGATATCAAAGAAAAGTAACACAAAGCACATATAAATATATTCCCATGTATTCAAACGACAACATGTTTGAATGTAGAAAGTGTATTAAACTATAAAAGTAAGACTTTAGTAAAAAAATCATTTAACTAGTTTGTCACCAAAATACATTGACAGTGTTCCTTTGCTCTTGGTGTCCTTCGAATTATTTTAATTTAAATCTATACTTTTTTAACCAGCATTTACCAGTTAACAATGACAACTGTGATCATTTACAAAATGGAAGATATTAAATAATGATTCAGTCAAATTTATAAATAAGTTAAACATACATCGTTATTAAACCTGACAAGTGAATCAGTTAAACGTCTATGTTGAAATCACACTTCATTAACTTTTATCTGTCTATTATTGAGTGAACCCTAATCATCTAATTTTGGTGTGTTACTATTTTTGGATTAGGCCTATATATCAGTTTTCATTTCTAATCTAAATTGAATATTTTTTTTTTTATATTTTATTCACATATATGTTTTTTAAGCACTAAATAGTGCTGTATGTCTTGCAGTCAGGCATTTCTGGTCTTTTTGACTCATATTGTTTTTGTATTGTAGTTAGCTCTGATAAAGGGCAATTCATCAAGCCCCCCACCTCCCTGGACCCCCACCCTATCTGAAAAGGGAAAGTCTGGACACACAAAAATGTTTATAACTCAAAAACTATTCAACACAGGAGCTTCAGATTTTTTTTTAGCTCTGATGAAAGGCTATCCATCAGGCCCACCAATGAACCCCCCACCCCCAGACCCCCACCCAAAACAATAAATCTGTTATTGTGAGTTCTGGTGCATCTAGTTCGAAGGTTTGTTGCACAAATGTTAAAAAAAAAAATCAGGAAACAAAACTCTCACAGTTCTGGTGCTTTGCATATGTGCGGGGGTCATATATGCTACTGCTATGCAAATCTAGTATCCCACTACCAAATAAAAATCACACAGCACAGCAGTTGCAGCTGTTTTTCCTCCTTCCTTCCCTTCTCCCGCAGAGATGCAACACAGATATCAGTAGCTTTCTTGTGAAATTGTTAATATGAGTAAGATTGAGATGGCAGGGACAGTATTCTCAGAGCAAAAAAATAACTGAAAGATTAAAAGCACCCCATTTAAAATTGCTAAAATATTGTGTGAAGATATGTTATGAATGTTTGCAAAAAGAGAGATACACATCTCCAGAATAAAGATAATATACTCAAATCTGGTGATTTTTGAGAACTTTTAATTCATAATATGATCTAAACTACTATGATGTTCATCTCAAACATGCATTAGACCTGAACACTCAATAACTGTTTTTAACAAAATTTTCTCTCTTTTTTTTTTCAGTGGGCCCAAGTCCTCTTTAAGGAGTGGAAGAAAAGTCAATGAATTATGAATGTTCAACAAGATGACCTCCTCTCAGCAGCAGCAGATGATGCGAGGTCCTAGGTGGAACCGGGCCTTTTCCGACCCCCTATTTGTATTGCTCCTTGCCTTGCAGCTGCTGGTGGTGGCAGGACTGGTGCGTGCTCAAACGTGTCCGTCTGTTTGCTCCTGTAGCAACCAGTTCAGTAAAGTCATCTGCACCCGCAGAGGCTTGCGAGAAGTACCTGATGGCATTTCGACCAACACACGCTACCTGAATCTGCAAGAAAATCTCATTCAGGTTATAAAAGTGGACAGCTTCAAGCATCTAAGACATTTGGAGATTTTGCAACTGAGCAAAAATCAAATACGCAAAATTGAGCTAGGGGCCTTTAATGGACTGGCCAGTCTCAATACTTTGGAGCTTTTTGATAATCGACTTACCACCATCCCAAATGGTGCATTTGAATACCTTTCCAAACTAAAAGAACTTTGGCTTAGAAACAACCCTATAGAGAGCATTCCATCTTATGCTTTCAACAGAGTTCCCTCATTACGAAGACTGGACCTTGGAGAGCTCAAGCGACTTTCTTACATTTCAGAGGGAGCCTTCGAAGGACTCAGCAATCTACGCTACTTAAATTTGGGAATGTGCAACCTGAAAGAAATTCCCAATCTTACTCCTCTGGTAAAGCTAGATGAACTTGAGATGTCTGGGAACCAGTTAACTATTATTCGGCCTGGTTCTTTTAAAGGGCTTATCCACTTGCAAAAATTATGGATGATGCATGCTCAGATCCAGACGATTGAAAGAAACTCATTTGATGACCTCCAGTCCCTTGTGGAGCTCAATCTAGCCCACAACAACCTTACACTTTTGCCCCATGATCTTTTCACTCCTTTGCATCACCTAGAGAGGGTGCACTTGCACCACAATCCATGGAATTGCAACTGTGACATCCTCTGGCTTAGCTGGTGGCTAAAGGAGATGGTACCAGCAAACACCAGCTGCTGTGCCCGCTGCAGCTCACCTTCACACTATAAAGGACGATACATTGGTGAGCTAGACCAGAATTACTTTCATTGTTATGCTCCTGTTATTGTGGAGCCTCCTGCAGACCTAAATGTGACAGAGGGAAGTGCTGCAGAGTTGAAATGCAGAGCCAGCTCTTTGACTTCAGTAAGCTGGATTACGCCTAATGGTTCCATCATGACACATGGCGCGTACAAGGTCAGAATTTCTGTGCTAAACGATGGTACGTTGAACTTCACCAACGTTACCATGCAGGACACAGGCACATATACATGTATGGTCAGTAATTCTGCAGGTAACACAACAGCATCTGCCACACTCAATGTGTCTTCAACTGAGAACAGCAGTTTCAGCTACTTTACCACAGTGACAGTAGAGACTATAGAAACACCACATAATGAAGGCTTCACCACCACTGTTCAACAAAAGGTTGGCCCCACACCCTCTGCTGGCACATGGGAGACTATTTCACCCACCTCTACTACAACCACTACATTTCGAACCCCAATCTCCACCCGTGTCACAGAGAAGACCTACACGATCCCTGTCACAGAGGGCTCACTAAATGGTTTGGATGAGGTAATGAAGACAACCAAGATTATCATTGGCTGCTTTGTTGCAATCACACTTATGGCAGCTGTCATGCTGATAATCTTCTACAAGATGCGCAAGCAACACCACCAGCAGAACCACCACGCACCTACACGCACTATCGAGATTATCAATGTGGACGAGGACTGCGTTACGGGAGGCCCGGGAATGGAGGGTCATCTGACTCTGCCACCTCTTGAGCATGAGCACCTCAACCACTATAACACCTATAAGACTGCTTACAACCATGCCTCTACTATCAATTCCATACACAGTTCAGCGCACGAACCTTTGCTAATCCGGGCAACCTCAAAAGACAATGTACAAGAGACCCAAATCTAATACCTTTGTGAGACATCATAAAACTGTTGGCATTACATAGTGGCATTACTGAGAGGACAGTACTGATGAAAACTCATGAGGACTGTAGCGCAAAATGGAAGAAAAGACTTGTAATTTGCAAATCACTGGCTGGTGATGTTAACTCAAAAACTTTGGAAACTAGAATATGTCTACTGTTTCAAAAAGTGTCTTTACAAAACAGAAGTTATTTATTTAAGAAAAAAAATATTGTGGTTTGATCAAGAAAAAAATCTGCAATTATTTTTGTCAACTGATTCACATTGTATTTTAGTTTTCTCATATCACAAGATTGGTTTACAAATACGCTTTTGAGTTTATGTAGAAGACATCTGGTATAGAAAAAGCTAATTATATTTTTTTGTAGTTGTTCATTCAGTTTAACTGCAGAACTTGAATCGGGTAAAGTAACCAAATTCCCCCACCCCTAAAAACATAAAAAATTAGAGCACATTAGGAATATTTTCCCAGCTGTGGATGAATTGATTGAAATCTTCTGTAATCATCTGGAACAAAGTTGAATTAAACACTTGACAGTATAAAAGTGCCAGTGATGAAATCTGACCATAATTCACTGTTTAATTATAACTGTCACATACATTAGGCACTCACTCTGTCATTAATAGTCTGGGGATTGTGAGAAAAGAAAGGAAATAGGTCCTGCTTTTGACTGTTGTTGAAATGGACTCTCCTTACTCCCATGATTTTTTTAATAAAATAAATTCCATTGATCTGTATGTCTTTCTATACCTATTGCCTATGTAAAATATAATTTGATTTCAAATTACAAGACTGTCTTGATTATAATCCATGATTTATCTGAGGCATCATTTTAGTGTTATAACAAACATGCTATCATCTGCATTCCAAAATACTCAAGTTCTAAAAGTCAAAACAGCAGTAATAAATACTTAAGAAGCATCCAACAATTGAACTAAGCAGGATTTATGTCTGTGTTCATGAATATTTTTTTTACATTTTGGCAAAAGTTCAGTTCCTTGAATTTGCTCCAAAGTATTCTGTACTCACATTTACTGTACCTTGTGGTGCTGGATAATGTTGCTTATTAAGATGCTTAGGCACCAACTTTTTTCATGCTGAGACCTGTTACCTCTTCCGAAGTACTGCAGGAGTGCTGTCAGAGTCAGAGCGATGAACTGAAAAAAAGCTTGAACCCTTTATACAGTTGTCTGAGCACATTGCTTGTCATATGTGTGCCACATTTGCACATGGGGATGTTTGGCAACCCTAGATCCACACCCTGCCCATGCCAGCCATATGAGTTGGCCCTGAGTGGCAAGGCTTGTGCTACAAGAGGCTTTACACTGTGTGGGATCAGACATCAACCAGATGTTTGAGTTGCACCTGTCTCTCCCTCTCTTTTAGTGACAACACAATTTACATTTTAATTGATATGCCCATGGGCTTTGGATGGACTAAGCTCTGCAGGCACCCATATCCTAGAAACCATTTCAGAGTCCCCACTGTGAAAAATGGTGCCAAGCATCATAAATGCAGTGGTTGGGCAGACATTTGGCAGATGGTCCAAGGTTTACTTTTAGCAAGTAAGTAGTGTTTCTGCTCAACAGTAACATTTCTATTAGGGTCATGCCACTGCCATGTTTCTTTAAAATGACACCGATGTAGCATAGCAGCTGCAGATTTACAGCATATTCCACTAACAGGAAATTTGTTTTCTTACCTTCAAACACATTTAACATTGATGGTTTCACAAAGCATTTCTCCATAAGCATTGAATACGGCTGACAAATGAAATATTTCTTCTATCTTTTGTGCTTTTTAACAAAGTTATCTATGGCTTTATTTAAACAAAGCATCTAATTGTTAGAACTGTTTGATAAAATTAAATTCAGAATATCTTTGTGCATGTCTCGTCTCAGTCATCTTTTCCGTAAAATGCTAAATCATTTAGTTTATTTTTGTTTTAATACTGTTAAGGTTACAAGCTGTAATATCTGCAGGTCTATGCAAAAAGTTCTATTAATTTTCAGTGTGTCAAAACTGTAAATTTTTCTTTTTAAATACAAAATGAAGACCGCAAATTTACAGTTTGCAAAACCCAGTCTCACCAATTGTAGTACAAAAATGCATAAAATCAATGTTCACTTGAACACTTGATTTGTTAAAATGTAAATTCAATACTATTGTAAAAGACAAATGATTTGATGTTAAAGGTAAACAGGTGGAATCACAATTTGATATTGAGGTAAGGAAGCAGAATGTCATACCAGAAACTGCACTGACTAAAGATTCCTTAAAGTGGAACAGGGTAAATTAATTAAAAATGCAAGCTATTTAGACTTTGCACTGATTGATGTACCTTTTGTGGCAAATCAAACATTTATTTAAATAAATTGAATAATACTCACTGACTATAAAATATTGCATAAAAGTGAAGCAAATAAAAGTTTCACACATTCTAATTTTTAAACAGGACAACAATAAACATCTACCGTATTTATTCAAGTACAATACGAAAAATTTAATCCATAAAATAATCCACAAAGTTGGGGGGTAGTACTATACTTGGATCAATATTTTTTCTCATGTATTTTAAGTGAAATGTTAGCCTCATGAGTCATTCACAATATGCCCGAGTCCGGAAATGAGACTGCGTCGCAAAAAGCAGTTGAAGCGAGCTTACCTCTGACTCCTTTGTGCCTCCGAGCGAGGTGGTAACAAACCCAGGCAGGCGACATGATGTGGAAAAAAAGAAAAAAAAAGCAGTCATGCAGCTTAGTAATGATAAAGAACTAATGGCATTAATGTGCGACCGGGCCGCTCCTGGAACAACGACAAACACATGTTCGTCTGTAATGGCTGCCGTCTACCGGTGTCCTGAAAAAGTTTGTTTCCCAAAAAAAGTTTCCCCACCAGAGGGGGCGC
>JARVJO010000002.1:9782039-9800808 GCA_031762555.1 Cynodonichthys magdalenae | reverse complement strand
GAAGTAGCTTGAGGATTTAATTTTTTATGCTTTTTAAGCTCAAAAAAGGGGGGGTCGTATTATACATGAGATCGTATAATACATGAATAAATACGGTAATTCATATTTTCTGCCAGATACAAAAATCTTAAAGTTTGAACAGAATTTCTAAATGGGAGCTCTAAAACCATTTCTGACAAAAAAAGCAGGTTGCTATTTTATGTTCATTATGGAGACCTTCAATCTGGTGTGTTTGTGATAATGAAGAAAGTTTTACTATGTGCAGAGCACTTGAGTCATTTAGTTTGAATGTGCGACACACAACACGTGGGGATTACTGCTTTAAAAAAGGCTCAACATGATCCCAGACTAACTAAAATAATGGATAAAAAATGGATTACCTCACATCATTAATATTTATTGTTCCACCACCTAGACTTTTGTCATTTCTGTTACCTTTGTGGGGTCTGGCACATTTTGTAAACCATAAGTTGGCCTGTGTGTGAGTCATTTTTTCTAGATTTAAATTCCTATTGGTGCAACTTGGATCAAGGTTTTACTAAGTTTTACATTTAAGACTTTAACAATCTTCTTTTTTTTTAAACTTAGAAAAATAAAAATAAAAATTTTCATTGTTAAATTTGTTGAATTTTAATTAAACTGTCTCATGTGTGTAAGATATTTAAATATTTTCTAGTCAGTATTCCTTTTTTACCTTTTTTGTCTGAGAGGGAATGCTGTTCTAGTGGTAGTTTACTATAAAATACATTTTGAAAATAAAATGAAAAACAAAAATCTTTTTATTAAAAAAAAAAAAAAACTTTGATTTTCCATGTGCCAACAACCTGTTAAAAAAGTGAAAATAGAGAAACATGCTGTAACAGAATAGGCGATTGAGTTTCATGTGAACATTCTTTCATGACCTTTGAAAAATATGAAGATTGATTATAGAGACCAGAATTTGTAGTTCATACACAAAATATGGTAAATAAACTATTGTTGTTTTTTGTATTGTCTGATTTTTGTCTTCACCATTTGCAGTACAATCTTACAGGGAATAAAGCTCAACTATTAATGGTTTTATTCTCAGTTTACTTACATTTCCAATTCTTAATTATGTGCAATATTAGTACAGACATAGATTTGTTGTAGGCATTTATTACAGTAAAATACCTCAATAAAGCACATGTAGCAGCATATAATGTACATTATGTTCACTATGTTTTAAAATTACTAAACAAATGTGTTCCCTCATATTCTAATGCTTGATCTCATATAAGGAATTCTATATAGTTCCCATACATACAGTAATGTTTCTTTGCTGATTATGTACATCCATTAAGTTCTTCTTGAAAACACCCCACAAAACTGAAGAGGGAGGAAAATAAGAAAAAATGCAAAACCATAGTCCTCTTATTTGTTGCAGAAATATCTGAGAAATTCGAAGGATTTTCTCCATATCTCAGTGCATTCCAGGCCAAACAGGACCCTCAGTCAGAAGTTGATTCAATTTCAGACAGAACACCTGAACACAAAGTGAGCAGTGTGGTGTGTGCAGTCCAGTCCAGCACTGTTCACACCTCTACGTAGGTGAAAAGTAAACAACCTCTCCACAGATGCATGCCACAACACATGAGAAACAGCTTTTCAGGTCAAGGCTCAGCAGTTCACCTACATCTTACTTGTTATTCCTTTTCCTGGGCCTTTGAGGCGTTCATGTCAGGCCAGATTTTCAGTGCATATAAAGCCAGTGTTTTCCCTGTTGATGGTAACAAATATGATGTGTATTATTAATGAGGCTGGCTGTCTTTCAGCTGAAAAATTTCACAAGAAATCAGTTTCTTATTCTTCACAATTTTGTGCTTAAATGGGCTGTATTATATATTTCCCCATAGTTCAATTATACACGACAATCAAGTAACTATGTAACATTCAGTTGTTGGGAAAAAAGCTGCATAAAACAAATATACATTTGACTTTGCGTCATATCATATCTGAATACGTTTATAGTATAATTGGTCTATGTCTCCTTAAGAGCCTCTTATCATTTCCGTCACTCCAAATTCAGCACATTTTCAAACATTGCTTTGGGGGAGGGGTTCTCTGTGGGGCGGGAACACGGCTGGGGACTGAGCTTCAGGGAGGAGCTTTGTACAAAAAGACGGTACTTTGTACCAGCAAGTGTTTAGGCAGCTCCACATTATCACCACAGGAGATTCAAGGATTTCTCAAACATGCATGAATGAGTCAAAGCGAAACTCTGGATATGTTTTTGAAGAGGGAATGACAAAAATGTCAATTTTGAATACCACCCCTTTAAAACATATTCACTTTTAGATTTGAACAAAATGTTATATCTTAAAATTAGAACAGAATTTGAACTGCTAAACCGATTTAGCATAAACGAATGCTTGAATTAGCAATATGATTTAAATGTTTATGTCGAATTCAAAAATAATACAACTTCTAAAAATATTAACATATCTAGAATGTAAAATAAAAAAAATACACAGTTAAACCTGGAAATGGTCATTTCCCCATCTTTTTTAGTAAAACTAGTCAATTTAATCAACCTTATCACAAATATGTTTGATAAATAGCTTACTTATAAAAGTGTCTTTGATTTGGAAGGCTAACTTGTTAAAGACTTAATGATTTAGACAGGGCAAATTTGCAGTTCCTTCAAAAGCACATTTTTTTAATTTAGTAGCAGGTTATTTTTTTTTGTTGTTGTTTTCACATGCACATTTTAAAAAACGCCTTGCAAATTATATTTAATTTGTTAAAAAAAATAATTGTTTTGAAATTTTTCTTAACTAAGCTCTGATCTGTTGCCAAAAATTATGAACAAATGGAACTGACAATTATTTCATTCAGTGCTTATGATTGCTACACACCTGTCATCTCTAATGTTGTTCATTACAGTGGAGAAACCCAACCATTCTTAATGTCACAGGATCAGACAATAAAGATATTTATGTTTTATGTTTATTTTCAAATTTTTTTTTTGATATTGCAAGATATTGAACACTGCAAGAAAATATACAAAAATGATTTTTGTGTTTTATAATAACTATGTAACTAATGCAGATTTTATTTTTTTTAAGACATAAACATAAACATTACAAAAAATTTGCTGATAATTCAATTATGTTGGTAAAATTATAAAGTCTAACCAGTTCATTACATGTCCTAATAAAATCACAGAACTTAACAGGTAAAGTTTAGAAATATTTTAAATCACCTTTCAAATGAAACCGATGCAAAAAAAAAAACACTGAATGAATGTGATAAGGCATAATAAACTAATTCCCACAGTAACATAATCCCAACTCAATTATACTCCAAACAAGAGAGCATAGCTTATTTGTGTCTTTTTCCTCACTCTGACATCTGAGCCATGGTTCCATTTTCTTCTTGCTTTTATCTTATTTCCATCATCTAGTCTTATCAAAGTACATGAAAAATAATCTGACAACAGATTTCAAGACCAGCAGCACATGTGGATTGCTGGTTAGTGTCAAACTCTAGCTTTTTTTGTTTTGTTTTGGGGTTTTTTTTGTGCCACTTCAGTAGAAAAATATTAGTTTCTTCATCATTAGTGACACTTTTTTTTTTTTTTTATTTCAGTTTTCTTACTTCTGTCTTCTACTGGGGGGGGGGGGGGATCTAGCTTTTTAAAGAAAACTAATGGCTGACCAGTTACATCACTCAATCCCATAGAAAAAAATTAACAAACTTTAATTTTGAATTAAATAATAAACTGTTAATTTATTCATTCAAAATTGCATGGATTAATTCTCATTTTTTTAATTGCTTGAGTTTTGGAATAAGTTGCCTAAATAATACCTTAATACAAATAATTACTCATTTGAAAATGAAAATAGAAAGTAGCCAACACAAATTGTCCCTAAACACCTTATTAAAGTAAAATATCCTTCTCCCTGCTTTTCTATTAGAACTCATTTATTACATAAGAAAAACAGTGGAATACCAAGCAATGCAATGGTATTAAGCACACATTAATTTAACTGAGCCTCAGGAGCAAAATAAATAAGAAAATGAGGAGTTTAATGGTGCATTAGTGAGCAGGCAGTCGAAGAGGCCCCGAGCTGTGTTTTAAATAGGCAGCCATTGCAAAAACCAACCTGTGACACACATCAAAGACGAGACATGTCTTTATGTTGACTCCTTAAAAAGCAGGCTGTGGATGTAAGCAAGGTTAGGGTTAGTTTAGTTTTGGTGTTTGCTGTGAGTTCAGTCCAGTCAGATGCATGGTACGACACCAGTTTTTGCAGTCCTAATGCATGCAGCTTTCAGTTGACAGCCTGCATGAAGACTTTTGAAATATCACCAACAATTGGTTATTTTTTTTAAACACAACAAGGAACAAGACACAAAATGATGAAAATCATTGGCATTTTGACAGTTTTGTTTGATGTTAGAAATGTGTGTGTGTGGGGGGTGGTGGGGGGGGGGTTATGAATTTGGCAACAGACTAAAGCAATAAGCATAATGCAAATAAAGAATTTTTGTTACGATTTCTCTCAAACATCATTTGCTGCAACACATCAAGAGTTTTAAGTTTCATCTCAGTTCAGTTTGTTACTAAGTGGCCTTCATTGACTTACTTTAAAGCTTGGCTTTTTTTGTAGTCACGTACTGTTGTGTAAAATTGTGCTTGCTGCAACTGGCAAGTGCACATTTGAAGGTCAGGTCTTAAGAGGGAAAAATCCTTCTAACTGTGCCAATTCATTAATCTAAGGCTCAATGCAAGAACAAAATGTATTTGGATGATGAATGTCCAGATCAAAGGCTTTTGCACCCCCAAAGGCATGAAATTAAACCAAAGTAAAGCTCTAGCTCCTTCATGAATTTAATGTTTAAATTGGATGCAGGTGTTACTTTTCTTTCTAAATGTCATAGATGTAAGGAATGCTTCTGGAACCCAATTTTCTGGAGGACACAAAGTCCTAAGTGCACTGAAACAATTCCTCAAGGGAGACTGTAACAAGGCAGAAGCAAAGCACAGCGAACAGTTTCAGAACGTAAATAAAGCCAATGCAAAAACTAACAAAAATGAGATATGGGTAAAAATAAATTGTGTTTTATAGGAGTACTATGTATTTTCCAGGCACATGGTTCAATTCTATACCACAATCGAGTAACTATGTTACCGTCAGTTGTTCTGATGATACTGTATATATCAAAAATAAATTTGACTTTACATCATAGTCTCTATAAACACTTTGATATTGGCCTTTGTCTTCTTAAGAACCTCCTACCATTTCTGCCACTCCCACTTCAGCAGGTCTCAACATCAACAGGTGCTCTGTGGGGCAGGATCTCGACTGGGGACTGAGCTCCAGGGAGAGGTTATGAACAGTGCTGTGTATGAGCAAGCATTTAGGCAGATCTAATTGGCTACCTCAGGAGATTCAAGGATTTCTCAAGCATGCATGAATGAGTCAAAGCAACACTTTAGGTATGTTTTTATATTTCAGAACTTTAGGTATGTTTTTGATGAGACAATGACATTATTACATCATACAAAGCTCAAAAAGGTCAATTTTGCACAATGCTGCCTCTTTAATAGATAAATATAGAATTTAATACATCATTAAGCAAATGCATTTCACAGCACAAAAAAAATGCTATCACATGCATCTGCGCTTAATTAGCTTCATTACACTCCACCATTTTAGGAAGGAAATCTGAACTAATTCTAATCTGCTAAAGAGTTAAGTTTGGCTAAAATAATGGAGTTGTAGTTCCTGCATTAAGATGGAGATGCAGTAAGCAGTAATGAAAGTGAAATTTTGTTTGCGTAAGCCCATTAATGTAATGTCTAAGCAACTTAAACTTGAAATAACCACATTTTACATAGATGAGCTTCTTGTTTTAATTCCATTAAGAACAACTTCAGCAAAGTGTAGAATTGGGTTTTATCTGTTTTCAAAAACTGCAATGAAGGCAATAAAGTGACAAAAACTAACCAAGACCTAACTGACTGTCCAACAAAATTCTTATAGAAATAGCTTCTAAAGTAATTAAGGAATCAGTCAGTCTATTTTTTAAAGCCCTTTGTACACAACACTTTCTGATTGGTTTCATTTCATTTATTGTTGATTTGAATAGAAAAAAATGTCAAGTATTAACAATACTGTACATTAAAACATTTATAGCCTATTTGCAATGCCAGTCCCTAGATGGGTTTTCAGCAACATGAAAATAAGACCATTTAAAATACAGCTTGATTAATTTGTGTAAACAAACAAAAGGGATCTTTACACATAAATAATAAAATGATTGTGTCAAAAGAACTTAAGCTTAAGTGGAGGTAAAGCTGCCAGATAAGACTAAATTTTAAAGTGTAATAGACATGGCATTTGACTTTTTTACAGGTCAGTGTCATCAGATACTTGTCTGGTACCGTCGCCAAAAGAGGAGAAACAAACCATGGATGGTTTTACTTTAAGTTCAGCTCCCTGAAAATGTACACAATCTCTGTGAACTAGCAAGCACCTGAGTTATCATTCAGGTTGAAATGTTAAAGATACATGATTAAATCAGAAAGGTGGCCCCCAGCAACAAACTGTGAAATGAATCAAGAATCCAGCACATAACAAGGTGAAAAAACAGAGTGTGTTGGATGTAGAAAACAAAAAAGAAAGAAAAAAAAAAGGTTCTGATAAAATTTACAGCAACATCTGAGTGAAGTATGAGTTTCAAATCCTACAGTCCATTTGAAATATACCACATGTGTAGAGAACAAAAAAAGCTAGGCTCTGGAAATTCTAAATCTGATACACTGGTCGCTAACCAACCACAATTATTACTACCAACGTCCTACAGAACAAGCCAGTAGGAACATGTAGCTTTCCCAAATGACTACAGTAAAAATAAGAAACACATTATCCCAAAGAGAGTGTCCAAAAATGTGAAAAGCATATGAAACAATGATCTCTTCTATTACCCACATATTGAGACTGTTACGCCAGTATATTCCAGGAGCTCTCCAGTGGCGATCTTTCTAAGAACATAGTTCTCCCCAAAAAAACAGATCAAATACTTCCAAAACTTCTCAGCTTGCCAGGCCTCTGGTAGAGAATCTGAGTTTAAAAGGCAACCAGCCACGTCGAGGGAAAGTGTAGAGTTTGTTTGAATCATCCTCAGAATACCAAGCCTGCAAGGCATCCAGGTGCACTTCAGCTGGTAAAGAGCAGTAAGAACCTTTTTGTGCTCCAGGTATAGCCTGTATAACTTTAGGCTGCAACATGGTTTAACATAATACTGCTGAGGGCAAGATGACTTTGTTATTATTATCTTTCTATAGAATTACACAAAAAAGCCTCATAGCCCAATGTAAAAAAAGCATGAACTGATGTTGAGAGCTTTGCTGTTACTGTCTGAATATAGAGGTCATGGTTTTAAAACCAGATACTTGATCTTTTTATTACACAAAGCTGACTTTCATTTTTTAAAAATATAAACTGCAATTTGAATAAAACTGTAGAAGTATTTTTTTGTCCACATCCTTTTTAACGATGTTGACAAATTAACTATGTTAACAATTGATGCTATTTTTTTTTTTACTTTTCTGTTGTTTATGCCTAGAACTACCACAGCATTCCTTACAGCCAAATCATTTTGGCAATGGTGGTACTTTTAGTAAAGGAAATTATGATTGATTTTGTCCATTTAAAAATATTCTAAAGTCTAACACTGACTGTTATATTTAAAAAAATGCATTTGTGCATCCCAAATCCAGCTTGTCTGCATTTAGAAACCCAGTGGTCTTGACTAAATAAACTTTACTGTGTACAGAATAACATTTACCATATTTGTTTAGATGATTTTGAGATAGGGAAATAGGTTGGAGTTTTGCTAGCAACAGTCACATGACAGTCATGAAGAGTCATGAGTCAGTCCAGGTGCTAAGCATAGCTAAAATACAATTCTATATAATTTAATCAACAGTGAAATAAAGTGGGAAATATTCATAATGCATTTTCTGTACTTCAAAGTGTAAAAAGTTGCCAGGAGTAGATCATTAGATTATGTTTCTTGTGTGAAAATAAAACATCTTGTTGTGATAGCTTACAGAAGAGTCCCTGGCATTGTCTAAAGAAAACTAATTAACTGATGCACTCCATTTCATCAGAGTCCGGGGAATCATCGATTATACTCAGGGTGACAAACAAAAAAAGTACTCATTTAAATTAAAATCTTGGAAAGTTATTTTTATCCATGCATCCATCCATCCATCAGTTTTCTATACTTGCTTTTTTTTCAAGGTTGCAGGGAAGCTGGTGCCTATCTCTGGAAGTCACTGTGAGAGAGGTGGGATACACCCTGGGCAGGCGGCAAGTCCCACTTAGAGACAAACGTGACAATCATTCACACCTAGAGACAATTTAATGCAACCACAAAACCTAATATGCATATTTTGGTATGTGAGAGGAAACCAAAGTATCCTGCACCAAAACTACAAAAGATCAGAACTAAAGAGATCATAGTGCACTCTGAGTTTCAAGTTATAGTCAAATATATATATATATTTAACAGTATGTATGAAATTCCTTGTGGTGCCCTTGTGTTAGAGGAGAGAAAGGAACTCCCGAAATGCTCAGAGGAACCATATACATCCACACAAAACTCCTAAACTCAAAGCCATGTGAAAACAACCAATGTTTGTATTTCTATGTATTATTTCTTTGAAGCAAACAAACAAGACTGCTGTAAAAGTCAAAGAGCCTTTGGTCAGTATTTACCATATTTCACTTTATAAATATTATATTATATTATGTTATATTATATTATGTTGTACTCTACACTGACTGACAAGTTGTAAACTTAATAAAAATGGCTGTATTAAGCCATTCATGTGACATATTGACCAAACAGAACATTGTTTGTTCAACATAAATATTTTAGTTAACCTGTGCATATTAACAGTCCAAAAACCAATACAGTCATGTTGACAAAACATAATTCTGTTTAGTCAGTTCAACATGTGCCCTTTTAAAGTGTGAGAAGAATATTCATATTTAATTTATTTTGTGTGTGTGTTTATAATTCCAACGTGATAGTGCAGGCTTTTAAATCCACACTAAAATACTTGAACCCCATGTTCCCATATCTGTAATGCAAGGGACCATAGTGGCATCATAAATGCAGAGTTTCACTGCCTGGAGACCAGTAGCCTTTACCACAACACTTTTCACAGATCTGTGCATTTAAAGGATTTTGTTTGAGGCAATTATTACTGCAAGAGTCAAATGCTAGAAAGAGAGATGAGGCGGAACAGAAACTTGAGACAACATTGCCCAGAGCAAGTGAGGGAATTTGACTGCAAATTAAAAAAATAGAGGGAACTAATTTTTAGAAGAAACTTTTAGTCAATATAAATCACTGTCATTTGTATTTAGGTAGGAATTCCAGAGACTTTAAAGCTCTAAAATGCCGTATGGGCGTAAAAGACAGGCTTTTTGTCCGTCTCATTTCAGGTTTACTCCTAGTATCAGTTATCTAATGCAAGCAACCAGAGGTTTTCATGATCATTTCATGCAGTGCTGGATTTATTCGACAAACGGTCATCAGGCTATCACAGAGATTCACCTTATTTTATTTTTTTTTACTTTAAAAGGCAATGAAAATAATGCAATGCAATATGAAAGAAATTGGTTTGTAAAGTCTGTATTTTATAGCCTTTCGTGGTAATTTCAGGGCTTCCTTAGTTTGTTGCCACTTCATGCTGTTTGTTGCTGCATGATCGATTTGTAACAATTTGTGTTAATTCTGCACCAATTTGATTCCCTGAGATTATTCCTAAATGCTCATTATGTGTTCAGGTTTACCCGCAGTGTAAACTATTGTGAAGTAACTTTTACTCTAAGACCTCTTTCTTTTAATAATCTGAGGTAATGTAATAATTTCTTCATTTTCATTGATACATTAATTTTAAATGACCAAATAGTCATTATAAACATCTAAAACCTGCTAATTATGTTTTATTTTACCTTTATTTAATTCCACTGAGATCACAGATCTTTCACAAGAGAGGCCTGAGCCTAAAGACAACCTATTGTATATGTTTTGGTCTGTGGAAAAAAACTGGAGTACAGAAATTCCACTCAAACACGAGGAAAACATAATTCTGCACAGGAAGACCTCAGGTCTGAACCAGGGATTGAACCAAGGACCGTCTTGTTGTGAAGCATCAGTGCTAACCACTAATCCATTGTGCTGCCCTTTAATAAATAACAATGAGCCAAAAATAAACTATAAGTCAAACTAGTGGGTTTTTTTTTCTAGATGATTTAGTTATCAGAATGAAAAAAAAACATTAAAACAAAATTTTAAACTTGCTTGTCTTGTGTATTTGTGGTAAAATGTGTAACATCATTTTTAAATTAGTAAGGTTAGAAGGAGTTTAAAAGCTCTTCTTTGTGACTTTGATACAATATAGATTAAAAATCCAATTAAATTTCATGACCAAAAAGAAAATGCACAGTGGAAGCTGAGATTTGCCTAAGCTACAATCTCACAGTATATGTTCTGTTGCAGCTTCTTAAGTAAAATTTAAAGTTGCATGAGACAAAGTCTGAATGTTTAACAGGAATGTTTTGCCCATTTAAACAATAAATCTTGAAAAAGATAAGTAAGGTGTTTGAAAAATAACCTTCATTTTCATTTTCATTGTTTTAGAAGAAGTTGTTTCATTTAAAATGAAAACTATAACAAGGTATGTTGTAATAGCTGACTATTCACATGAACAAAATGTCTAGAAACACGAGTAGATTGCAATGCCTTGTAAAAGTGGTGAAGCAGATTTTCTGTCAGTGCCTAGCAACCAAATCAAAGTATCCTAATCATTCATCTGGTGCTGCTGCAGATCTTAAAAGTACTTCAAAACAGTCTGAAGTGTGGCTCTTATTAACTACTACTAGCTGCTGCCAAATGGACATAGCATTAAATGCAGGTCCATCAATAAAGCTAAGTGAAGTATATATAGGATTGACTCTTACAGACTACAGCCCACGCTCTGCTGTCCAACTCAATGCTCTACCATCAATAAAACAGTTGGATCACAGATGGTCACACAACAGATTTGGGAGGCTTTAGATTAACTACAGATTTAATCTTTCTGTCATCTGTCAGTCACTTTAAATTTTCCAATGCAGATTTGCTGTGATTTACTGGCAACAGGTCAACGATGTCCTCTGTTTCCAACTGTGGTTTAGCTAACATGTTACTAAATGAATTACAATGAGTTTACAACACATTACTGGTGGCAGTTTTGTTAATTACTGTGTTGGAATATAAAGCTTGGTCAGTATGCTTTAAGGCAGCAACATGGTTTCTGTGTCCAAATGCAATCTTTGGTGATTAGATGTTAATGTATTCAAAGAAAAGTATTTGTGTGATTTCTTTCCAGGACTTTAACAACGTCATGCAGTAAGTGAGACTACAAAGGAATGAAGTACAGTCATTTAATCATGTTTAATCAATATTTAAGATTCACTGTGTCAAAATGCAACTGATTCCTGATGCGACGTTGACTTTCTCATTCCATAAAAAAGTAAAAAAAAAGACAATGTGAATTGCTACAGAAAATAAAAAAATCAAACCAAGTTTTTTTTATTTTTTTTATGTGTTTATATTATACCTGACAAAACATTTGTAAACTGTTCTAATCAGGCTTTGCACCTTCAAACTGCTCCTATTTAATTTTTTTGTTTTTTTCTTTGCCTGCCTCATTTTCTGTTCTCTGCCAAGTCTCAATATGTTTGACAACTGTGTCTGGACATAAACTATGATTTATTTATTTATTTTTATTATTTTTGACTTGTCTTTGTCTGAAATATTGTTGCCATGATTGCTGTTTACATGCTTAAAATGTTTTGACCCCAGGCATTCTGGATTGACTGTAAGCAATTGGTTTTCCGCTAGAAAATTGTCCAGATGGTTGACATGTTATGACGAATCACTTGGGGCTATGTTGAGGTTTGGATGATAATATTTTTTTAATAGCCTCATTATTATAAGACACTGAGGAAAAATAAGTGCCCTCACTAAGTTTGAAAATTCATTTTAACTGACTCAAAATTACCAATGTATCCTGACTCGGGCATTTCTATGTCGTAATTTCAAATAACTGCTTATTAGGTCAAATTAATTTGGGATTGTACAATGTCTCCATTTCAGCTCATATTTGATACCAGTCTGGATTTAAATTATTAAATTTGCCAAAATAAACCAATAAATAAAACCAGTAGATTCACTACTTATTGGAAATCAAGTTCTGATGAGCAGAAACTGTTTTCTAAATTCACCATGTAAGTTTCAGGGACACATGAACATTTAACACTGTATTTATGTTATGTTCTGATGCATTTCAATAATCCAGGTAGAAAAATAATAAAATAAATAGTGAGTAGGTTCTCAAATTGGTTTAATTATATTGTTTAACTTTTAGTTTCTTCACTAGCCAAATAAAACCATATGTGGAAAGCTCTTTTGTTGCATTATCAAAAGTGATAAGAATGTTGATTGCATTGCTTATCAACTGAATAACTCTTTATATAACCTGAGAAAATTTAAATGGTTTGTGAGCAATTACTGCAATACAAATAAAAATAATAATTTGTTAAAGAAAAAAATAAAAAAAATAATTAAATACAATCATAAACTGTTTATAATTAGTATTAATTTTGAATTGTTTTTAATTTGTTTGGTCAGGATGTCCTGCTGCATTTTTTTTTTTTTTCTGTTTAAGAACAGAACAAACAACAGTTCACTAAATTGCTAAAAATGTACTGGATCTTATCTCAGTTGTCAGCAGGCAATAGTCTGAATAGATATAGTCTTAACAGACTGCCAACTACAAGGCCAACAAAGGCATACACAAGTCAAATAATAATGTATCCTCACTCTTATTCTTAGTCAGATTAGAATAGTCAATTAGACTAACAACCATATTAATTTTTTAATCTTGGAGGAACAATGCCAGGATGAGGAGAACAGGCAAACTCCATACAGAAAGGCTTAACTCTCCTGATGCCCTTGGATCAAAATGACCCAAGGCCTCAGTGTTAAAACTGGATCATTTGGACTCAAGGATAATAACATTTTTGACTAAATATATGTATGTAATATGTAATTATAAAAAAAAACACTTGTTTTGTGTGTGCAGATCATTGTAAATATAGTTCTTTCCATGTATAACTTGTCTCCACTCTACAAAAACTGTATTGAAAAATCATCTTGAAGTTTAATTTCAGTGGTCTTATTTTCAATAAGAGGCATCTGTGAAAGTAAAAAAATAAAAATAGAAAATAACAATTATGGCTTATATTCACTTAAAATTTAACTTGGAAGAAGAGGGGATTTTAGAAGGCAGGGTAACAAAATGAGAGGATTTTAGCTGTGTCTGAACAAAATCAATGAACGCTGAGAGAATAAATAGGTTAATCGCTCAGAGTCAGACACACAGAGTGGGTGGCACTCAGGCCATGGCTTCATAACAGGGATGAGACAAGCGAACGAGTGTTAATAACACTGAATTATTAGAGCTTCACTATGTTACAGGTATGGCTACATGCAGTGGCAGATGTGCAGATGGATGGCTTCAGTTTGGAAACCACACAACGGCTGTGAAAAAAAATAAAAAGTTGAACACAAAATGATAATACTGACCTCTGTTTCATATTTTCTCAATGACTGTTCACAGCTTATTCCATCCCTAGACTTTAATTGACTTTATGCTACATTTTGTGAACAATATTTGCAGCTTTTCAGCTTACACCCACTCCAGGTCATGCTTGTGTCAAGTTAAATCTACTTGCAACTTGAATAAGAAAACATGCCTTTAAAACATCTCTGAGTTTCACAATCATATCTAACTGGCAGCTGTGCCAGGTTACAGTTGGTACTTCCAATCTGTATCATATGCCATTCAGCTTACATTAAATTATTAAAATTATCATTTTTCATATTGATATAGCTTGATGAGACATTAATTGTCACTGAAATACAAATTCATGTCTGTGTGTATTTAATTTCTCTGTAAGATCTGACATCTTGCTGACAACTCCTTGCTGCACTGAGTTGTGTTGGCTTAACAGTCTGCAGACAGATGCCGTTCAAATTTGTTTCTCCCAGGTCCAGCAAACAATTAGGCATGCTGTTAGAACAGTTGTTATGTGATCCATATATTGCCAAGATGGATGCATGATATTACTGATAGAAACGCAGATTTTATGAAACTGTTTTGAAAAAAAATGTTTAGTTTGTTCCTCTGAATTAACTTTTTCGAGCTAAATGTCTGTTCTAAGAAAAAGTCTTTAACTGAGTGGAAGTTTAGCCTTAGCCAGCTCAGCTAAAGAAAAAATTTGTTTTCTTTCCCCCAATGACAAAACCATTATTTGTATTTCAGAAGATGCAACAATAGAACAGGATGATTGACAGCTGTTTTAACATTTATCAACTAATATTGAGTGCCTATTTCACTACCCTTTACTAATGACATCCTGTTTTACATTATTCACACTATTTTGAAGACTTATTAGAAAGCAACATATTGCACAGAAGGTGGTGGTATGACAGTGGAAGTTGCCAGCAGGGGACCCTTGTTTGTGGGATCAGGGATTTTAATACTACACAGTGTCAACAACATAAACACAGCAAATTGCATATTGATTTTTTGAAGTAATTAGTGTTAAGTGTTTTGTACTCTAAGTTAACTTTACATTAAGCACATTCAAATATAGGGAATATCAATTTAAAGCAAATATGTTATTTTATATTTGGGCAGTAAAACATTTATTTCAAGTTTTGTGCTTTTTTATTTGTGCTGTATTTTGTATGAAGGTACGCTTAAAATGTGTGTAACAGTTTATATATATATATTTTTTTTCAGAATAACATGTTTTTGTTAGTTTTTTTTATTATTTGTTTGTTTTTAGCTTTATGTGGGTTTTTCTGTCATTTTTTAAGATTAATCAGGTTTCTATGAGGTTTATCTTATGGAAACTGAATAAAACTTCTTTTAACTCGAGTTCAATAAATTGACAACATAATGGGTGGTCACAGTGGACTTCCAGTTTTCAGCAGGGATCTTGGTTCCGGGAATTAATTGGTGTTAATATTGATTTACAGTGACAAGCTTTGTGTTACTTTATCTCCTCAGAGTGAATAAATAAATTTGTTAATTAAGAGGTTTTTCGTAGTTGCAAAACATACCTTGAATGTGGAAACAATATGGTGTCCTATTCTCTTAGATATTTTTGTGTGCTGGCCCTTGAATTTATTTTTCATTTGTAGATAGTGTCCTTTGATTTAAAAAAGACATAATTCACATAAAAATACTCTAATTTAGTTTGTAGCTGTTGAAACAGATCAAGTTCAAAGTTAAATATATCAGACTGCATGACCTCAAGTTACCACCTTGAGGTGAGGTTACTGACATAAAAAGAGACAGTCCCTTGTGTCTCACAGTGACAACAACCATTTCCCGTGACTGTCTGTGACATTTAGGTCTCAAGTTCCCTTTGGTGGATCATTTCCAGCCAGCCTGAGGTCAGCCTCAGGGTACATGTGTTTCGCTTCACTGGTCACTTAGCTCTACAAGCACCCGACTTCTGAACAAAGAAATGAATCACAGTACAGGAGTCATACCTTCTTAGAGCATGTCTTTATTTGACATATTTTACATCTTACACCAAATGATGCAATTGGGAATGTTAGCTGCTGTAAAGCAGCTAAATTTTGCTGTCAGACTAGCAGCTGGTTGTTGGGGTTGCAGTAGCTTGATGTTCAATGTCATGGTCTTGTGATCCTGAGGTTGTAGGTTTAAGCTCAGGTTGTGTCAGGAGGGGCACTCAGCGTAAAGCAATTGCCAAATCTTTCATGCAAAGTTTTGCGTGCTCTGTCAATCCCTGAAGAAGGGTGAAGCCAAAAAAACATGTAGGTTGTTGTTTTACAATTTAACATTACATGTGGATCATTATTTTATCCCAAAAGACAAACAAGTTAATTTTAGAGTGTACATTTCACAATCTTTCAACATTGGGAGACTTTTTTTTTTTTTTAGTTCATGATGGTTTATTTTAAAGAACCACTAATCAGGAAATGTCTGTGTAAGGTCATGTGTTTTGTGTTCTCAGTGATGATTGAGCCTTGCTTTTGCAGAAAAAAAATATATATTTAGTTAATCTTGCAAGTAAATAGTGTTTTTTTTAATCTAATGGATTGTCTGTTTGAATGTCACTTGTTTTTTTCATTTAATTCCACAAGTAAATACGTTGATAAAATATTTAGATTTTTTTCTCCTTTTCAGGCTCCAAAACAACAAAAAGACAAACAGATCCAGATTACATGTACAACACTGCAATCGCTCATGTAAAGTCTATGTGTCAGCGTGTGTAAAATTGGTAGTTAAAAATACAGAGTTTTCACCAACCTGATTGCCCATATAGTTATCACACATTCTACTTATTTCTTTAATAAGGTGAACATTTCTAGCTGAGGAAAGGGGGATTAAGCTGTCAATGGGAGGACTCTGAAGGATGTGATCTTGTTTTCTTCCATCTCTCATTAAAAGTAATCCCCATAGAGGGGAGTGTGACCTCAACAATACCCCCAGTCATTCTCACCACACAGTGCAGTGATTTTCAGTCAGTCACACTGCAACTACCACAAAACGACATGCAGCTGATAAGGATGCCTGCAGCAGTACCTCGATGAAGAAGGGTAAAAATGATATAGTACAGTAAGACTTAGACTTTCCAGCCTTCAAACTGCATCATCTGCTGAGTTTTCCCAAACCTCTAAGACACAGATTCCTAAAAAATGGGTACTGCCTTAACAGGACAACCAAAGAATATCCTGCTGAGGAGAAAAATAGCAATTACCAACCTTTTGGTCTTTTACCTTGTCTGTTAAATAGAACGCCAGGGGAGGAGAGGTGCTTGACTTATTTGTTTCTTCTTTATTAATTAATGTAGCATCTGCTCAGTGGGACTGTTTAGCCTGGAGGTATTGATGACATCTTTTTTCTTTTTTTTCTTTTTAGACATATCTATTCAATGCTCAAACTTGTCTCAGTATAACAAATCTAAACAAGAACATGTGATGACGACTAGCAGGTGGTCCCTATTATAATGTAGAGGTTTGCTTTGGTACATCATGACTGTTTTAACTATCATAAGTAATGTATTTTTATTTTCATTTGCATATTGAGGTGCTAATAACTCTGTTGCACAACTTTAAACGAGTCATCTAATACTATGTAACTAAAAAGGGAACATAAAACGAAGAGAAGCACAAATAATTTTGGTCACTTTTTGAGCAATGTATTGTTAAATTTCTATACAGCTGAAAAATCTGTGTTGCACTATAAAACAATTCTGCTTTGTGATAATAGGACATAGAAAAAAAGACAAAACACTGATTTAAACTACTGTTACTGCACCCCTCCTCCTCTTCTTTAAACGAGGACATAAAATATCTTGTTACACAATAATTCCAAAGTTTTTATTTAGCCAATATTGTCTTGGGTTTGTCTGGTGCCTGCTTCAGTGCCTCCCTCCTCAGGGGAATTTCACACTGGCTGGAGCCCTGACTGTAATGAGGTAGCAGCAGTATCTGCAGAAGCGAAATACTGTAGACCTACATGGTTTACTCTAATGAACACAAAAAAGAGATGTTGACCTGAGTAAAGTTGAGCAGACAGTTAACCTGTTGACCAATTTGTCATGGCATGTTTGAGGGACACATTCTATAAAAAATAAAAATAAATAAGGCACGCTCAGAGGCTGTACATGTCAAAACAACTAAAATAACCATCATAATCCTTTCTTTTTTTTTTGACAACCACAGTTTTTATGTTGTCAAGAAAATAAGTTTGTTTTAGGTGCGATATTGTATTGCGTGAAGACTATTTAGAACTGTTTTAGTGCTTTGTGACTTTTCAAAAAAAACTAAGTCAAGGATGAGAACATCTTCATTCCTGAAAGAGTGACCGCTGTACCTTTCTACCAAGGATCAGAACTTCAGTTCTGATCCTTGGTAGAGAGGAACACTGTTTTGAGAGAGGAGTAAATGAAGCCATTTTTGTGAAGAAAAAATGTCCATCATTAAACAGGGCGGAGGCCTTCATGCCCAGTTGTCCCCCTCTTATAATGGTGTTATTGCAAGTATGACTCAGCACCCTGTGAGCAATAGGTGATAATCAGTGCCCCAATGATCTATTGTTAGGCTGAGGGTCCTCTTTTGCATGAGAACAACAGTTTTGATGGTTCTTGTTAAACCTGTTTGTCCACCATGTGGAGGCAGTGCTTAAAAGGCAGAGTTCACCTAAAACTCTTCACACTGAAGAAGCCTCTTGGAGAAGAGACGAAACGTTTCTGTCTATAGGACCTACTTTTTATAACCCCCGCACTCGAAGATGGGTGCATATTGTTTTTATACTGTTTTTTTTTTCTTCTTTTTTTACAGGTGATTTTTGATCAACCTTGGCACAAAAACTTCTATACCGATCAACATGAAATTTGGCAGGATTATAAATGAGTCCAACGTACACTGCACCAGCCAACGGTTTTATGATACACTCCATATTTGAGGAGGGGGTCCATCCAAAGAGGGGGTGTCTGGGCATGCAAAAATGCTTATAACTCACTGTTCAACATAGGAGCTTCAGATTTTTTTTGTTGTTTAGCTTTGACGTATGGCTATCCATCAGGCCAACCCCTCCGGTGGGGGGGGGGGGGGGGGGGGGCGGGGGGGG
>JARVJO010000002.1:9753993-9771833 GCA_031762555.1 Cynodonichthys magdalenae | reverse complement strand
CTGACCCGCACCGGTGCCGATACCTCCTGCCAGGACACCGACTACAGGCATCGACTTCAGCTAAAGAGCTCCTGTCCATCTGCCTCAGGTTAGTTCATTCAGAAAACTGTCCCGTCGGAAAATCTGTAACTACGTCAAACAGTGATTCTGATTGGTTGACGCTTAGCGTCGAGCTGCAAAAGTTCAGATTTCCCAACTCCAGCGTTTGACGCTCGACGCTCTCGATGCGCGTCAAGAGCGTCGAACGCTCAAACGCGCCGCTCAAAATGCTCTAGATGCGCTGCAGCACTTCCCAACGCTGCGTGACGCGCGTCCACATAGACTTTCTATGTAAACTCAACGCTCTTGACGCTCAAAACGCGTTTGGTGTGAACGCACCATTAGTTTTAGTTAGCTTCTGGATCAACCATGCCAACTGATGTGTCAAGTAAAAAAAAAAAAGACAAAAAACATCAACATGCAAGCTAAATGATTTTTTAGGTATGTGATTGGTGACATCCCTCATGTAATGCTATATCATGAATTGTGATGTCATGATTGACATTTTTGATTAACATCTACCCCTTCCAAACATTTTTGTTTGAAACTAGTAAGCTCTGTTGTTTGAATTAGACTGAAGTGGTAATTCATATCACACACTCAACATAATTTTACAAAATTGAGCTCTAACAAAAGTTAGCATTAATCAATAATTCTTTGAGGTGATTCCAATTCAAATCTATCCAACAATCCTCTCTGTTATCTGCCACAGACATTACTGTGCTCAGTCTTCTCAGTGAAAGCGTATAGCTTTTTTTAAAGTTTAATATAACAATAAACTATAAGCACCCTCAAGTTGACTAAATAAAAATGCAATAAATGTCAACATGTCACTTATTCCAGAACAATTTTTTTTTACAAAGACAACATAAACAACTTTCACACAAAGCTTTGCTGGCATGTCGTCATCATTATCAGCATCATCATTTAATGAAAAACGCAGACCAGCTACAAAACAATCTGACAAATAACCTACATTAAAACTGAATATGTTGGCTATTCCTCATGGTTATATTATTTCATAATATGTCCTACAAAACAAGGCAAAGACATGAGAGTTTACTGCTTAAAATTATGTTTATTTCATTGTAGATTAGTAAAACTGAGAGTCTTCTTTGTAAAAGGTTCAAGGTTGTTTGGGCGTGGAGTTACGAAGGCTCTCAGTCTTGTTTTATTTCTAATTTTAGTTGGTAAAAGTCTCTTCACAGCACATAATGTCATTTGCAGGGTTAAAAGTATCTTAAGTAGTGCAGTGACATTGGAGAAAATCTCTGTTGGACAGCTGTCAAGCACTTTCATTAGAAGAACATGAAAAAAAACAATGTTTAAGCTGGCACAACAGCAGCTATTCCTTCAGATTTATGTAAGAATAAGTTAAGGTTATACAAACATACATGCAAAGGCCTAAACAAATGTTGCTGTTCAAATGAACCAATATCTTAAAGTCCCACATTAAACACCTTTCTGTCTGCAATTACCACTGCTGTGTCATATCATTATTGTCATTTTTTTTATCTGTCTTTGACATTCAATTTTAGATCATGAATTTTTTTTTTTGGGGGGGGGGGGGCTTCTTGTGAAAAAGCTGTAGGTGACTCAAAACTGCCCCCATCATTTTTTCCAAGATGAAAGAAAACTACCCTGCTCAGCCTGCAGCTCCTGCATGAGCAAAAGTACTGTTCATGTTGATGGAGACATTGTCTCTCATCCTGCCGGGCCGACTAAACTGTCCTTGATTCAACAGAGTCAATCATGGCTAGATTGGACCAAAATGGTGGGTCAGGTAAAGATTCAAGTACATGGATCAGAGCAAGAAAAAAAATTGCAACAATCGAAGAGCAGTTGTCAAAAAAGTAAACATTAGTGTAGCAAAGTTTGGAGAAAGGGCTTTAGTAAGTCAAATGGTCAAAGGTCAAAGGCTATTGAGAATTAAAAGAAAGATAAAAATAGAAAAAAAACAAAAAACAAAGTTGCATTAGTAAATTACTAAAAAAACTAGTGAAAGTTATTGAATGTGAAGAAAAAAGTCTGTCTTTAGTTGCAGTTCTTCATGCACTTATATCATCTGTTGCTTTGTTCAGTATAAAGTTAAAAATGGCTTTAAATAGTTATTGCTTTAACTTTTACAGCTTATAAAAATGGATTTGTCATATTTGTGTGTTTTTGTTGACAGCATTAAACAAAGTTAAAAGGGACGCTTTTATGTTGAGTCAAAAACATTTTTGTGATTTGCAGTGTAAGCCTCTAATGGTCTGCAATGTATCACACAAAGCTGAATAAAAATGTTTATCCTCTCTTTGTGCATAAAGTTGTAAGGAACTTTTACATTTATAAACAGCTTTATTGAAGGAAAACTGTAAAAGACACTATAAAACAGAATAAATAACCCACAAACAAGACCAGGATGAGCTGACATTACAAAACAATTTAAAAGTCTTAGATCAGGAACTTTTGCTGTTCATTGTCTAAAAGGAAAATAAATCTTTGTCAATCAGAAATGTGTATGTCTATTCACAGCATGTAAACCTCTTTCATGTCTTATACAGTGGAAATAAATAATTAAAACTGTTGTGGGGAGAAAAAAATACTGTATCCTCTATTGTTTGTATTTTTCCTTTCTCAGTAGGACATAACTTGAACAAACAGGAGATTAACTGGTTCTCTTTTAGACCATTCCTTAGAGAATCAGACATTTTATTAAAGTTCATTCACCATAACTTCCTGGTATAGATTATTAGAGATCACTAGACTCACACAGGACATTTGGCATTTACTACACTGTTAATAAAGCAGATATACTTAGATTGTCAGTGAATATTGGGAGGTTTGATGAACTTTACAACAAAGTAGGCATCGCAGTGAAACCTCCAAGTGTTTGTTCGTGAGCCTTATTTTAGATGAAAATAGTTTATTAAGTTAACTCAAGCTTTCTTAGCTAGATGTAGCTACACATCAAAATGGAAGTTGTTACCTCAAACATTTTCTCCAGTTCACAAGATGGACGAATGGTGAGTATTTCCATTTCCCCCACTTCACTAATGGACAGAGGACAACAAAAATCTGATATGAGACTACAAAAAAAGAGCATACAGCACTCTATGTATCACAGGAGAAATAAAAGACTTACACAAAAGCCATATTTATGGCTCTCGGAGAAAGTCAAAGGCCATATTCTTGAGACTTTGTGCAAAAGTGCCTTCTCTGAAGTAATGAATACTGCTGTACTTAAACTTACTTTTGACACCAGAATTGCTTGTGCCTCAAGGCAGACAATAAGAGTCTGCTCAGCTTTCTCTCTTTCAGGGTTGGCAAGTGATTTATCTAGCAAGTGAAAAGCCAAGTAAGGTGACCTGTTAAAAGATGGGACTTTGATTCCAATTAGTCTCTCGTGTGCTCAAAGTGCACATTGTAATGTTTCTTCAGGCTTTGCTTGACATGAATTAACTGTATCATTCTTTCTTCTGCTTCATTACTAATATTAGTGTTGTGATCTTTCTCACCCAGAAAATGCGACTCAGATTCATTTTGTGAAAGGGTTAAATGCCATTTACTTTCTGCTACTTTGGTCATGAGCGAACTATTAAACCACAGTGCTCTTAGCCACATTGTCTAGTTAGAGACTGTCTTGATATTCATACAGATAAATGAGTTTGCCCTAGAGAAGTTCAAAATGATCATAGACTGAATAATGTGTTTTTAAAAGTAAACTTAATTCAGTTCATATTTGTATTGTTATTTTATATTGCTGATGATTAAATACTTTAAGTTATTTAACACATGTTGTGTATTATTAAGATTTATTTCCAACTCATAAGGTGCTGGATAAAAATGTTTTCTAAGATCTTTTTTTTAATGTCATGAAAATTGTGTTTCACAGAAGCCAACATTACAAAAAAGATGCTTGTCTTTTATAATGCAAGTAAACCAAAAAATTAGAGATTGAAAGCGTTGCCATATAGAAGTTAATAATTATTAATGCATTGTTGATGCAGGTGACAAAAAGTTTACGGACTGAATTTAGGAAAGAATTTATAAAAACTTAAAAATTTTACTTGTAATAATAATTTTAAAAATGCCTATTTCATACATATACTTTATTTTTAATTTTTATTTTTTTGCATAAATTCATGCTTTTGTAAGAAGATGATCAGATGCAGAGGTTTGAAAGCAAGGCAAGGTGATTTTTTACATGACTCCAAAGCAGCTGGGCAAGGATGGAGTATGTGCTTTAGAAATCAGAGTGACGCTAATGTAACCTGATACTGCTGGCTCTGCAGAGAAAACCAGCACATCCATGCTCTCCTCTGACTCAAGTCAGAAAACAAATTTTAGTTGAAAGCAGTGTGTTTCCATGTCCACACTGCTGCCTGTCATAACAAAACCTATTTAAGTCTGTGTTTTACTTTATGCTGTGGAAAGATGAAAAGTGGGAAAGCTTTTTAGTAATTTAAAACTATTTTAAACCAAACTGTATGTCTAAATGCAATGCTGTAGTGGCTTCAAAAATAAATAATTGATAGCTCAATAAAACTACCATTCATGAATTAGGAGATGAAATAAAACAAAATAAAATAAAAAAAAAACAAAGGAGTGGCATAAGTTTCATTTTAAACCAGCTTTCTGTAAAGGCTAAATAAATCTGGCTTTTCCCATTTTTTTCTGCCACAGAATATTTTTATTGCATAGTTTAAAAATATGTTTACTACTAGTTTCCAAAAATCAAATCAAATAGCTCACCCTTTTAGTATTGCCTCTGCATGGTATGTCACAGGTTTCCTCTCTTCTTTAGTTATTGCAGGTGTTTTGCATCAGCTAGTAACAAGTCACACATGCTCCACATATGAAGACGGTGCTGACTCTGCAATTCTTACACCTTTTTTTTTTCAGTTAGATGCTGCTTTTATGAAGAAAATGGAGGTTTTAAAAGATGGACTAAAACGGTGATCCAGTTACTTGAGTAACAGTAAATTATAATCAAAAATACAAAACATAAAATATTTAGATTTTTTTTTTAATTTGTTTGGTATTATTTAAATTACTAGAAAAAGAGGGAATCGAGCCTTGTTATATAATGTGGAAAAAGGATACAGCTAGAAACAGATTGCAGGAGATACAACGAAGGACACAGATGTTTTTTCAGGTACCGACTTGAGTCTTATCTGCTACCATTCTCATCACTCTCATTTTTCAATGAAGTATTACATCCTATGATAAAAAAAATAAAAAAAAATTTTCCCCTGTATATTTTCTATTTAAAAAACGTCAACAACTGTCAAGACTAATATAAATGTATATGCCAAAGATTATGTCTTCCTATTTATCAAATTAGGGTTTGAGAATGGCTGTATGCCAGCTGCTGACTTCTGTGAAGTCATGTGAAGTGAAAAACTGCAACACGGGCTTCCATCCATCATTAAACCTCATTGGTGGCACTGTAAGAACTGTAAGATTCTATCTGTTGTAGCACATTGTAACACTATATTAAATATTTTTATTACAGATGCTGTACAACTGAGCGAGCTCTACATCTTAGGGATCAAACTACCTAATCATTTTTTACCATCTATTTGTGATTTAAAATAGCTGTTGCAGGAAGGTAACACATTGATAGACTTGCACCTTTAATGCAGCTTGCAGGACTTTAGTTTGATTTGGTTTTAGTTGATTACAAAACACATTTCTGTATACCTTTCTCCTTCTGAACATGTACTTGTTTGGCAGAAACGGATTAAAATAATTATCATACTGTGTGTACATGCTTCGGGAAAATAATGTAGTTCTTACTGAATTTTGAACTGAAGCACAGAGTCACCAGGTCAACAAATTTTGCAAATATAGTCAATGTTCAAATGCTTGTTCTACTTATTGATTTTACTAATAATGAAAGAGTTGTTTATTTTTGAACTGTTTAGGTTTTAGACTACCATAATGTATATCTTCATTGTTGATATTGGACTTAACTGTTTAAAAAAGAAGTTGCATCATAGTGTACCCTTCTCACACACAGACTTGTGAATACACAAACACACCCTTCAGTCACTCATTTGTTCTTTTACCCTCTTGTTCTTCCATTTTTAAATATAAGCTTACAAAGTGTGGCTATTTAAGCACACTAGTGGTGATTGTATTGAGGAGCTTTTTTTCTCATTTATAGTGGATTAAAACTGAAATCCTGTCTTCTAAGGTATATAAGCTGCTGCCTATTGTTGGTTTTCAGCTCATTCTTCTAATCCCTGTTTGACAGCTTCTACTTTGCACAGGCATTGTGCAGGCTCTCCTCCTTACTTTGTCTCTCTCTCTCAATTGCTGCCTTTTAGTTGTACAAAATCAACTAACCTAAGATGCAGAAATGTTTAAAAACAAAACTATAGCCTCTTAAAAAAGTGGCTGAATGATATTTAAAAATGCATAAATGTAAATTTACCATTTTCAATCAGAAATTCTTTGATATTACAGCCATTAAATTGTTTAGTGAATTATACTCAAGAATAACATGTGGGGGGAAAAAGAACTAAGTTATTACTAAGGTTAAAAAGTGTCACTTTTGCTGACTAATTATTGCAGGAATGGCATGACCTACACCTTTCTCTTTCTGCCTCATGAAAAATGATGAAACGAAGGTCATGTTAGGGGAAGGAGCTCACAGTCTATGACGAGATTTCTTGGAAGAAGGAAAGCAGAAGTTTTGTGATTTAAACCACATTTGATAGAGAACATTAACCTTGACACAAGCTTCACATCATCTAATCATGCCTGACTGGTCGCTCAGACAGACTTACCCATCAATTTCTCAAAACACGGTAAAATAAAGCCACATGGGCAAACATGCATATGATCAAAGACTTGTGACAGCAGCACACATGCATAAAACATATGTGCATTAGGACAAATTAAGGTGGGTGAGGAACTAATAAAGTTACATATTTTGAGTTATTTCCAATAGTTGTAAGGACAGTAAACTGGTAATTTCAAAGAAAGTTATAATAAAATTAGCTTTGCTCACATTTACAGTCTCAAGCACAGCACATTGGTTGAAAATTAATCTTCTTGTTCTAAATTAAAAGATTTATCTGGTTTTCTTTTACAAAAAATAACCCATTTTTATGAGCTGCTGCATATTTTTTGGTAGTAAAGGAAATATTTGATATGCAATAACTGCTGAATAATGTATTATTTGATGCAAAATGTAGAAGTTTAAATATTTAAGGCAGGAAGTTAATTTATATCTGACCACTTGCCCCAAAAGGACTGTTCAAATTGTGCATACAATACGTCCTGTCTATAGCTGTAAATACTTACATCTAAAACTTCCTTCTAATATTTATGTGTAGCCATTTTAAAGGAACAACATGTATTGGTAAAATAAAAACTCCATATGAAATATACAGCAAAACAATAAGAAAATTGTTGCTGGTGATACCACTCCAAAAGGAAAAATGAACAAAACTGTCACAGAAAACTAAAAGTACAGGGCACTAAATAAATAAAATCAGAGAACCTATCCACAGAGGGAACAAATTAAACATGAAAAAGTATTGAAAACAAACATTGAAACCAGACATAATGGAACAGCAGAAAGTAAAAATAAGTGAAAATCAGAAAGTAAGAGTTGAAATACAGAACAGAACTAAGACTGAACAGTGAATCCAAATATTCATGACTATTTAATTTATTCCAAACATTTGATTGTTTGGCATTTACATTAATTATATTTAACAGGCAATCATTATTTATGACCTGATTTCACTTGGTTAATTACAATATGAGAAGAAGGAAGCATGTAGAGACAGACCATGGTGAACGAAGCAAAAGTTTATTTCAAACAAATCAGAAATGTTTTATGTGGTTTAGGTTCTAAAATACAATTATACCTAATGGTAATACATTTTTTAAAATATCTTGGTTTGTTGTAGTCTTTGCTCCTCTCAAAAAAGTTGGAAAGTCTAAGAAGTGCTTAAAATTAAATTAAAATAAATACTTACATTATTGATTCACTCATCCTCTCCAGTAGCTTCTAAGTAAAAAGGAGGGATTCGGGTAGCAAGTAAAATAGTAGGTTTAATGGAAGAAAATGATGAGAGAAAAAAAATCAATTATTTTATATCGCTAGTCTGCAGTCTTTCATCAAAGCACAAACAAATGTTTAAATTTAGTATAAATAATAAATGTGTTTAAGAAGTGAAGAGTTTAAGCATAAAACAGCATAAACAAAGCTGTAGCTCAGAGTCACACCAGCTAATCTTAACTATAAACTTTTTGAAAAAGTAGAGCTGTAAGTGTGAAAAGTAGAAATGATGTCAGGCTCCTGAAAGCTCTTCCTCCTGTTGTGATTTTAGACAAAGCACAAGTAAACTTGCTGTTTAGCACTTTGTTAGAAATTATGATATTAGGAGTTTTATATGTGAATAAACATTTTTTTAAACAAAAATCTACCATTCTATCTGGTCCACTTCTTACCTTCAACTAGAATTCGAGCTGGACAGGACCACCATAAACATTCAAACTCAGTCAGTTTTCATTGTGAAATATCTTATGCACATTTCAGTTGTATTTCACATCACTACATCAGGAAAAAAGAGGACATAAAGCCAGAATTGAATTAGTGAAAGGATTTTTAGGCATTAATACCACAAAGTTTATTGGTTAGAAAAGACCTGGGCAGGATGGGCAAATCTCTTAGGATTTGTATGGTTTAATCTGGGTGTAAACTCAAAGAATTGTTTAGAAGCATATTCGTCCTATAAGTATGCATTCATGGTTGTGCTTTAAAGCTGCATTCTTTAACAAACAAAACATAAATTGCACCACTAATAAATATGACATATCTGAACAAAGAAAAACAAAAACTGAAGACAGATGAAGACACTTACTTACTTATTGCTTCAGTCACTCTGAATCTCTTACTTCCTTTTGGCCCATGCTCAATTTGTTCATAAAATATATTAAAAAGTGCTCTTTGTGTTTTAGTTTTTAAACTAGAGCAGTTGAAAGATGCTCAAGAAAACAGATGGAATTGCCCTTTAGCTATTCCTAAAAAAGTTGTTTTTCTTTTTCTTAGTAATTTACAAGTTTTTTTTTTTTTTGTACATTTCTGACTTTACCATGTCGGAAAATATTTAGTTTAAATGTCGAAAAATGTTTGCCTTTAATTGTGGAAATTTCTGAGTTGTTTTTTTTTTCTTTCTTGCAAATGTACATCTTTTCTTCATAAGAGAATTTAAAATTTTTTTTTCTCAAAATTTTCTGAAATAATCTCAGAAATTCAGAGATTTTTCTTGAATATTTTTGACTTTTGAAGCTCAGAGAATTTTCTTGTTTTTTCACAAAAATTTCTGAATTAAACCTCACCAATTTTTGTGAAATGCTATCATAGTTTTTTTTTTTTTTTACTTTTTAATGGAAGCTTGAATGTGATTTGAAATTATGTTTGGATACAATTGATTTTATTTTTCTGTGCTCTGAATATTAATTGTGTATTTTTTTGGATTTCTGTAAGAAAAAATGCATATTCTATCATATATTATAGTAAAGATGCAACCTTCCAGTAATGATTTGGATAAAAATATTGGATCAGATTTCATGATATCAGGTGACAAAATGGACAAAATGGTACACTGAATGACCATCAGAAAAAAAAAAATCTTCTCAATATTCTGCTTGTCCTTTATGCTTTTGATGCTATTATGAGATTCAATCTATTGGCTCATTAACTTTCCAAAAATATTCGTGTGGCTCAGATCATTTGAACTATACTCTGGTGTGCTTTAACAGCATTCAGTTCGGTCTTTATGACACACAGTTTGTGTGTTACCCATTGGGTTCTTTCCTTTTCATAGGGCTTAAAGTCAGCATGTGTTGGCATTTTTCAGTGAAGTGTGATGGTGATGAAAAAGAGTAAGGCGCTACAGAACAATCATTACAGTTTTTTGATCTGCACCGACCTTTCATGTTTAGACTTTAAAAGAGACACACAAAGAGAAAAAAAAACATAAATCTTAGCAGGCATCCTGAATGATTTATTTTTAGTTTTTACATGGTGATGTATGACAAAGGAGTTAACAGTGTTATTTCAGCTGATTTTTTTTTCTTTTTCTTTTTTTATTATTGTGGTAGGTTTAACTAGCTTTAAAATGTCAAACAGTGATTAAAACGAGCATACCCTATAAGTACATCGTTTATAGTGTGCATTTTATGTGCAAAATGGGGCTTACAAAAGCTTTCATCCTTCTGAAACTTTCAATAGACAGATTAATGTAAAATTAGCAAATAAAACAATTTGTCACCATCAAATGAATGCAACAAAAAGGGCAACTCATCTCAAGATGTTTGTTTTGTGTAAAACATTTCACCAGAATCAAATGTGTTGGTGATCAGCCTACTGCCCACTGATCTTTAGGAAACGTGCCCCTCAGCTTAACACGAAGTTTATACAGACTGTGTCTGACATTTATGTTATCACTCAGCAGCAACAACATTATGTGCATAAATTAAATGTATTTAAATTCCATTCAGTTAGATTTGACAGTGAAGCGTTTTGTTATTAATAATTTACTTTTAGCTCCTTTTGGTTCTTTTCTAAATCATCGACTGACAGCTTAAAACAGAAAGAACAAACACCCCCGCTCCTTCGCATTGACTGCTGTAGTAGGCACCAGCCTCCCTGGGACCAAGGCTAGAATTAAGCAGATATAGAAAATGAGTGAAAAAACAAAAAACAAAATACTAAACAAACATGTAAGCAGTTGTTTTTAATGGGCACTTTAGTTCTTAAATTACTAAAATTGCAGTTGATTGACATTCATTTTTCCACAAATTTACAAAAATGAAATGACAAAGCAGCAGCAAAAAGACATCACAGAGGCATGTTTTTGATGGACATCATAAGAGGTGTTTGTTTATTATTATATTAATATTTTTTTATGTACAACGTGATTTGCAGTGCTTGTTTTTGTAGCGGCACATTTTTCAGTTGTCACTTTTAGTCAACTAATTCATTTTGTTGACACATAATGGTAAGTCTTGCACATCAGCAGCAAGAGACAGCAAAATGCTGAAAACTATAATCACAGTCAACTGTCCCAACTTTTAAAGCTCATTATCATAGCAAAGAAAAAATAATGACCATGCACTTTGACCCTTAGGAAGTGTGACAATTTTTCTCTTTTACTGGATCAAAGTAAAATAAAGACCTTTTTTTTGGCTGAACTTTTAGACTTTAGGGCATGACAGACATAGTTATGTGTACATAGACAGAATCTCAAATGAACAACTGTTAGAGGAATGTCTCAAACAGAATGTGTGCAACACTGAAGATTAGGTTGTTATCCTGAAGACAACCACTGTAAAATATGCATTACATACAGTCAATTTGACAACCAAACTCAAAAATTACAGATTATTTTGATGTAATTAAATCATACATGTATGAACATCACTTTAGTCAAATTAACAAAAGGACATAAAAGCATGTAAAGTTGTAATAAGACAGCTATCCTTGTGTATTCATTGAGCTTTAATATTAAAAGCCTGACTAACTTGTGCCTTTGTGCTTTAAGAGTTTTGCTCAACTAAATTGGGATGTATGTTACATTATTGTGAAGAAATGATTTGCAAATACTGGCAGATTTAGCAAATTTACATTTTAAAGTCCCGGTTTGACAAGACATTTTGATTCACCAATCATTGCTTTAACTTTTAACTGTCAATGATTGAGTCATTGTTTGTGCTTCAAAAATTAGCTTTTTTTAGGAGTCAGAATCAACCAAATGACAATGACAAAATGAACATTTTGAGAATCAAAGATTTGGAAACTATTGTATTTTTCTTAGTTGTATCTTTCCGTTTATGCGTAAGTGAAATCTTCATATCTGCAATACACTCAAACAACAGATGTAGTAGATTAACTTACAATAAATAGGTACTACTCAACAGAATTTAATAAAAGAAAGGCACAATTCAAGTAAATGTGTTAACTTTACTCAATTCTGTTGAGTAGAACCAGTTAACCAGTTTTTTTAATTCAGTTCATTTTTTGTGTGTGTGTATCTGAAAAAAAATATAGAAAGTATTTTTGATAAAACTAAAACTTAAAAGTGACAACAATGGGTTTGTTGAAAATGCACAAGTTAAAAACCTATTTATTTTTTTATTTTTTATTTATACTATTTATATATATATATATATATTATAAAAACTATACTTTTTATATCGATTTTTTGTCATGTAGTTATTCATATTGTATTATAAACCTTATTGGCATCGTAATTTTAGCAGACAGAAAACTTTCAAATCACAAAATGAATGATGGTTATGTCTAAAATCTTAATTTACACAAGGGCAAATATTTTCAGGGGAATGTTTTTGCCTTTGAGTGTCCCCTGCTCTTGAATGCTATATTTATCTTTTCATGAGAAGCAATAGTATGCTTTCCCCAGCACAATTACCAAACCATGACAGCCCATCTCAGCTTTGTCAGACCACTCACTTACCATTTCAAATATATCCATTACCATGCAGATTGGTCTATTATCTTGTGCAGTAGGACTTTTTTTTTCAAGTGAGACCTTGTGATCAATTTGGGTTGGTTTAAAAACTCTTGGTCAAGTATCTCTTTACTGCCTCTTAATGAATCTCCCTACTCTGTTTCAATAAAAAAAAAAATCTGTACTGCTCCCTGGTTTGCTTCTTAAAAAATCAAAGCAAGGTTTTAAAATAAAAAAGATAAATGATCCTATGCATTCATGAGCCTTTAATAAAGTTATCACTTTGACAACTTTTAACTTTGGTAGAGTGGGGTCTTTTTTTTTGCCACAATTAATATTACTGTTCTATTTTCACTTTTGTATCATCTTCCAGCCATGGTGTCTCCCCTCTAGGCCTAGTCTCCTAATCCCAGTCCTGACAAAAACCTGCCAAACCACAGTTACACTGGATCCCCCAGGCTGACAAGCAGATCCATCTTCACCTG
The DNA here is from genome assembly GCA_031762555.1 of Cynodonichthys magdalenae. Classification (NCBI taxonomy): domain Eukaryota; kingdom Metazoa; phylum Chordata; class Actinopteri; order Cyprinodontiformes; family Rivulidae; genus Cynodonichthys; species Cynodonichthys magdalenae. The sequence goes on along the minus strand of JARVJO010000002.1, from coordinate 9,758,827 downwards.
CAGAGTAACTTTATTCTGTTTGTCAGTATCTGTCCTCTATCAAGGAGAACTGAAAATAGATATGCTAAAATATTCCCTGAATCCTCTCTGATCATGACTTTTAGAACCATCTTCTTATTCCATGACTTTAATAATTCTGAAATTGATTTGTTTTAAAATGCAAAAACTGCTCTGAACCACTGAACAGCAAGGAACTTCAAGTATTAATCAGACCCCGTTTTGTTTTCCTTATTGCAAAGAGGCCATATCAGTGCAATATCTGCAATAATTTAATTCTATACAGTATATTTAGAGGGCAAACACTTAGGTCTTCAATGTTCACACACTACCACAGAGCCAATAAGCAGTGTCAGGTTTGCAGCACTAACAGGATTAAGCACCAAGACTTTATGTCTTTTACAGCCGTTGCCAGCCACAGGCCTGGAAATAATGGGATCAGTTTGGAAGCAGTTCATCATGGAGGAAACCACCTCTTCCCACTTTAGCTCAGTGTGAAGCATCCCTATCACATTCACAGGAACACTACAAAAAATTGTAAACAAAACACAATGTAGACAAGAGTACATGAAAACCATCCATCCATTTTCTTTACTCGCTTTTCCTCTTGTTTATGAGGAGTTGGTTCCAGAAGTCACTGTGCGACAGGCAGGGTAAATCATGGACATGCATGTGGGAAGAAAAAAAAAGAAAACCTTTAAGACATAATATACAAATGATACAGAGGAATAAAGTTATCAGTGTAGCGTTTTTGCTACTTGGTCAGAGAATACTAAGACAACATCTTGCCAGTGTTGACAGTTATTTATTTCACACATCGGACGACACTGAAGAGAGACAAAAAAGCAATTGTTATTTGAGCAGTTATTACTATTTGAAAGCTCAACACCATTCATCCCCTGGCATCTTCATCAGTTGACATATTTTCATCATGTTTAGAACTTGGAACGAAACAATGCACACTTTAGATTAAAATATGAAACGGATGTTTTACAAAAAAGAAAAAAATGTGAAACAGTTTCAAAACTTACAAAAATGAATAAAAACAGATGCTTATTTTCCCCTTATTTAACATTTTTTTTACACTATTACATTGTAGGTCTGTGATATTTTGCACATTTTGAGTAAAAATGGGAAATGCATTTCAGAGAGACTAAATTGCTAATTAGTTCCCAGAAATGACAATAAAAAAGAATGCCTAGTTGAAAGAGTGGCAACATCAGCTCTCTAACATGAAATAAAAAAGACCCACATGTTACCTAAGTTGTCCCCCTTTATCATAATACAAATCAATGCATTACATCTTTCTCAGGAATTATCCCTTCATTTACAAATATATTATGTTTATTTTGCTGTATATTTACACATAAAAAACAATTTAGGACAAAGAAGATACATTTTAGTTCGTCTTTCCAGTATATTTCTTCAAGCAACAATGGATTTATATATATAATTTTCATAAAAAGGTTTGTCCTGTTACTAAAAGTGCAGTTGTCAGCTAGTCAGTTGATTTTCTTACAATAACAACAAATGTTTCAAGGTTGCCCATAACAGTTTCAGTCTGGTGATTGTCCATTTTTTTAAAGATAAAATGTTTTAAAATATATACTGGAATTTTTAAAACTTATTTTGTATTTAGTAAAACATTCTAAATGCTTGGGGTGATTCCACACAGATTGTGTATTTTAAATGAGGAGGACAGAAAAGCAGAAAGGCCCACCATCTGTTAACTTTTTAGAGATGATAAGGCGAGCTCAGCTGGATAACAGATCACCAACAGGCAGTGCAAGTCAAAAGCAATTCGTTATGAGAGGAAGTGACTGTGTAATGATGTTTTCTGTCCTGGTTCCAAGTACTGTTTTGGCAGTTGATCTGGATATGCTGTCAGGATGATATGAAGGGTGCTTTGGTGCTCTTACACAAAACAATAGTGGTTGGTTATTTGTGTTGTGTTGGGCAAAATTATTAAGCATTCTTATTAATAAGTCTAGTTAGGATAAAAAGATATTCATTTTTTTTCTCAAAAACAAAGTTGATCTAACACAAATGTGCTATTTTTAATAGCTTTAAAAAAATAGAACTTTCTGTAGACCATATGGTGCACATCCAGCTTAGTGAGAGGTAACTGAGCAAAAGCAGACTTGGAAATGACAGTAGGTCAAAAGGTAAAGAGAGCCAAGAGAGGCTCAATGAGTACAGTACTATGAACCTGTGCCGAGTCAACCTCTCCTTAACTGTGGGTGGAAGGGAATTGGTACTTGGAGAGGAACCAAAAAAATGACTGGGTGTGCTTATTATGTGCTCATAATACCAAAGTGGTGAGCACATGCTTTACATCCAGTATATATATAGATAAACAAAACTTATATAAATAATTAAATCTGTACATTTCAGTCAAACAACAATTGTTGACAAGTGAATTTGAGCTTTGGTAAAGTCATTTTTTTCTTGTAGCATCAGAATAAAAGAAATAATGAAATTGGATATTTAAATAAGGGAAATTGAAAAGTAAAAGGCAGGATTTCACCTTTTCTCATATTTATATCACCCAATAAATTATATAATGTTAGTGAAATGCCTAGTTTAGTTATTAGATGATCACATGCATGAAATATATGTTGGAAACAAGTTTTGCTTAAATTGCCACAGAAACATTTATTGTGTTAACAGGATTTTTCAGAGAGTACTCAAAAATCATTATATTACACTCAACAAAGACAAATAATGAAACAAAACACAAAATGTTATTTTTATTTCTCTCAGCTGCTAACAATCCAATTACTATTGAATAACACTTTCTGTGTTGTTAAATAAACCACAACTGGACAAGCTTGCAGTACACATGCTCTCCCAACCCTGTAATTTAAACTTTGTGCACAACTTTATACCCTAATAAGCACAAACACGTATGATGTCCAAGTACCAGCTCTTGTCACTCTGGTAAGCTCACGTAATCAGCATATAGTTTTTGGTGTGTGTTCAGGTAGGATAAAAGCTCTGTCGTGTTCACAGAAGGGGCAACTTTACAAGGTTACATTGTAATGAGTCTCTTTGCCTGGCCAATCTCTCATCTGATATGTTCCTGTTGCTACTGTTTGGAGCCCAGACCATTCTATCATTGTGTATACAGGGCTAGCCAGGTCCATCATTAATACTGTTCTTATCATCATGTCTGCCGTGATTTCCATCCAAGCCTTTGTTATCAGTGAGAGCCATATCAAACCGTGTCTGTCTTGTTGGGACATACAGCAAAAGATTTGCTACGAGGCACACTGTCTGTTAGTTGTTGGCTCCCGGGCAACAGAAGACACCACAACCTTGACATTAATGATTCAATGAGCACAGTAATTGAGTGCCTTTCTCATTTCCTGGCAGCTACAATACAAAGCTGGTGGTGGGGTAACACAAGAGATACAGAAGGAGGAGGATAAGGGGTGGCAGAAAAAGGCTTATGAAGGAAAAAAAAATCTGAAGCGAGAGATAGGATTGAAGTAGCGAGGACATGAAGGAAAGGAAATAAGGAAGGGAAGTAAAATGTGGGGTAAGATGAGAGGATCCGAGGACAGTGAGGAGAGATTGCTTTAGCTCATGCAGTGGGCCTGGATCTGCTCTAAGGTTAACCGTCCTGAGCGCTCCTGTTCTTTAGCCTACATGTATGTGTAGCATTATCTTCTACTTACTATAGAAGGACAAGCTTTCAGCTCAGAAAATCACTTTCCTTAAGAACAATATGGAAAGCTTGCCCATATATAGTACTTGTCATGAGTTGCCCAGAGTTTGATGATACCCGTTTCTTATTGGCCATTCTCATGTTCACTCAATACTGTTTTTTCTCTCTTTTATTAATTTGGGTTTTATTTAGTTTTATATATTTCTTAAATTTTGTTAGCAATGATACATAGTTTTATTTGGTTTCAACAAAAAAAAGGGCAATATATTAACTGAAAGCTTGTTACAAAGGGTTATTTTGGTTTTGTTTAGTTTTTTGTGTGTGTTTTCAGTTTAAAGCAAAATCTTAGTAATAGTAAAAACTAAAAAAAAGAATACAATTACTATCAATGTTAATGACCAAGAATAGACCTTTTGCACGTTGACGTCATGACGCAAAGCACGCATGAAACGAACGTTCTGATTGGATGGCGAAATGAGGGGCAAAGTATTTCTAAAGACACTGTTGATGATGGCCAGTTGTGATAGTCAGTTGTGACTCGCTTCACCTTTCAAGGAGAGGAGAAGACATGGACGAAATGAAACTTAAGTTGTCTGGTTTCTTTTGCTTGAATACATTTGTTGGTGTCCAATAGTTTGATGGTGTAAAGTAGGTGATATTTACTTGTCTGCATAATAAAATTATGGGAGGAAAAGCTTTGACTGGTAAGTGTTGGCAGTGCTAGCTCAGACTTGAGGAGATTAGCTTCATAACTGGAAATGCATGTTGTGCTCGACGCATTTGCTTGAAACTACACATAAACACTAAAATCCTTCAGGACGGCACAAGGTGGGGTTAAAAAAAAAGTGCATGCGGGGTCTATCCATAGATTTGAATCATACTAGAAAGCTGTCCACTGTTAGCATCTGAGACCACATGGAGGTGGTTTTTTGTACCTGGTGGTTGACTCAAATCCTGTTTGGGTCTCTTGTCTGCTTTCAGCAAAGCCCAGTTAGGATAACTGCGCTGCTCCAGGGCCTGTCTTTTGATGAGTAGCTGTTACTTGAATTCAAATTAGTCAAATTTACTTAAAGGGGCAATATCATGTAAAATCAACATTTTTGAGTTTTATATCATGTTACAATGTTATGCTCTCATCAAAAAAATGTCCAGCGTCTTGCTTTGACT
>JARVJO010000002.1:9730171-9744258 GCA_031762555.1 Cynodonichthys magdalenae | reverse complement strand
CCAGGCCTCTGGTAGAGGACCCGAGCTGAGAGAGAGAGACCACCCGCGGTGGGTGAGAAGGGAATTTTTTTTTTTATTTATATATATATATATAACTCAGTAACTGGAGATTATGTCTGCTAAATAAACTAATGATACTAGAACAATATGGCTATCAAACACATTTTAGGGATGGTGTCAATAATAGACAACATCTGCAAATTTCAAAACTCTGAATGTGATGCAAAAAACACAATTGCCTCCAATTTATTAAAATTTTCTAAATCAATATAAAGAAAATATATACATAGAGAGTATATTCTTTTAAATAGTTGTCATTAAGAAATATGATTTTTCTTTGTTAAAAGTATGTCTTAAAGACCTGTAATAAGATTTAAAAGTCATCATGTCTTTTTTTTAAACAAAAATGACATTTCTTTATAGTTTATTCTATTTTACTGGTTTGTGAAATGGATCTACTGCCTAACATAAGTTTTAGATGCAGTTCAAGAATACTCTGTAAAAATACTTTTCTCTTTAATATACTTAAGTGAAAGTAAAACAGTAAAAATAGCATATTAAACAACAAAAACACAGAACTTTTAAACCTAAATGAAGTGCTTTAGTCAGAGACCTTTTTGGCTACTTTACCCCATTAATCCTATCCTTTCTTAGAGCATAAATTACAGCTGACAGAGCCAAGCAAGTTCAGATCTTGAGAATATTCAATGTAGCCAAATTCCCTGACAAGCCTGCTGTGAAAAAATAACAAAAAAGAAAACAGGGTGTCATTCATACTCAATTGTTTCAACATCAATGACAACATGCAATGCTTTAAGTGCATCTATTGAGAACCTGTTTAGCACTACAACACTAGAGAGATACAGAAAAGTGCACTCTGTCTGTGATGTGCCTTCAATAAGAGAAACCAAAAATAAGTTTGATTCAAGCAAACAAAGAAAGATTTGCACAACTGGTGAGGAAAAAATAGAAAATAAAAAACAACTGGTCAAATACATTATTAGTGGTTGAGTCGGGTTCGATCAGTGACATTGACCATGGTAAGTTACGTAAGTGGCTGCAGTGGCATCTTGGTAATGAGCAAAGCAATCTATTAGGATCTCAGATGGTGAGGACCCATATTTAATTTCTTGTGTTGCAAATTATCATAGTGTTGCAAATAATTGGACCTCTTAATAATCAGAAGCTTGTAGTTTACCACAGGTGCAGCATGTTTCTTGTTGGTACAACACAAGGCATAAAAACATGAACATAAAAAAACGTGTTTAATGAAGACAATTATGGTGTGCTCTTTGCTTCTCTTAAGGTGTGTGTGTTTAATGAAGTCTTTACTTTTTATATTTGAGACATACTATCTAAAATCACACTCACATTTAAAGTCATCTTGATTGTTGCAGTATTATAATTCTTCCTTTTTCAATTGAACACGAGCAAAATTATTCAGTTTTAAACTAAACTAAACGCAAGACTTCTTGAAATTTCACGTGACCTCCAGAGAGATGTGAGTTCAAAGTAAATAAACATTTGTGACGCAGAAGAAACAATATTGATCGTTTGTGGACTATTTTTACCAGCGGAAAAACCATTCCATAGGACTTTTAACATCCAGTGGACTTTCTGGAGAGTCAAGACAGTTTTTTTATGTCTTCTGTATTTTGGATTCTTCTCCATGTTTACATTACCTCGCTTTCTCATTGGCTGCACATCTATTCAACAGGCTGCGAGCTTGTTTGTTCTCAGCTGAACAGTACACATGCTGTGATATCGGGCCAAAAAATCAAACATGTTTATTATCCCTGATTTGAGGTCAGAGCGGTCCCGATGTCCTTCCGAGCCGACTAGATCACTCTTAACTCCCCACCCACGGCAGGAATATCTGCTATGATTATCTTTAGAGCCATCACAATAATCTGGACGTCCTTAGGATTGTCAGAAGGGCCAGAATTCGGCACAGTTATCCTGCCGTGTGACTCAGCCCTTAGCTGTGCAGACCTTACTGTTTGGAATATTCACTGTTCACTGCATGCATTCTCCAGGTACCCTGGTTTTCATACAGAATCCAAAATTATCCAGCATTATTAGCTCAATTAGCAATTCTAAATTGACTTTAGGAGTGAATGTGTGCATGGATGAACCGAACCCCTGTCCAGGTTGTTCTTCACCTCTAACCCACTGATTGCTGGAATGGGCTCCAGCCTCCCCAGAACCTTGAGCAGAATAACATAAAATAGATTGATAGATGCAGTAATGTTCCCTGTTAGATCAGATAGACTTACATGTTACATTTTAATATTGTCCTTATGTGGCATCTCAAATAATATATTCACATAAATTGTAGGTTTTGTCCTTGAAATTATTTTCTTCTTTTGGTTTTGTGCACAATCCATGTACTGTATTTTCATTGCAAAAAAGCACATTGCATATGTTTTATAAAATGAATATTAGTACAACTACACTGTGTATTTACATGCAGTTCATATATGTGTAATTGGGCCGGAGATGTAAAGCAACAAAATACTAATACTTTATGTTACTTAAATAGAAATTCTGGTTATCTATACTTTAATTGAGTAATTATTTCTCAGATGATTGTTTACTTCTACTCCATACATTTTCACACACTTATCTGTACTTTCTACATCTTACATTAAAAATATATATTAAAAAAAACTGTAAGAGGTAGAAATTTGTTACACCTAAAAGTCATTATGGTCTTTAGAGAAATGTTTTGTGGGAAGATCAACTCCCAATAAATGTTATTTGGAAATTCCAACCACTCACTTTTACTTTTAATACTTGAGTATCAGAAATGTATATTTGATACTTAAGTAGAAAATGACAGATACTCTAAGACTTTCAATCAAGCAATGTTCTTACTATACTTTAACTTTTAACCAAGTAACATTTTAGTAAGCATTTTAGTTTTGCACATCCCTCAAGTAACATTATGAGGTACTTCATACAAGTCTGAACCGGGCCATGCATAAACCTCACTGTGACTACACCATTTAAACACTAACTTACCCCTGTGCTACTTTAGAAAATACCTGCAGTAATTTTTTAATGCCATAAGATGGTTTGCAGGTGTAAAGCAGTATGAAATCTAGGTCAGAGTGTTTTAAAGGAATTCTGCAATGTTGTTGTTCCAAGAAGCAAAATTATAAATGCTTCAATCTGAAACAGATGAGATGAGGCTGTAAATTTAACTTCATGGTTTTGTGGCCTTCGGTGACTCTTCACCTGTCGTAATGAGAAACAGGTATTACCTCAATGTTGTGCCAAATGTAGTCACTTCTCACCTGCTCGCCATCTTTATTTTGAAGATGGGCCTCGTCTGTAATGCTGCCGAGCAAATTGAATCTGCCAGTCAACTGAAGCGTCACACTTATCTAATCTGACCTGTAATACAGGGCTATGCTCTATTGCCTTTGCATAACAACCTCTCCATGTTTGTAACCCAGTCCCCAAGGTGGCATGTAAGTATTGTAATTCTGCCTATTGTAAATCAAAGCCAGCTCCACCTTTTGGTGTTTCTTTTTTTCTCTCTCTATTCCTCTGTTGCTTGCTGTTTTTGTCAGGGGATCTAGCTTGAAAAAGTTCACATTACTCACATAATTGAAAATGCTTAAAATGTAAATGCTCGCATAGCCAATCGCAGGGAACAAGGGCAAAAAGATTGAGTCACTGAGAATTCTTCATGCTGGGGTCTAATGCATTTCTGCTTAAGTCAGCAAGGCAGATGTTAATGCTGCTGTGGGAATTAATGAAAGTATTGGCTTACAAACATTTGGTGATACATTATTGTGGCTCCCAGCAACCAGCGACTGTTAGGTTGTTTTTCAATTGCAAAGGCCGCAAGGGAAGAACTTCCTGTTTTAATTAGATGCTGGATAGCCAAATAGTAACTCAGATAAACTGTAAGTTCTGTGGTCAGCTGTTTCCTATAAAACAGGCAGTACATTTAAATATTACTCACAAAAATCTAGAACAAAGGACAGTAGACTGATGCATATTAAACATGTATGCACAGTGAGGTGTAAAATGGATAATATTTTACCTGCAAGTTAAAAATTCTTACTAATATGTTGAGTTGATATGTTAGTTTGACATAGTTTCATGTTACCTTAGATTACCATTCACACCAGGTGATTTTTAGGTTTTGCTTGGAAGCTGCAGTGCTCAGAGACTAAGTCTCCCCTTCATTTGGGAGACTAAGCTCTAGAAATAATACCAGAGCAATTTCTTTGCTGAGGCTGTACTCTTGCTCACACTCAGGTTGTCACTCATTCTTGTGCTGTATTACAGATGATGCCAACCACAAGAAGAAACAGGGATAAAAACAGTCAAAAACATGCCAGTACCCTGAAGTAATGAGGGCAGCTGATATACAGAGCAAACAAACTTATTTACTTAGCATACTTAGACTACTTAGTTTTTAACTCTGGCAGTTCATTTATCATTGATTTCTTTTTTTTTTTTTTTCAAACCAGGGAATGATGTATTTTTTTTTTTCTTCTTTTTCTATTTTAACTTGACATTACAAGCTCTCAGAGAACATGGTTAAACAGGTTACAGAGTGTTTAAAATATGCTTTTTGTGCGTTAGCCATCTAACGTACTGTTTTGCTTGATAAAGTATATCAGTTTTAATTATTTCACCTATAACTGTTGTAAGGTAATGCTCATCGGAACAGAATATGACACTTGCATTTTTTGTATTTAAACTCCAACGTCGCTGCACCCACTAAATCATGCATGTAATCTTTGTCAGAGTTGTACATTTATTCCCCTTTCATAAAGTAAAAAAATGTTTAAAAAACAGATTTGCATTTGTTTATCTCTTTCTGGTTAGGTCTAAATTGCAGCTGTGCACGTGGAACTCCTTGGGGTTCCCTAATGTTATTTACTACCCATAAAGCTGAAAGTTCATAACCTGTAAGGATTAAACCAAAAATTTCGTATAACACTTTCTTGTGAATGCTTTAAACATGATATCTTGCAACTGAGGCTTTGAAGTTGTTTACATCAGCATTTGAAAAAGTGATGAAAAACTGACTAAGACATTTTTATTTTTTTTTTCACTGTAATCTGTTAGTTACAGTGGCAAGAGATTTACAGAAAGACTAGGCTTTTCTCACTCTACTGGGTCAAATACTACCATGTCAAACTTGGCAGCATATCTGAGATATGCACATGGTGTCCTTTGATGCCGGTGTAAATTAGCACCCACAGTGCATGGATAGAGTAATTTTTCCTGCCTTGCTCTGTTGCATATGTAAGTGGCAGGAAGTTTTGAAAATAAGTATTTTTATTTTTATTTTATTTTTTAGATTTGCAGAACGCAATTCACTGTTGATCCATTCATACATAATCTACCCCTTGTTCTAGTGTCAGGTAACTTGAGCAGGGAGGTTTAGGGAGGCCTGTCTTTCCCCAGCCACTTCATCCAGCTCTTCTGGAAGGATTACAAAGCCTTCCCAGGCCAGCCACGGGACATAGTCAGCCCAGTGTGTCCTGGATCTTCTTAGGGGCAGCACCTCCCTAGGAACGTGTCCAGAAGGCATCCTTACCACCTCCACTGGCTCCTCTCGATGTGGAAGAGCAGTGGCTCATCTCTGAGTTTCTCCCAGATAACTGAACTTCTCCACTTATATCTAAAGTGTTATATGGGTGGCACATGTATCGATTCATCAATATACATTGATTAAATGATTATTGATTCAATTATATTAAGGCAAAACAAAAACATTGATCCATATTTCATCATAATCACTATCATGTTAGATAGGCAACACTCCCCAAGTGGTATGGTGGTGCAGTGGTTAGAGCGGTTACTTGTCAGTCAGAAGATTGCAGGATTGCCCTCATGAAATGTCTTGTAAGAGCCTTTGTACTTGCTTTGCTTCTTCAGAAAACATACTTTCCAGGTCTGACATGGGATCATCCAAGGTTCAAGTGTATTCTGAGTTGCCATTTTCCAAAGCTGATAAATAATATTGCTTATTTTTCTTACTACAAAATACAACGTTCCTACGAAAGGTTGGAAACAGCATGAAGCATTGCTGTGCAGCATTTTATAACAACTGAAAGCAATCTAGTTACTTGATTGTGGTATAGAATTGCATGGTGTGCCTGGAAACCAACAAATTCTGGTCATTCTCAGGCAGAGCTGTTTCTGAGTTTTGAACATTTTCTTTTTGTATTTGTTCTGTCACAACAACCTACTGTGCATATTAAACGTGCAGAGAATAATAAACTACCTATGTACATTTTTGCCTGAAGTGTACACAAGTCTCTATGCGATGCGTAAATGAGCCCCCAGCTCTGAGAGCACCTGGAAACCAGAAAAGTGAGCATAGATCATGGAGTACTCTCACGGCAATGACATGAAGGGGACTCTTGAAGATCAAATGCTTAGGTGGGGGCATAAAGATTCTGCCAGTCAACCACAATTAAAACCTTTGTGTGCCTCCGACACTTCAAAGAGATAATGAGAGAGGCCTTCTTCTAATCCAAACTAATTATGTTTGACTCTACAATTAGATTGGAGTAAACATGAGAAAAGAGTAAGGCAATTTGATTTTCAGATTCATTGCACTTTTCTGCAGTGTGGGGTTAAGATCACTCAGCTAAATGTGTTTTCTTTTTTGTCTCTCTTTTTTTTTTGTTTTGCAATTAAGTATGTAAACAAATTATTTTGTTGGTTTTGTGTGTTTGCTTTGACAATCACTGTTGTAAATTTGTTAAATAATATCTCTGGGCAAAATATGCTGTACGTTCTTGAAATGTGTTGCCTCCATTGTTTAAAAAATAACTAATAAATAGTTTTTACTATTTTCTTTATTCTGAAGACAGAAAAGATTATTTTAAAGTTGCTTTTTGCCATAGGACAAATATAATTATTCACAGCTGGTGTTTACACCCCTATCACCATGATGAAAAGATTGCAAGGTCACAAAATAAACAAAGTGTTATAAATCTTCAACCTATAAATGCTTTTCATAAAACTTCATTCATCATGTGCTCCAACACAATAGTATCACCTCTCATCAGTCTTCAGGGAGAAAATTGAAGGTCTCACAGATCGTACAGAGCCCTCACCATGGAGGGTGATAATGAGTGAACCACAAGTTTCAGACATAGTCAGGATACCTTTTTGTATCAAAAAAATAAGAAATTGTCTCAAACATAAAATGAATCCTTTCAACAACTCAATAATTTTATGCTGTATTTGGTTCATGTTTCTTTGTGCACATTGTCATGTTATGTTTGCTTTACATTAATTTCTCTCTAGTGCAAAACCATTTCATCTTAGTCTTCTTTTTTTCCTGTAGTTGTTGTCTCTCCTGGTTTAGGCCACCCATCTTTATCACTGCATGTGTTTTGTCGTTCTCCTCTTTACCAAAGATCCAAGTATCTAAACACATTGCAACAGCACAAAAGAAGCAAATGTAGTCTCTATTTGCATTGAACAATTTTTCTAAAGTTGGTTTACAATATTACAGGCATACTATTCTATGCTTCAGAAAGCTGGTTCTTGCTTCATTTCCAGAATTTTCACTGTGGAAAGCAAAGATAACTGGTAGGCGTTGTGAACAGTAATGATGCAAAACAAATAAAGCATTGTTATTATTGAGTTAATGCAGCAGACAGTTATTTATATTGTTATATTTTCCCTCGGATCTCTGTTCGCTGGGCAGCTAACACACACACAGACACACACAAACTCAGGTTACGGCAGGGAGTAGTACACAAAATCAAACTTAATAAGATTTATTTGGTGAAAAATCAAACAAACAAAAAACATTTAGTTTTAATCATATAATTGTGTATTGTATATTCATGTTTTACTTTTGTCTAATCAAATTGTTTCTATAAACCATCCAGTGCATAAAATTATTTAGTGATATGACTTTTTAGTAAAAGAAAATCATACAACTAAAAATATAGTAAATTTTCCCCATGTTAGGCAAAACATATTATTTATTGCAGATTAAGTTAACCTTTTAAAATAACAAACATTACAAAAAAAAACCCAAAAATAATTGTACTCATTACCCAGAAAAACATGTATTGCCTTCTCCCACTTAGCTACCTTTAGTTGCATATGATTTGCTACACTTATCATAATTATGTTTCATTTTCATAAAGAATGAAGTCCAAAATGGATGTGAACACACAGTGTGTTTTTGTACCGATTTGAATATTGAAAATATCAACAAAAATACTACACCTATTTTAAAACACCAAAAAAACGTCAGAATGATCTTTTTGAAAGAAATTTTGTTTACATATATGTTTACTACCCGTTCGTGTCCAACATTTGCAATGTGCTACACAACATTATTTTCCTGCTCCACTTTCTTCATGAATTGACAGAATGACAGCTGTTATAAAGAAACACAATGTCCCCAGCTGTCAAGCAGAGGATGAAAAGTAACAACAAGACAGTTTAAGCTGCAGTTTGGATGCATTGCTATTGACCACATGTTGGTAGCAGGAGTAAGAGAATCAGATTAAGTTAATGACTCTATTTGGTAGCTTTTGTTACCATTATCTTTTCCAACCATTTCTATCCAGATGAGAGAGCCTCAAGTTTAATGCCCAACATAGACCCTTTCTACATTTCTTAAAGAAATTCAATCATGGACAAAAAGGAAACAATAATTGGGTTTCATGTCAGTTTTTATAACTCTGAGGGCTGTTCTTCAGCATATAGTGTCCTTGAAATGAGAGGGCAAATGTTTTCTCAGGCACATAAATGGTTTTGTAACTTGTCCAAGATCTCGTAATTGGTACAGACTCAATGGCTGTTGTAATCTAATATTTCATTCTCTCTCTCGTTCCTTCTCGTCCTCTCTTTTTCCCCAGAACCTGTGAGAAGACTTAAAAAAAGCCAATTTAGAAATGATGGCTACTTGAAACAAATACACCACTTACAAAATAATACAGTCCGCTCAGTAACAAAAGAAAAGGTTAGGAAGCACTCAGCTGATATTACCTTAATGGTCTATACATGATCTGTTCTGTCGCATTATGTGGTTGCTTATTGATTCTCAGCTTGAGTTTACCAAAGCAGTTCTTTTTGCCAACAAATTACTCTGTGATTAGTGAAATCTAGTATCCATTCCAAGCATTTAGATAAACTTAATAAATTTCCAGTAAAGTTGTTTGTGCTTTTTTAATTGAAAGGATCCAAATAGAGTCAAATACAAACACATGTAATGGACGTCCAGCCACTCACTCCAACATGGCAGGAACTTTGAGTCAAACCTCAGATCCATTATCTGGACAATGTGAAAGCCATTTACAGCAAATATGGAATATATTCCCTGGAGGACAGTAGATGGACAGTTACATCAATGGCAGGCGATGAAGTGGACAAGGGAGCATGAGGAATGATTATAGCCTCCATATCTCACTCACAATTACTCTCCATGGCTAACTGATACCCACAAATGAATTCAACTTGTGTCAGGGTTGTCGTTTTTATTATGGGCTGATGGGCAAAAAGCCTTTAACAGTCATCTGGAGAGAACAGGTCGGTACAGTGTAAATGGACATTTAGAACATGAAAGCACTCTGCATTCTAAAACTGTACTAGTTAAGTCCTACAAGGACATATTGAGGCTGCCTATGTTAAACAACAAGCAAAACATTTGTGGGTTAAAATACTTTGTATTTTGAACAATTTTGTATGAGATTTTTGTTAACTTAGTAAAAACTACGGACAGAATTGTGAATACTGGAAGAACCCAAATACAAACAAACAACAACGCAGTTATAACTGAACTAAAGCAAACAACAAACAGGAAACCAGCACATAATAAAGGATCTGACAAAAATAATAAACAAAAAAAACTGTATTAAAATTATGGAGAAAGGGCAAATGTGCACTGATTCCTAATGGCATAAAGGTAATATGTAAAAAAGTATAAAGCAAGGTGTTTAAAGTGAGAAACCATTTAAATGAGAATTAGAAAACAAAGTAAAAATGATAAATAATCAATACAATATCCTATCTGCTCAAATGTGTGATGGGGATGAAGCCCTTGTGAGTTTTTACAAATTGTACAAGACTACAACAAGGAAATTGTTTATTTTCTGCAGCACATTAAAATAGACCAAACAATTTACAAATAACCTGTCTAATAAATAAATAAAATTGCAAAATCAGAAATACTGTCCAGTGGATACATATGTACAAAACCAAAATGAGGATTTTTTTAAAATGTCTACTAGGAAATACATTGGTTCTGTGGAAATTGGACTGATTTTCTGCAAGTCAGAAACTAGTAAACACCCTAAGGCAGACAGTAAGTGTATTTATGCGATGTCTTGGCTTACTTGCCAAGCGTACCTGGGATTAAGCAACATAATCGTTCAAAGCGATATCTGAGGGGAGGTTTAGTGTCTTACATTTTGAAAAAAAAACTGGTCTAGGGTGACACTGCTTTTATCCTTAAGGCACAAGGTGTCGTCTAATGATGATTTGTTTGTTACAGAAATAAATCATATGTTTCAGATTTCAGATCTTTATAACAAACAAATGCAAATAATTTCCCAGAAGTCTACAAGTTCGTCAGTGTGTCAAAAATGTAAAATTTTTTGAAAGGAGCATGGTAATTTGTGGTGGTCCAAAATTGTCCTAAGCTAATTTGACTACTGTTTCTATTAAATTTTGCTTATTTTAATTTGCTTAGGATTAAAAGTCAATTTAAGTAATTGTATGTATGTGTTTTTGTTTTAAAAATATATATGGTATCTTATAAATGACGTTCCAGTGAAACAATGAAGCTAGTCAGTGTGTCAATGGCCACAATTTCTTTAAAAAAATTAGCAAAATGTGTAATTTGGTCATCTCTTTATTTATTTTATTTATTTATTTTTTCCTTCAAAAATACCATGAAGACTGTTGGTTTTAAGACCATTTTTTCCCGTAACACTTTGTGTGTACTAACAGGCTATCTAATATCCCAGATATGTTTTAGATTTGCAGATGAGAGTAACTAATGTGAATAAAATATATAAAAAAACATCCCACATCCTGAAAGTCAATGTGGCACTTTAAAAGTAGCTTTAACAAACTGCAACACACTCTACAGTGGCAATATTGTCTCAGCGGGATTTTAAGTGTTTCCATTAAACATGAGGATTTGTTCCTTTTGACCTAAAAATGAATCATGGGTAAGCCTTGATTTGCTGACAGAGTATTGTATTACAAGGTAAGTTAACATTTGAACTGCCCACACAGCAACTGCCACTCAATGGTTTTCCATCAGGTTCCCAGTGATAACAGCATGTTGGCATTTATACACGACCAAAGCTGATTAATCTCAAGCCTGACAGTAAATATGCTAGCATTTGAGTCATGCTCACAGTGGGAAGAAAAAAAACCTGTGACATAAAAAGATTACTAAATGGCTCAAGTATTTTTTGAATGATTTTGCACTTGTAAATGACCACTGACTGTCAGAGCAGAGGGAAAAGCCACTGAGGACAGATACATGGTACATTTCATTAGACATGGAGCCTTAGTGCAGCTGACTGTACTGTATGTTTGTCACAGAGAAATGATGACTGCTTTTTATAAAGCTAAATAAAAAAATAAAATAAAATGTTGTAATCCTTGAAATGTGACAGCTATAATGTGCTCGCCAAAAAATAAATAAATAAATAATCTGTGGTCTGAGGCTTGCAATAGACGTTTGATTCAGCATAAAATATGTAACGTTTGTATATTTATATAAACACGGTCTTTAGTGGAGGACTGCCATGACCATGTGGCTGAACAACTAGATTACCTTTAACATCAAACTACATTGGGTTATTAAGTTTATTGTCATCCTTCTAATAAGAACATGTCCTTGTGCTTTCAAATTTAAGGAGTTGACTTAAAATGAAGTGTAAGCTCTCACCAAAACTTCAAATAAAAATATTTTACTCTTCATTTCTGTAACTTAAATAAAAAGTTGAAGTCAAAAATGTCACTGAAGCTGTTTATTCATAAAATGAATGAAAAATAATAGGTGAAAGCAGCACAAAACTGAGTACACAACTTGTGTACCAGATTGTTTAAATGTCATAGTTTTGCAAATTAAATAACACAGATATAATGTCAAGATGTGAAAAAATCTGCAATGATTTATACAAAAATTATGAACTGAGTTGCATCTATTGATAAAGGAATATAAGAAATTTTATGCAAGAAAAAAAATGCTGTGTAACTGCTGTTAATGACATGTAAATCAAGGCACTACAGTTAATAATGTTAATATTAGCTTCAGTAATAAACTTCTGTCCTGATATGACATTTAACCATGTGCAAATCATCTGTCATGGCAAAGGTAAAATAACAAACGCCAAAACCTAAGATGCACTCAGTGAAGCCAAGCTCAATCAATCAAAAAACACCATGATTCTGACCCCAGTTTAACACAGGAAATTGGATCAGGACATCCCTGATTATCATTTAATCAAATGATTAAAAAAAAAGTTTAATTTAGTGGATAATTGAGGTTAACCTGCATGTGTTTTTTTTTTTAGGCTGTAAAGTTTTTGCTCATCAAAAATGTTTTCCAAGAGATTGATGCTACATTAATACTGAATCCACAATGCTGAGGCTGTAGTAATTGTTCCCTCCCTAAAGACCAGTTCTACAAGTTAAGGGTGTGGTCAAATTGATCATTTTTTATTTATTCTTATTTTTGTGCCATTAAGTATATTCCCGTAGGCCTCCCTTCACCTGTTGTTATACATTCTCTGAGGGAGCCTCTGTCAAATGCTGACAGAGAGGAAAAACATATGGTTGACTTCATCTGTTAAAGCTGCATGAGAGGAACCCTCAGAGGCCATTTGACCCTCTCCAGCAGTCTTTATACTACAAATTAAACAGAAATTGTTTTCTAACCTAAAGCAACTGTGCTTCCCTGTTGTCTTCATGTCTAAGTAAAATTGCATGTCAGTTCAATACAAAGAGAGCAAAATGCTTGGGGGACTGATCTTTAATGATTACCAGGGGATTCAGCTGTTAGTAAAAGATCACATCTGCAACACAGTCTAATGTTTAATGATCTAGTTTAAACTTTTGTTTTGCTCACAGTTTTGCTTAATTTTGTTTGTCTGGTGGATTACTGTCTTTAAAAAATGCATTATTTATGATAAATTGTATTTAAAACAAGATGGTATTAAAATGACAATGAACTTGCTTCCGTTTCGAAGTGACCTTGACTTCATCTGCATTCAACGCTTTGGGAAAAATCACAGAAAGGACTGTGGTTGTTTGTTCACGGATGATGGTTGCCTTTAGGCGTTATGGTTCTTTTGAGGCTTTTTAGTTGTTTGAAGTATTCTGCTTATATAAGAAATGAAAAATACATAAAAAATAATTGATAATATTCTCAACGCATACATGGTTTATTTAAAACCTCCAGCAAAGTTCAAAGTTTTCTTGTTGTGTCTTGTTTTTTTGGCCATCCTATCAACAGAAACACAAAAATACACATTTCAAATGTTTTAGGTATTTCTTTGTTTCAGGTTTTTAAAGAAAAAGAAGATAATTTATCTTGTGATTTTTATATGAAATAATGCATGGTACAATTTGCAAAAAGTCCTAAGCTGCACTTCAAACCTATATACTTTGATTCATAAGAGACAAATTTTTTAGATTGATCCTAAGCATTTAAGATGTGCTGTTGTAAACTCAAAAATTGGATCAGTGCTTTATTTATACACTGCAATCAATAAAAAAAAAAAATAATAATTCTACACCATAATAAAGTAACTATGTCACCTTTAGTTTTTTATAAAAATGCTGTTTATATAGAAAATAAATGTGCCTTTTCATCATATTTGTTTCTAAACACCTTAAAATTGGTCTCCGTCTCTTTAAGAACCTCATTCCGCTCCTGTCCCGCCCATTTCAGCGTCATCCCAGCCGCTTCACTACAGGATTCTGTTTAGAGCCTGGAACAGACTTTGTTGTAATAATAATTTAAAAAGAAACAACATCATACAATATCTGTTTTGGAAAATTGCATCTCAGGATACATATGAACCTTATTGTTGGACCGGAAAGCATGTTTTCTA
>JARVJO010000002.1:9670058-9691964 GCA_031762555.1 Cynodonichthys magdalenae | reverse complement strand
TGTGATGAGAACCTTCAGCAGAGTCACAGTCTCTGAAGGTGTCCTGCAGATTGTTCTCCATGAAGAGCTGGAACAGATGCACAGCACCACTGCAGCTCCTGAAATCTTCCAGGTTGTAGATGAGACTTCAGCTGGGTCTTGTTCAGCACTGGGTAAGCCTCTGTGGTGGGCTTCAGCTGCTTCAAAGGACTGGTTGTGGTCCTGCAGGAACCTGTCTGCCTGCAGCGGTGTAGCCATGATTAGATGTTTAGTGAATGGCTCAAGATGGTGTCACGAACCTTTAAAAAAAAAGGCACAAATTTAATTAAATATGGAGATGACTACAAAATCAGTTTTCTTTAATCTATTTAATATAGAGAAAATAATTGATGTTATGAATGCATGTGTTAATAGCAACAAATTGTTGCACCCTTTAAGGTAAAATATATTATAATATATTATATTATATTATATTATATTATATTATATAAAAATATATTATATTATATTATCTATTAAGGTGTGTTCACTACTGTATAACAATATATAACACAATTATGATTAACAAGCATTACAAAAGTCTTTTAGCTTTTCACTCACCTGTCTTAATCCATGTTGGGCCAGATCTTGATGCTTGAAAAATGAGGCAGTCATGCTACAACATGCAGTTAGCTTAGCCTTGTTGCTAATCCATGTCCAGGTCCATGGAAAATGAGCGAGTGTAAATTCTCCCTCTCTCTTTCATGTCCTGCTGATCAGGTCCAAGTTCTGTACTTAAAGTTTCTCCTGGTGTGTTCTCTTTTGAAAAGGTTTTATTTTAAGAGACATAACTGAGTTGTTTTTAGCTCCTTTATTTCTCAAATGGGTCTCCAAACTCCATCTGTGGCGCTATGACAAGCTTTTTTTTTCTAACTTCTTCTGCTAGGACAAAATCTGCAGTGCCCCAAGACCATAAAATTCCGCATTACTGATTGGCCAATTTATTTTTTAATCCACCCGGCAACTGTATGTGATTGGTTATTATGCTGCACTTCTGGGGCTCTCTGTCAATCGCCCCATGACAGAAACGAAACCAGTCTGTGGAAATTTACTGGGGAATGAATGTCAATAAGTGGAGAATATAGTTTATATAATTCACATTACAAGTAGGCATACACTAGTGAGTAAAACCAGCATTTATAACTGGATTTATAAATGTATATTTTATATTTTTCTTCTTCTTGTCAGGGAGGGCGGCGCCCCAGCACCCCATATGGGCCGGCCGCCACTGCTTTCTTGGTGTGCTAAAATTTAAGGTCATGTTTCATAACGCTGTTTGATTGATAGTAGTTACTTTAAGCACATCAAGTTAAAAGTCTCAGAATGAGTCAGTTAGAATGAGGATTACATCAAGGGATTAGTCACAGGCTTGGCTGTAACGATCGTTAGCCAATTAACTTAATCATTCTCAAGCCTCGGAAACATAACAGCAGACCATATTGATTTGCTTTGGTTTGATTTTCCCAGTATTTATTTATTTTGTGGCACTCTCATATCTTCACTGGTGGATCTATCACCCATGTCTCATGCATTTTCTGGCATTGATAGGACGTCCTGGTAGTCTACTGCTGACGCCGTTCTAGGGGTCTTACAGTCCATGTTTCGACACAGAAAGTGATCAGAGAATCTCACCTTACAAATCTTTTTAAAAAAAACTATAACTCAGTTTATAGATTAAATAACTAAATGATGAAAACAAAATTTATTTCATCAACAGTTTATGTTAAAACAGTACAGGCTGCTTATAGATTGCCTATGCACATGTACTGTGCAAAAACATGTAACAACATGTGGAGAAAGCACAACCCATACACACATCCTGCTGTATGCTAGATTGTCCCAGAGGCATCTTTTTAATGCAGGCTGTCAGAAGATGTCTCACAGAGAATGCCATTTGAAGTGGGAAACTCCACCAAGGATGTTGCAGAATGGCAGGGCTAAGCTACTAAGGGATTTCCAGATCCAGACTGACAAACAGGTGATGGCTAATCAGCCAGACATTGTGGTGGTCAATAAGCTACAGAGGAGGGCAGTGGAGAAAGATTTAGCAATCCCAAGGGGCTGTTTCACTAAGAAGGAGCATGAGAAGCTCAATAAATACTAAGGGCTGAAATGAAGCATATACAAATCTCAAAAGATGCACACTATTGTCTCTCTCTGTTGTTCCTGAACTATGGGTCAAGCAGAAAAAAACAGGCAACTGGAAAAATAAAATAAAACATGCTCAAAAATATTCTTCTGGTCACTAAAAGCACTCAAACTTTCCACATGGTCTGCTCAGGCTGGTGTGAATGACTCATGTACACACACAGCGCAATATTCAACAAATCAACACACATCAAATAATGTAGCCCTTTCAACTACAAAAAAGATGGCATACTGCTAATAATTTGATGCTATTATGAGAGCAGCCTTCCTGAATCTCATAGTGACGATAGTTTATTTCAGGTGTTTTGCCATAACCAGCATCTCATCAATTTTCTCTTTCTTGGTCTAGCGAGCTCCAAGAAACGGGGGGGCGGGGGGGGGAGAGAATCAGTTTCTTTATATATTAAGAAAGCAGTGGTCACGCTGGCAAAGCTATCAAGTCATGTTGGTTAACGTAAGATTGAAAACTAATACAAAGGCCGTTGCTGCAGTTATTAAGCAAGACATTTGTGTTATACATAATGACAGCTGTTTCTCCTTTGCAGAGGTATTTGTTGCTGTCATGTCTACATTATGAGACCATTAACCAATTATAAAATCTGATTTACCTTTAAAGGTGGCTGCTCACCCGCATTAAACACTTGGTATTCAGCACACTCTTATTACCACCTGCTCCTGACAACACCATTTAAAGATCTTGATACCCCTGCTCAGCATGTAGCCACCTCTAACCCTTTTACAGATAAACATCTGGTGCTTTCAAAGTCCCTCCTACGGATGGCGCTAGATCTGAAGGTAAGGTTCAATGCATGCATTTCAGAATGTCATGCAAGGTGCGTGTTTGTTGTATGACGGCAGAGAAGCGGACAGTGTAATTTGATGGACCTCTCTAAAGACCACAGTGACCCCTGCTGGACTGGTCCAACTGCTGGGCTAAAAGAACTTTGAGCTTTGCACAAAATAGGAGATAACCAGGGGGAATAATTCAAATACCATCCCCTGAAAGCCCATTATCTTAGAGGAGGTCAGCGGGGTCAAAGATAATTCATTAGGATTCAGTAAAGTATTTAATCTGTTCTATCGATTGTGGTAATGTAATTGATATTCACCGCTGATATTTGGGAGCTATTTGTTTATTGAAGTGATTAAAGGCATATATTTGCTCTAGGACGAAAGAGAAAAGAATGAGTTAGAGTCACATTAAGCACAAGCCAAAGTTTATGTTGCTCATGTTCAGTTCCCTTTCATTATGTCCCATGCAGATTAGATAAATTAGAGAGTAAAAACTCTCATTCTGCTTCTTAGCAAAAAAGCTGTGATATATTACAATGCCAGTTATCAACTGATATTTTTAAAGCTTTCAAAATACACTCAAGAACTATTAAGAGACCCACAAAAGAAAGTCAAAGTGGAAGTGAAATAGCAGAATTCGTTTCTATTTTGTAAAAGTATTTCTACAAGAAAAAAACCACCACCATCATAAAATGATGATGGAGATTACACATTTCTTAAACGGATGAATAATGCTATAGGTCTCAAAAGTATACAAAAGAAAAGCATATCTTATCACTACATACCTTAGTACTATTAAAATGACTGCCAAGGTCTAACATATTGACAACAACGAGCAGCTTTATCAAATGTGACCTGACTTGTTGCTAAATGTGTAATTGTGGCATCAATCATGGCAACAAGGAAGGGATGAAAAGTTGTCACTTTCCAGAAACAGCTAATGTGTTAACAGTAATTGCTAACAGATTTTACATGTTGTTTCTTTTTGTGTCCAAATATGTAATTTTTCTTATTCAATTACCAAAGACATTTTTCAATCCTTCTTTTTTACATTTAAATCATTCAGTTGGAATTTATATAAGTGGAATTGCAATGCTTCGGTCTGAGTTCCTCCTTACTGTAACTACACAAGACTCTCTTTCACCCCTTTTCTGGGGTGTGTATCAGATCAACTCATTTTGAGTCTGTTTCTTTAAATCCAAACAAGGTTTTTCACACCGCTTCCCCCTCCAGCTTCTAGAGTGATCCATTCTAGTTTGATAGAGAGGGTTAGGACGATCTAGCAACGTAAAAATGTGTTTTATTTTAAAATGAATAAAAGATGTCAACAACAGAAGACCTGTCTATCCAGTCTTACATGTTGGAGCCAGAGTCTGACCCAGAGCCAGAGGAGAATTAAGATGGCCAAATTGTAGTTGGTAAGTCCTGACTTATTTGGCATTTCCATCACAAATACAGTGATGTAATAGTTCAGAAAATGTCATAGAACACAGAGAAAACTGAGACGTTGAAAAATATGAAGATATCAATGCAGGAGATGGATGGATGGATGGATGGATGGATGGATGGATGGATGGATGCTCAAGCTTGTTAATCAAGCATGTCATGAGTCAAATAAGTTTATTCTAAATGGTTTCACATTTTCTCTAGATTTTTTTATTTCTTTATATTTAATGGCTCTCGAATGAGTCTGAAGCAGGAAAGTCTGCTTTGCTCCTATTTTTTTCCCCATAAAATCTTGTTATCTGGGTCAGATAAGATGCTGCAATGTTCTTTCAATGGTGATAGTGAGATTCTTCTTTCAAGAAAGATCCTTCACTTTCTAACATCAGCCGTTTCCTGATTCGTAAATCAAACTATGTGCACACAGTACTTCCTCTGACTGAACATCCCATATTGTTGATGAAATCCTGAAAAGAACATCCAGGTGAACAAGTTTACCAACTGGAAGCAAATTAACATTCAGACCACTCAGCTCAGTGCTATAATTTTCACATGGCTTCATATAAGGATCAATTATGGGGTTAGGATGACTGCCCATCACAAAAACAACATGCAGATATCTTTTATATTGAGTCACAGAATTCCAAATAAACACTGCTTACGTGCTGACACAAGTGAGCAGCCAATTACTCATTAACTCACACTCACAAGCCATTTGAAATTGACTACATTATTCTCTCTGCAGGGTCTCCAAAATGTTGTTTGGATTGTACTTTTTAATATAATTTTCCAACAGAACATGTAAAAAAACCTTACAAATTATCTGGGAGTCACAACGTGATTGATGCTTGTTTTAGTGCAATGTTAGATAGATCTCTTAAAAATGACAGCCAAAAACATAAAAACAAGAAATAAAAAGAGAACACATAAATAAAAAAAATTAAAAAAGGAATATAGGATACTGAATATTTAATAATCACATGAAGGGGTATACTGTCAGGATTAATATACCCAACTCAAAAGATTAACGTAAAATTTTGTATTACTCTTTGTGAACAGTTGAAACATGTTTTTTTCATGTTGTTCCTAAAAAAAAAAAAATTAAAAATAATGAAAAAAAGAACAGATTAAAACTTAAATTATATTTTTATTCCACCAGTTCACTCCTTGTGCATTATGTTGCTGGTTGACCCTTCAGCTTTGTTAGCATCTCCTGCTGACAAACTGAAAATGTTGAGATGTAGTCTGTTCTTGAGGCCCACGACACACAGGCCATTCACCTTTCTCCTAAAACGACTTTGCTGATGAACCCCGGGAGGCTGACTGTCATTTAAAACCACCGTCTACTTATCTTGCACTTTTGAGTGGCACTTCAATTATATCTTTGCCTTGGTGAGGTCTGTGTGCCATTATTCAGCATGATCTAAATTTAAATCTACAACATCTCCAACATGTGACACTTCTGCCTTGAAAGAGGTCAGACGTGCTGGCATGAATAACTTTCATTAATTCTGACACGTGGCTTTTTTGAGTAAGAAATCACCCAGCGAAGCTAGTTATCTAGAAATACACTGAAGAGGAAGGTGTTGGATATGTCAGTTTCCATTCATGGCCCTACCTTAAAAGAAGAGAAAATATTTTTTTAAAAATAAATAGTCTGTGACAGCTTAAGTGGCATCCAAGCTAACATATTTATACTGTCTACTACTGTACAGTATATGACTTATCATTGGAGAGATTTTGAAACTCTCACTTAAGAACTATACATCATTTTGCTATGATTGAACATTTGAGTTATTCCTTTTGTCACCGGGGGCTATGTGATTTGTCCCGTCTTTGGTTTTCTTACTCCTCTTGAGAAGGAAAAAAAACACATTAATTTCCACTGGGGACTGATGGATTGTGTTCACCTTCAACTTGCTAGCATTATTTATCTTTTTGTCCTGCACACTACATTTTCATCAAACTGTTTTCCACTATAATTTGCCACC
Organism: Cynodonichthys magdalenae; assembly: GCA_031762555.1. Taxonomy (NCBI): domain Eukaryota; kingdom Metazoa; phylum Chordata; class Actinopteri; order Cyprinodontiformes; family Rivulidae; genus Cynodonichthys; species Cynodonichthys magdalenae. The sequence continues at coordinate 9,685,572 of JARVJO010000002.1, read as the reverse complement.
ATGTATCCCTCAATCAAGAGAGCGTGGCGTAATGAGACACTTACAATGAGGACGGATGTAATTCACACTGTCGGACTGTATTTATTGGACAGTCTTGTCTCCCCACATCCTAAATGTGAGCAATGAGATGCTCACTCATCCATCTTTATAGAAAAAAAGAGACATCACTGCAGCTTTTAATATCTTTTTACATCCTATCAGATTGCACCTGCTGCTCAATAACACACGGCAGCCTGGGAGATGCACTGCAATTAAGTTAGGAATCCTGTTGTAAAACAGATGTGTGTATTTAAGCAAAAAAAAGAAAATTTCTTAATAATGATTTTTTTAGTAAAGTTCATTGACCTATTGGATCTAAAAATAGAAGAAACAATTCTAATGTAGGCACAGACATATTTTTATCAGATCTTAGACTGAACCAGAGTTAAAAATAGAATGAATTTTTAGCTGACATTCATAATAAGCTTGAATTTACTGTATGCTGCAAGAATACACATGTATTTTTCCAATGTACTATGTCTAATGCCAGTGGGGTTTTTTTCTATTTTGGTAATTTATAATCCTGAACATCAGTAGGTGTTAGCATGGGTTGTGCTGGGCTGACAGTGGCTCAGCCCCATGACACTCACGTTACAACACCACAAGAGGCAGCGACTCAGTCTTGACACAGCAGAGAATGTTTCCCCCCACTGGGTCTCAGTTCTGTCACATGTACTTATTTCTTAACACGAAGACTTAATTAAGCCAGCAACTCACTGCATTCATGATGTCGCTGCTTTACGTGTCTGACGAGGGCAAATAAAACATATTCTGTGTACAATGACATAAAATATGAAAATATCCTGTGACAAAAATTTTTAAGAAAACATACATCAAGTTTGCTACAAGCATTTGTATAGAATCTAAAACTGTTTAAAAGGTCTGAACTGACCATTCGAAATATAAACAAAGTTATATGATGTAAAATTTTTAAGCAGGTACTGGATGTAACAACAGGAACTATTGTTTTCAGTTTAAGTTCCACTCGGACGTGTTAGTGTGTGATGCCCAATGCATGGGTGCCCAGACCGAGTTGTATTTACCCACCAGAGTTTAATAAAGTTATGACTCGCAGGGCTGAAACAGAACAAAGTGTGTGTCCTTTGTGTACGGTACATACTGTAACACAGGGAGTTATTTGGGACACCACCAAGCCAACCTGGGTGCATTTCAGATACATTAGCTTTTTATAGTTATAAAGCATCCAGTATTGGTTTAATTGTTCCTGCAAGAAGAGAGTGACTTCCAGCAGGTTATAGTGGGCTGTTTTTGCTTGAAAAACCCCAAGGACTTAAGATACCTGTGCAATGTTGACACACTAATATTAATGACATCGTAAACTCATTATTTCCCAGTGTCTCAGAAGAGGAAATAAAAACATATCAAACCTTATGCACTGCAGTGCAGTCATTGTCTACTTTTGCTGTTGTGTTGGTCAACAATGACTCTCATAATTATGAGATCAGGATCTTGTAATTACAAGATCAGGAGTGGGTGTTTTTGTTTTTACAAGAGAATTGGGGTCAGTTCTAAATGTTATCCAGTTTTGCCCCACACAGGGGTCAGTAATGAAATTTACTCAGGAGAAAGAACTCTTTGAAGCCAACAGCAAGAGGTGAGATTTGGATTAGTTGCCTTTCAGGTTATTGTGACCAGTCTAGTCTTGTTTGCTTTGCTTGCTTTTTAGGTTCTGCTGCCAGTGTTCCACTTTTTCTAAAGTATTTTACTTTCCTTATTTGAACAGTATGTTCTGGTTTTGACTTAGTTTGTAAAAAATTGTACATAGAAATATTGAGAAATATGAAAATAATGTTAAAACACAATAAATGTTAAATTTATTAAAAAAAATAGCATGCAAGTATTTAGGTAATCAATGTATGCATAAATAAAAAGCACCAACAGCACAGCAGTGTATTGTTAAAACAGACAGTTTGTACCTACTTTCAGTTGATGGTGACTGCATTAGGGGCAAACATTGAGCAATTGTTTCTGTAGTGTACTCTTGCTCCAACAAAACAACCTCACATAAACATTGCTGTAAACTAATGTTAGCAAGAAAAAAATGTAATACCCAATGTTGCTCTCAAACTCGCTTGCATTTTAAGACATTGCATAATTACCCGAGCTAAAAAGAACCTAGAGTGCTACAGAGGGGTCAGTGCAGGTTTTATTTATTTATTTATTTATTTATTTATTTATTTATTTATTCTTTTTTTATGCCTGAGTTTGAGTACCATCTTTCCACTCTAAAACATGTCACTTTGTAACAAAGTGTGGAGAAAAGGTCTTCAAGTGCAACCTAAAAGATGTTTAAAAAAAAACCTCAAATCTGCAAGTTCTATTCAATACCTAAATATAAACTTCCTAATCAAAGAGTCAAGTAAAAGTATTTACTCTTCAGTGGATACTTGTCACTATAAGCATAATATACTCAGGGTTAATGGTAATTATATTTCAGAGAATTCAAATATACAGACTGAAAGCATACTCACAATTTAATGGATAAAAAAACAGCACTCATGAATAAACTTATTTGTTTAAAAGGTACATAAGCTCTTTTCATTAGCAATTCAAATTAACATTAATAACATTAATTTTAATCTTTTGTTTTTTAACCATGTTTTGTGAAGTTCAATCCAATAGTGGTTAAAAAAAACCTCCTGCCTAAATTGTGCTGCACTCTCTGGAACTATTTAATTCCTTAGATGAAAAAATATTGTCACAACATATGTAAATCTTTAATGTGTTAAGCCTATGCAGAATCTCATATCAAATTACTCATCAACAGTTAAAATACAAAAATAATAATAATAAAACATGAGTGACATGTACTGTACATTCAAAAATGTACATTTTTGACATTCCAAATAGATCTACATAAAGATCAAATATATGTTGTTTTTTCAGGACTCCTTTTTCCTAACTGTACATTACCTACCACTACAGTATATCCTTTCATCAGCCCATCAATCTCTGCATTTTGCTCACATTTCCACAAATCCTCCACACAGCACATTATTGTGCCTGTCTACTGCTGATGAAATACAAGGATAAAATGAATTAAAGCTTCAAGTATTTCTTCCAAACGCTTATGAGTTTGGCTGGTATATTACCATGTTTATACGACAGCCATGCTCCTGTAAACTCTGCTAAGCGGAACCAAGACAGCCAGCCTATAAAACACGCCGCCCTCCCCAGATCCAACTATTTATGAGAATAAAAACAACAAGCCTTAAATCAGACCTCAAGGGGGCCAGAGGAATATAGAAACAGTTTTGTGTTCCGCTTTCATAACAGTCTTCACTTTTCGTATCGTACAAAGAATTTGATAAATATATAGAGGTATTGAGGTTTATATGTAATGCATTTATTTGTTTTCTTTCTCTTTTTTGTGGCACTATATTAAAAGAAATCCCCATCTCAAATTATCTTTTAGAAAACCCCATTTTTTATTTGTTGTAGAGACCCTGAAACAGTTATTTTATGTAAATTGGATGTTCAGTTGTAAATTCACTGAATACAAACCCACAACCTTTGGTTTAAAGTTTAAACTAGGGTGTTCTAAAACAGCCCTTACTCTGTAAATATGCCTCTTTTTATCCTTTGGTTGTGTACAATATCTCTCACTTCTTGTCAAACTGTCTTTTGTTTAAAACAGGAGAAATGACGTGGTCATGCCTCAAAGCAGCTTTTGCCTGTAGGTGCACAGAGGTCAACATAAGACTGAACTTGTTATATTTGTTTTCTGTGGCCTGAGGGAATACCATCAATCAGAGGTGTGAGGAGACAAAATATAATAATAATTCTGTGTTGAGAGGGAGGAAAAATGCCCCCTGTGCAAATACTGGCTGGAGTGGCAGGTGAATGAACCCTTACTTGCAAATTAGAACATAGAGAAAAAAACTGGGTTATGAAATAATTTCCCTTCAACCCAAAGCAGTCAGGAGTATTTGTTGATGAATAAAATATTTCTCAAAAATTTCTTAAACTTTACCTCAAAATTTAAAGTCCAAACTGTTGATGACTCAGTGTATATGATTTGCAATGCGTAGTTTTGGATACATAACCTAAAGGAATGTAATTCTCCATTATACAAAGTATTTCTACACTTTACTTCTAAATAGTTTTCTGAAAATATTTGTGATAGCTCTTTTTTTTTTCCTATTTATTTTGTGTAAGGGGCACGTCAGATAATCAGAATATATTATGGTTTATTTGTTTTTTATTAATTTATTAGACTTGCATTACAAGGCTTACTACATGCATCAGACTTTGTTTAACATAGACTGATTAAAAAGTGCAGTTCAAATCTTGTCAATCTTATTGCTGTTGACTTATCAAAACTGCTAGAATGTAATTTATTTATTTTTTTTTTTTTAAACCTAGTTTGTTGTTATCACAAATCCAGTTACCAGTTTGTGGCAGCATACGTCAGAATGTCAAAACTGATCATACAAAACACAAGTGGAGCATGGGGTATTGTAGGCTCAAATACCAAACGGCAGAAGGCAGATGCTGCAAAACGTGCAAAACTTCTGTGCTCATTTCTGCAGCAAGTTCTTTAACATCAACTGCAAATGAACATAATGGCAACATGGGACAAAAGAGGAGTAAAAACATAAAAGCAATAAAATGCTGAAAGCTTTGACCTTGCTAGAAGTTAGGCTAATATAAGACTTGCTGCCTGTTAGCCTCATATTGCATGAAATTACAATGACTGCGTTAAACTTGGTTATGATGTTTGTAATATTACGACAATAGTATTCACATTTTGCCTCATTTCAGTTTTATTTACTTTATAGGAGCAGCTCCGATGGGTAGTTATAATATGAATGTTACAGTGTGTGTAATGCATTATTTGTCTTTTGCAGGCATTAAGCAGCCTTGCTCCTTTTTTTTCCCTTAGCAAGCTGCCAAGAGTTTGATACACTGTCTTATAGAAACATTATTGCTTTGTGAAAACAAGATTTTTAAAGAAAAAACATTTTCCTCTTCTAGTGATGTTATGATCCTCGTCTGTTTGCCATGCTTTAGTTCCACAGTCCCTTGTTTTTACATTACCAGGCTATGTGTTTTTAACAGTTCATGTTTTTGCATTCACTCAGCCCACAGCCACGGCCTGCTCCCCCTCCCCTCTCTGTTCAGTCATCTCTTCCTGTTCAGTAATCAAGTTCATTCCACTCACCTGCTCTCCTCAGTATTTAAGCCTGTCACCAACATCCACCCCTTGCCAGATTATCATAGCTTGTCTTGATCTTCCAGCGTTTATTCCCATGCCTCGTTTTGCTTGCCACGTCTTGACCCTTGCCTGGCTTCTTGGATTACTGTCTCTGGCCTCAGCCCTCATTGGATTTGTTTGCTTCTCTGACTCACAGCACCGCCTCATCGACCCACGCCTCTCATTCACTTTCTTGGACACCTTCGCCTCATGTCTTCCTGGTTCTGGACCCACGCACCTATCTTCGACCCACGAGATAAGTTAAGCCCCTTCAAGTTACTAAATAAAGAGCAAGTTTGTTTGCTTAAACGCGGCGAGTTCCTGGATTCCCCTGTAATGGCATCGGAATCCCAGACAACGAAACTGTCAGGATCTATTATCGGGCTGTTCCTCAAACTCACAGAGATCCCACACCTGCTGACTGCTTGTCACCTGCTCTGGTCTACTTTCCAGATAAATCTGTTAAATCTTCTCTGGCGTTCGGCCTCATAATAGAACTCCTAAAACAAACCCTAACAAGCGAGCAATGTTGTACACCGGATACCTTTTCTAATGCTACACGCGCTCGACCTGTAGCCTCAAGATACAAGATCACAGCACTGACCCCTGAGCTACCACACCCCTCAAAGTGAGCAATATTATATTTAAGGTAAAAAGGATCAGAGGTGTATAGTAACTGAATATATTTACTTTGTTACAGTACTTAAGCAATGTTTTTGAGGATTGTTCATGCACTCTAAAAAAATGAAGTGCTGAATCTGTTGAACCAAGTTATGTCAACTGGTTCCACTAAACTGAGTTGCATAAATGATAATTGCTCTACTCAACTCGATTTAGTAGAACCACTACGGTTAAGTAAATTCAACACTTCATTTCTTAGAGTGTGGGTAAATGTACTTTTACTGTCTTGATTATTGTGAGCAGTTATATAACTTTTACTTTAATATATTTCAACACTGAAGTTCTTTTTTTTTTTTTTTTTTACCAAAGTCATTTTCTGTTTAGGCTTTTTTTTTTTTTTACTTTTAATTAGTTCTTTTTTTTCCAAGGACCTCTGAAAAGGACCAACAGTAAAATAATACATGTTCAGCCTAATTTATTTCAGTCCTTGAGTAAAACGCAGATTACTAAAAAGAATTACTTTTTGTTGTGATAAAGGTTCAGCACTCAAAGAAACATGTTTTTTTATCTATAACCCCTGCTCACCATTGATGTTTAAAACAAGCATTTGAGTAATTAAAATGGAAAAAAATATGTGTAGCTGTGTTCTTATGGATGGATCATGATTTTCTAGCATAAGTTGGACTGCATATGTATTCTTCACTATAAACAGCAGTAACAGCAGGAAGTAGTACAAAATGGGTAAACCAGTAAAGACAGTCTAAGAATGAAATGTTCGGATCTGACACATGCCACCCACTTTAACATTGTTATACACCACTTACTGTGCAACCCCTCATCTAAACAAAATATTTTGAAGGCGAAAGTCTTATGCAGCCGAATAATGTGCAATGCCACACTACAAAAGCTGAAAAAGAATGATTTGCAAGACACAACAAAGAGTTCAGCACATGTTCCCTGCTACACAGTAAGATGGAACATCACATTCAAATGGTGTGGCTTTGGGATCACACATCTCAGTCTTACAAAACAGAAAAAGTAATCACATATTTACCATTTGTCTCTTTTTGATTTATATCTGTATGCAGTAATGTCCATCCAGCTTATTCCTTGGTCCTTTCTTCCAAAAAAATATTTTCTGTTTGAAAATGCTACATTTTTAACCCCATCTTTCTCACCAGACTTCTACAAAATGTGCAAAAGGTTGTTACAGTTAACTCACAGCTCCTCCTGTTGGCCATAAACACAGCATGATTGAGAAATCAATCAGAAAGCTCTATAGATGGATACAAACTGGTCCACCTTAATAAAAAAATTCATAAGGTGAGAGTGTGAAAAGGAAAAAAAGATTTAATAAATCATTGATCAGGTGATCTGTGACTTCCAGGTAAAAGTGGATCTGTGTAAAAAATCCTACAAGAAACAAAGTAGCAGCATAGTTTAAATGCATGCAGCTAACATAGCAAAACCATATATATGACATAATGTTAATAATAAATACATGAATTTATTGTGCACTGTAGGTACAATGATATTTGTAAAAAAAAAATAGAAAGTTACATTGCTAGGTGTTGCTTGGTTGCCATGCCTGGAAGCAGTTGTGGAATGTATGATGATATGTGTGAGTGTACATGTGTGTAGGTCTGTGTGCATCTGAGTGCCAGTTCAATTAGAGGGTGAGGTGGGACTTGGGAATAGGGGCAGCGTGTTCATCAATGTAACCGCCTTTGGATAGAAACTGTTCCTCGGCATGCTGGTGCAAACATAAAGACACCGGAGCACTTGCCAGGCAGCAAGAGAGTGAATAAAGCGGTGTCCGGGGTGTGTGAAGTCTTTACATAAATTCATGGCTTTACTGCTGCAGTTAGTTCTATAGATCCCTTCTAGAGATGAGAGCTGTGAGCTGTTGATCTTGTGTGCTGATTTGATTCCGGGTTGGAGGCACTTTCTCTTCTTTAGAGTTCAGCCAAAGAAACTACACAGTGTTGACAGACTCTGTGGCTCATTGGTAGAAGTTGACAAGAAATGTTTGTGGAAGTTATACTTTCCAAAGTCACCTAAGGAAACAAAGTTTTTAAGACAGATTTTATACTTAGAGTGGTAATAACTGACCGTGTCAGTGTCTTTTTTCATGCAGTATTTTTAAACACTCTCTTTTCACACTAATGGGATGTTGGCCATTGTATTTCAGACCCACTAAATTCAATTCAAATCAATGCGATTTCTACAACACTTGTAAAAAGCAAAAGGAAAAAACAAGATGAAAAAAGCATAGACTGTTTAGCAGTTGCAGCAGACAACTGAATTTATTTCAAAGAAGTGTTAATATAATCTAGTTAACATTTTGGTGTCTCCACCCGTGGGGAATAGTAGGCCTTCACACCACAGTGTTTAAGCTGTCATCATGGTCTCTCAAAGCAATGTTCAGTCTCATTACCACTTAACGGCCTTATTAGAGTCCAGCTCTAAACCTCTTACATGACATCAAACGTGTTCCATTAAATTGTGACATCTAGTACTAAGTTGTAGAAGCTATTAAAATGCAATAGTGAGGGTGGTGCAGAACAAGTACAAAAAATACTTATTGAATGTTTTCCTTTTTTTATAATTATTTCTAAAGCTTCATTTAGGAAACTCAAAAAGCTCAGGGTGATTGTTAAAAGCTTTCCATTGAATGCATCCCCTGAGAGAGTCTTATAGTAAGTGTGCTTCCCACATGATCATTAACCATAAATATCAAAGTCTCTTGACCCAATCATGTCTGGTGTGGTAGAGCTAATGCAGCTTAATTAAAATCCTCTTAAGGAACACGAGTGGTGACCTCTGGAATATGCTGTCTGGATCATCCGCGGCAAACATCTTTCATTTATAATTTACATTAAGTTCTCATGTTAATAGAGGGTAAACTTTTAATTTGTTTAAACTGTTCTAAGATACCTTACCCTGCATTTATTACACAGGGTTACAACAAAACATTTATTTGAAAATAGTTCATTTTTTGACAATTGATTTATTACAAACATCCACTACTGAATCCAAAAATAACATCTATTTCTATCAATCAGGTCACATTTTTATGCTAAGTTCATTTTTAAATCCGGGTTTTTTGTCTAAATGAATTATGGATAATTACATTTTTTGACATTATCAGTTGATTTTTAGTAATATTTCTCATCCAAATTAGATTTTTAAGATCCTCTTCTTGCCCTTTGTCCACTGACGCAGATACTCGGCGCATGCTTTGCATACCATGTGCAGCATCCAAGCTTTGTCCTGATCTCCAGGTTTCATACCAAAATAAGCACGCTTTATGAAATTTGTGTGTGGATTCCTGTTTGGCACAAGGGTGCATTCGCCGCAGTTGTAACAGCATACGTCAGGTTTATTTTTGCAAGATCTTTTGGTTAAAGCTATTTCGTTTTTATGCTATATAGAGGCTTTTTTACTTTATTCTTAATAAAATGCTGACCTGAAGCGAATTAAGTAAATTACGTTTCACAGTTGATGACATCACTCATTAATTTGCAGTCTAAATAAGTAAGTAATTTCATTTCTAGAATGTGAAATAAATAAAATTGAAATGAAATAAAGGCATGTAAACAGAATCAAGATTTGCCTGTGGCTCAAAAAGTTGACCTGATGGAGCAAAAACGGATGTGATTTTTGGATTCAGCTCATTGAAACATTACTAAGTCAGCTGACAAAACTTAGACATTTTTTTTTGTGCTGATCAGTGTTATTATCAATACTTGGTGTATGGTAATATAAATGATACATCCTTCATATTTATGAGATGACAATGAACGGTGTTTCTTACAGTGTTCTTGAACGCAACATAACTGTGACTCCTTCCACAGGCACGGTGTGAAAGAGGAGCCTGTTTTGAGTGTTTGAGTTTCAAAAGAAAAGAAAAGCTTTTTGGACAAATACAAATCCAGTTATCACTTGTGTCTTATAGCTGCAACACATAATGCTAAGAGTTACTTCATGCTTAATGTAAGAGATTGAAATATGTCATTCATTCTTATATTAAAATAAAATGTAATAATTAAAATTTGTCTATATAAACAACCAACAGTCTTCATGAAAACAACTGCAAAAAGTATCTTGTGGCCACAACATAATTTTACACGTGGCCACATCTTACTTATTCCATGACCACATGTTAAAATCACCATCCACAAGATGTTATTTTTTTTATTCCAATGTCCTTGGATGGGCTAGCTATATGTCTTTACAGTACTTTGTACCTTTTTGGGACTTTTATTGTTTTTACAATAAACAGTGCATTTTCAAGATATCAAACTGTTGTTTTTTTTTTGCTTTTTGCTTTTGTTTTGGAGGGGGGTTGTAGGGTTTGTTGGGGTATTTCTTACCTGTGTGTGATGTTGATCTGATATTTTTGTTGAACATTTTTAATTATTTGAATTTGTGTGATCAATTGACTGGGCAGACATTGTCACCATAGTAACAATAATAACAATATAACAGAGAAGACTACATTCAGGCAATACCTGAGTAACTTGTTGTACTTGTACAACATTTAAACTATAATTATTACAATATTTACACAAAAGCCCAACTGAGGGAGCCGATTGCCTGGAGTTTGAATGTTACGAGTGAGTGTTTTGCTTTACTCATCATGTGAGTTGCTACTTCGCCATGAGCTATGTAGTCACATTTTCCATTTTTGATAAGATGCTGCAAAAAAGCAAGATCAGCCTATTTCTGAAATAAATAATTAAAGAAATAATATTGTGCTGATATGTCACACCTGTAGGTGATTTTAAGGGTTATATCTAAAAAAAATGTTGTTTACATTTTGCCTTTAAGCTTCATACTTGTATCTTTTGATAATCAAAGTGTTGTGCTTTTTGTACGTGTGAAAACCTAATTTTTAATACTTGTGTGGATTGCAAACTTCCTGAATCCTTGCATCTTCTTCCTTAGGAGTGGGAAACACTGCTTTAAAGGATTTGTCATGGATAACAATCCATTTTACGTGCTCCTGCAGGTACACTTTTCCATGCTTCAGGCTTTATGTACAGATTATGCAGATAAAGTGTTGTGTTCATACTGCAACTGTGTGTCTTATGACATTAAATTTTCACTTGTCATTGAAACAAAGCACAAACATAAATGATGACACTGGTACCACTCATACAAATCTAAGCTATTGCTCATTTTAGGAAAGTTCTCTTAGATCTGACCTTAACAGAGTCCATCTGAGCCACATGTACATTTTTGCTTGTGCTCACCATGTCATCATCAGAGACTGCAGGTAGAATTTTGTTACAAATGTATTCTGATAGTTGTTTCAAGATTCTTTTATTAGAATTCTTTCCTCAAAAACATATCAAAGACATTTGAAATAGAAGCAATGCCCCGGGGGCATTTCAACCCTATATCACTAGTAGTCATGACATTTAAATGTCATACCGGATTAGATACTTGCGTCACTACTACACCTGGAGCGTCTCCTTACACATCCCTCCATGAGCAAAATACTCTTCTGTTGTCTGGTATACAAGAGCAATCTACGGTGATCTCAGGAGAGCAGAGGAGAGCCGGCATGAGCACCAAAGAGCCCCCTAAGGCAGAGCGGTGAAAGCAGAGCTCTCTACCCAACCTGCACCTCTGTTTCTCCTGCCTCCCTACCTCTTTCTCCTGGCAACTGATTTGGATAGGGAGGGATCATGTGGTGCCAAACCCCAGTCATCTGGCAGAGGATCACACAGATGGGCCAGACTGAGCCAGCTGAACCCACAGGCAGCTGGGAGTGATGATGCACAGGATGCTTCCTATCAACAGGATGTACTGTAGAGCAGAAGCTTCACAGGCTGACACACCAGACAGAGCCACCGAAGGAGGGACTGCAAAGACACCACAGAAGACATGAAGCAGAGAGGGAGGAGCTATGTTGGGAGTGCAATCTGCAGGACAGCTGAAGTGGGAAATCAGGGAAGAAAGGGAATTGAAGCAGGTTTGTAGACAAGATGGAGAAAAAAGAGCAGGTTGTACTGTAAGACTCTTGAAGCATAAATGCATTAGTCACCTTTATAAAACCATACATCTTAGGCTTATTGGTGATTGGTGAAACTGAATTTGAAGTTTGTCCATGTTTGTTTGTGTCATGCATCACTGTGATAAACTATTAATATTTTTAAGGCAAATCTCACCTCTCACCTGTTGACAGCCCCTCTACACTGTCCTAACCAAAACAGAGCAACTATTTAGCAGGAAACTAAACAAAAAATATGTTGGAATAACAAAGGGCAGGTTATGGCTTTTTTTCCGGGTAATTAACATGTCTGATGAAAGGTTGAGGTCAGTGTAAAATGCTGTTAACATTTAATGTAAATTCACCACAAGGTCATATTTCAAGTCTCTTGTTTGTGCACATAATGAGGCTTTAATGAAGCAAACGCATGCTGCTAACTGAAAAACAAGGACCCACTTCTCAAAACTATTTTCTTTACGTGTTGGCAGTCATTCTCTCTCTCTAAAATTCAAGTTTAAATAGCCATCTTTGCATGCTTATTTCTTTCTAGAATTCATTGAACAGCTAAATAATTAAAGAAAACAATTGCAAGTGTCCCTTTTATATGCTTGGATGACAGTATGAAGGCTTAGTGGTTATAAATGGCATGCATTTGCAGAGGAGATGGAACATTGTTCATGTTTCTTGAACATAATCAGGTGGTGATAATTGTGTGTTCAAGAAGTTTATTATGATTCAGTGGTTTAATTTGCTTTTGGTTCAACTACAGTACTTTCTCCAATGCTGTCTTATTTACTTCGACTCATTTGGGTGATTTCCTTCTTCATTCCTACCAACAATTGACAACAATAGAGATTATAACAACAAGGTATTTTGACAGAACAAACTAAAAGAGGTGTCAATAAATCTGAATTGTGTGAAGGTACTGCTGTTGAAGACTTATATCTTTGTTATTTTAGCAGTAGGTTAGAGTTCAAACAATGATTTATTGCTAATACATTGTCCACTTCTCCCCATGCAATATTTGCATACTTGTAAGGATGAAAGTGTAATTGCAAGTGGTATTTTGAGAAAAAAAAAATCAGGAAATGTGAACATAGCTATCAAATGATCACTGTCTTTGGGCTTTTGTTTCTCACATTAGTATTTGCAGTTAGAAAATAATCCAAAACATTTATGTATGTGTGTGTTAAGCTCATGCGTTAATGCTCTGTGCTTTTTACATCAGCTTCAGGATTAAAGTGAACCATATTCACACTCGTTCCCATTACCATAACTCCACACTGATTCCCTTTTCATCTGTGGTCTTTGTCATATAGGTGAGACATCATACTGTACAATCTTTTGCAGAAAGCAATGCTATCAAGTTCTTTATTAATAGTAAAGATCTCTGGATGTGCACAACAGTGTGTCTCACATAAAAAAGGGCAGGCATTAAAATATTCATACTGAAAAAGAAAGAGTCTCATATATACTGTATATATTACACTTCTGAGTTGAATGGAAGTCTTTTTAGGTCATCACGTTGTAGTAAATCCTTTCAACTTTAGATATGAATAGTAGTCAAACTATTGAGAATCTTAGCCATGGCTCATTGAGGTGTCTTATATAATACAATTGTACATAATAGTTGTTATATCATTTTTTGTGTGTTTGTTTTACAAATCAATGTAATCTCTTATAACCCAGACAGTTTTGTTAACTTGTTTTGACTTCAGTGGATGCAACTGGGGGGAAATTGTACTTTTGTCATATTACAGAGTCTTACCAACAGAAATGAAACTACTTGCCAAGAGTGGGGGCAGAGCTGGCAAATTAAAATACTACTAAAGGTTAGGACTCCACGGGGGAATTCTATGGAAATAAAAATCACAAAAGAGGCACAAAAGAAGCCTGATTACAGGAGCATAATAAAGAGGAAGAGACAGACAGATAGGCAGAAAGAACGAGTGAGACAGACTGTTCGGTACTTCTGACATTTGTAATGCCGTTGGCATACAGGGGAAAGAAAATATGTCGGGCTTTGAAAAGATCACTTTGATGTAAAGGCTGTAAAGTCCTCCAGTGTGATGTGCTGTATAGGATGCTTGGAGGACAAGGAGGACCAGTAATTGCTTTTAAGACCTCATGCAGCTTCATTTCATGGCCACACTCAGATAAGCAGATGTGTGATAGTGTCATTCTGCTCTAGAAAAGATATTACACAAACATATCACATACTGGAATGCACACAAAATAGATGGCTTAAATCAACAGCCAAAACACACCTATTCATTACAACCCTAAATCATAAAGTCTGTTTTGAATCAGCACAGTTTACTGCAAAAAAAAAGAAAAAGTAAAGAGAAGTGGATATATATTTCATTATTATGCCTAAACACTGTAAATCCCAACATAATATATTACACCTGATAAAAACATGTCATTTAGGCTGATATCCACAGTAATTTCCCCACAGTTGACAGTCTAATCATACAGCTGAAATTCATATTGAGCATAAATATGGCTGTTCAATAAAAAATGACAACATATTTGATGAATAGCCAAAGTTCTTAAAACAGAGGCAACAACACTGACAGCAAGGGTATATCTTTAAAATAACAGATATCTGTTAAAACAAAAAAGAAAAAAAACTCCTTCAGACAGATCAATATGTGATAGCACTTAAGAATTCCTCACACTTCTCTGACATTTATTTTGGGATGAGTGGCACTACGCAAAGAATGTAGAATAGTCAAGTGAGGTGATGATCTTTCAACTTTTCACGACTCCCACTCTCATTTAATTCCAGCCATTAACACAGTTTTAGGTATTTCCCAGCTAGAAATCTCATACATTAATTACATCTGGGTAGGTGGATGCTTCACGATGACTAATATTTTATGAGGTTAGGGGCAAACCACAACAAATCTTATAGCACCACAGCCAAACCAACTCTGTGGCAGCTTGTTCTTAAACTCTCTTTTGTAGAATGTGTGTATTACAGTTTATTTATTTGCAATGTAGCAGCAGCTACAGTGACATAAAATTGCTGGCTTTTTTGTGTACATAGTTTAATTAAGTGTATGTAGCATTCCCTTAAGCTGAAATGTATGACATTTCAACATAAATCATGTGAACCTTAAACGTACCTGTGGACTTGGTAAACAAAATATGTGACTGGGAGATGTCTCCAGAGGAAACTGTCAGACCATCGCCAAATTCAGTTTAAGCTGAAGATGGGGAAACCACACCCAGTCACTTACAGAAACCCAAAAAACACTGACTGGAATCTGTTTATCAGCAGTTTATGCCAGTCGGGTGGGAGAATTGCCAGGATCAAAACTGTGTAAGACATTGAGACAGAGGTCACAAGCATGACTGATGCTGTGCAAAGTGCTTATAAGTTTGCCTGTCTGGAGAAAGTCTGGAGGCAGTCAAAGCAGCCAGCCTGGTGGACTCCAGAGTTGTCTGGCCTCCGCAAGGCAGTAAGATGTAAATGGAGAAGATACAGATCCCAACCAAACAAAACCAGGTGGGAACAGTATGTAAAGTCCCGCAATCACTATAAAAGTGTTCTAAGGGAGTGTAAGAGACTTTCTTGGACAAAGTTTTGTGAAGATGTTAAAGGGCCTAGTGCCTCTTCTAAGCTTTAC
>JARVJO010000002.1:9652994-9664466 GCA_031762555.1 Cynodonichthys magdalenae | reverse complement strand
GCAAGCCAACATATAACGAAGCAAAATCTTTCAGACCCATCAGCTTAACATCTTTCTTGCTGAAGGGAATGGAGAGGTTAATAGATCAACTCATAAGAGATGGCATTTTAATGCTATCAACTTTAAGTTCTAAACAACATGCATATCAGGCAGGTCTCTCTACAGAAACAGTCTTACATGATGTTTTGAGAAAAGAACGCAATATGCACTTGGCTGCTTTTTGGACATACAGGGGAAATTTGACAATGTACACGTAGAAGCCATAGAAAGAGCACTTGCCAGCAAATGTGTGGATGAGACCACTACAAATTGGGTCATTTTCATGCTTCGGACAAGGAAAGTATCTTCAACTCTGCGGGAATGCTCAATAACTGTAAACCTCAGACGGGGCTGTCCACAGGGAGGAGTAATCTCGCCCCTGTGTTGGTTCCTAGTTGTCGACAGCTTACTAAATGAGTTGAATGGATCTAGACTCCATACACAAGGGTATGCAGATGACTTGGTCATATTTATAGAAGGCTTCTGCCTGGGTACTGTATGTAACCTAATGCAGAGGGGACTAAACATAGTATGCAGATGGTGCCAGGAGCAGGAATTTTCTGTCAATCCAAATAAGACAGAATTGGTTCTTTTCACTCACTAAGAAGGCAAGGAAGGGTTACTCCCCTCCAAATTTGGAGGGTGTAGAACTCTCCCTGTCAGAGTCAGTTAAAGTCTTGGGTGTCTATCTAGACATGAAGCTTAACAGGAAAAGACAATATTAATGAAAAACATAAGAAGGCAGCAATGTGCCCACACCAGTGTCGTATAATTGCAGGTAGTTGTTGGGGTGCTACTCCAAAAGTTATCAAATGGATCTACATGGCCATAGTCTGTCCCATGCTATGCTATGCTGCTTTAGTGTGGTGGGTTTGAGTCCAAGTTAGGGTAGCAAGAGTGTAGCTCACCAATGTGCACAAACAAAAACAGTGGATATATATATATATATATATGTATATATGTGTATGTGTGTATGTGTATGTGTAGGCTGATGTCGGGTGTGTTGTCTTGTGTCGTTTGACTTATCTATTATATTTCTCTTTTTCCTTCTTTCTTTTTCTTCTCTATCAAAAAAATAAATAAAAAACACTGATGATGAAGATACATAACATAATGACTAATATTATGTTTATCTACTGAAGTGAAAAGAAAACTCTCTTCCTCTGTGAAGGAGGCTAAGCTAAGAAGTTAACCAGAAACTGCATGCGCTGTAAACAACACCACTGAGAGGAGAGAAGTACCAAGCTAAACAAAACGGTTGTAAATTATATAATATGTAAATAATAACTTAGTTTGCCTTGTCAACACAAACTAGCTTCATTAACTTCCTCCACTGCCATTGCTAAACTACAAGCAGACACTAAGCAGAAAATCAACGTTGTTGTTTAAAACTCCTCCTTCTGTTTGCTGATTGGCCCAGGTAAAATTCTACTGTAGAAATCCTTGTCTATGGGAGAAATCCCAAAAGGAGCAGTGAAGGGAAAATAGAATTGAGCGGAACTGCATAGAAAGGCAAGGGCCAGTCTACAATCATGCAGGAATCAGCACTCAAAGCATCTTATGCCGTTGCTCTTCAGCTAACTAAAATAAGTGCTTTTTTGTTTGTTTGTTTTATATACATTTGAAAAAGAACATTTTCAAAATAGAAGTTTTATTACATTTGAGTAAGTGTGCAGTGTAATGTGGTCCTTTGTGTCACCAAATTATTGTGGCCCCTTCTATCATTTAAGTTGCCCATTCCTGTCTTTCCTTCTACTGCTTATGTCTTATCATGCTTTGTATGGTTTTCAATTTAAGGTTAGTGTTTTATTTTAGTACTTCACTGCTGGCCCCAGTTTGTCACTCAACACACTTTTTTTTCACTTTTATGATTTCTATTGATTTCAATTCAATCTTTGTTAGACCATTTTTTGTGTTCACCTCAACTTTGTGTAGTTTTATTCACAGTTTTAGCTCCTGGTACCTTCTGGTCCCTTTATTTTAAATATAAATAATTGTTTTCACCTTCCTTTTTCTGCATTTGTGGCTTTTTCAACAAAGTTCTATCACACCGTCCTTACAAAGATAGTCAGCTGTGCGCAATAGTGCTGCCAAGACGTATCTGAACCTAAATGAAGTCCTTCAGACTGCTAGTGAGGAACCTCATCCCTAATGTAATGTAAATGGGTTAATTTCTACAATGTATGTCTGCAGAGCTGCCTGCTGGCACAAAATGAAATATCTCTGTCTGCATACAGCATGCCTCACACAGTTGGAACTTCACCATACAAATTCCTTCACACGTTATCTTTTATGAGGCTGGCTTTATTATAACACACTTTAACTCTAATTACACAGTACAACACATGCCGCATCAGTCCCCCAAAATGTTTCTGATTGCGCTACAATTTAGAAGCCAGTAGGTACTGTGAAAATATACAAATAGAATTAAAAATACAATTTACCACAGGCTACAATTATCACATTATTATCAAGTCATAAACATTTTGTGTTTCTCCTTCATGTACTTAATTTACGTTCCATTTTTTCTACCATAGCACCAGATTTGCTGTTTTTTTTACACTGCTTGCTTATTAGTAGATAATTAAACATAAGTGACTGCAGCAGTTTTTCAAATGAGTATAAATGTTTTTGATACCTATTTTTTTGTGGTAAAATAATGACTGTCTTTGTCTTGAGAGTTACAAATTCGGGGCAAATACTAACATTGGACGAAGGTCAAAAACAGCTTTGATTCAGTTTTTACCCCATCTAAGCTGTCAAAAGTATGTTAGACACTGATGTTGGTGAAGCTTATCAATTGGTCTCTGTTAAGGTAGTAAAAAAAGATGAATTGGTTGTGTAAACACCTTGTTCAAAATTGATGTTCACTAATGTAAGACTCATGTTTTAAGACTTGTAAGCATCCACTCTCACATAGGCTGCTTTCATCCATCAGTGGGGGTGATCACAGTGGATCAGTCCAGCTGTGATTTCAGTGTCAGTAAAACTATGCTCAGTTTGGCTATAGCACCACAGTAATAGTGCAATCCCTGGAGAGAAACGCACATAATCCAACAAGCAGATTAGTCTATAGACACTGAATAATGGAAAACCTGCTAAGATGGTACGAAGGCAGGCATTTCACTGGGATGGCAAGTTTACAAAAGCATAGTCAACCCTGCATTTGGTGTGAAAAGATAAGGGAGATTACATAGAAGATTGTTTCATGCCATAACAAACGTTTGAGGAGCATGAATAATGATGAATTCCTTCAGCATTTTGAGATACTTTTGTGTGTTAGCCTCTTGAGTGCTGCTAATGAATAACATTCTAGTAGTTTATTTTGAAATTTCATGAAGACTGTTTTAACAATTTTAACCATCCAAGAATCTTCCCATGAATGGTACACATTACTGATCTGCTCAGCTTCATTAGTGAGTGGCAACAAGTGCAGAGCTCAAAATACTGAATATGCAAATAATCAGTGAATGCAAAAAAAAGTTTACTGTAGGGCACCCAACAAGCACAACATGTTGTAAACAGATTCTTAAATGAGACTGAATGATGGGGTGGAGGGTAGCTCTGTCGCCTCACAGCAAAAAGATCTTTAGTCCGAACCTCAGTTCACCAAGGTTAATCAATGGAGTTAAAATGTTTTCTCCAGGCACTCCAGTTTGCTCTCACAGCCATAAAAAACATACACGTTAAAGTTAATTAGAGATTTTAAATCAACCCTAAATGTGAGCTCAGTCTGAGTGTGCTGTCTTGTGTGTCTCTTTATTGGCCTTGAGAAGAACTGAAGATTAAACAAGTGCAGGAACAGAAAATGAGCGAGAGAGTGATTTAGAATCATACAGAATTAATTTTAAGAAAGGAACACAAGTCATTTACAGATGAAATCCAAATATTTTTTTAAAGAGTAGGAAAAAAGAAGCTAAATAATGTGTGTCGCCTAGAAACACTAAAAAGTGAAAAAGAGACTTTTCAACACAAGCTGAACACATTATATCGTGATGGAATAACAAAAGCAATGCCAACAAAATGTCAGTGGCTTTGTTGCGGTAGACATAATTTCTTAAGACAAAACTGTAATTGTCACAGTAGACAGACAGATTCCGTTGCTCATTTAAGAAAATAAAAAGCCCCATTATGGAAATAAGATGGTGGAAAAACACAATGAATTCCCGTCTTGACTAAGTGACTTGGGTAAGAGTGGAAATGGTGTCCCACTTTCACATTCCTTTGTGTTTTTTTCAGGCTACAGTTACTTTTTGATTTTGCTGCTCTTTGGTTGGGTCTGTGTAAATTTTATCTATGTAAATTGCATTTTATTTGTGTTTACTTAGACAAATTATTATTTGGCAAAAATAGTAAATACTTCTGGTAACCTGATGTGCACTAAAAAAACAATAGAAATCGAATCCTGCTATTTTATGAATTAATGAATTTCTAATTTAAAATTCTGCCCCTTTCACAAAATTCCCCAGCACTGCCTGCTGGAGCAGAGTCTCATCATAATAATAAAGCCAGCTGGTATGATATCCATTGTCTATTATTGCTGCTATGCTGAGTTAGAATACCATATAATGACAATGAAACTGCATTCGAATATCTTATAATATTTCCCCTTTTCTTTGCATCGTGTAGATAATAATCTATACAATGCAAAGTGGGCATTAGATGATTAAAAAACAATTTAATTTTTGCAATTAATAAAATTGTAAAGGCACAAGTTAATTTTTTTATGAGCTTAATTTTTAACACATTTCGTGCCCAAATCTGTAACTTTTGAGTCATGCTTTTTTGTGTTTTGAGAGAAACTTTTTGTCTTAATGCAAATCTCTATGTGGGTTCTTATTTTTTTCAAGAATATTTAGTTAAAAAATATGAAAATTAAGAATGAATTTATACTTTTATACATACAAACTCCCACACACATTTATTACCCGTCTTTTAATATTCTTTGTTCATGACTTTATTTACTCCTTTAGTTATTATTGGAATTGATCATCGTGATCATGTTGGTGATTTTCTCCACCAGTAATAAAACTCCAATAAAAATTACAAACTCAGATCTTATTTTCAATAATGAGATTGTGCCACTGCCAGCTATGAAAGCTATGGTATTTTATCAATGCAGCAGAACTCATGGCATCTTTAATCTTTTTTTTCTTAATTTTTTTGTAAATTATGTATTTGATTTGCTTAATAACTAGACTTTAAACTGTGAGGTATCATAACAAATTCCTTGAGTTACTGTTTAATTTGCAAGTGTTGCAAGTGCACATGTAATTTTCTTGAATTAAAAGGGCTCAAAAACCTTTACATTCTTCATTATTGAAATGTCAAATAAATGCTCAAAAAATGCATATGTGATCAATTCTAACAAACAGAAAATATGTAAAGGTGCTGTTTGCAGTGTGTTTTTGTGCATCTCAGTCCCACTGATGAAGACTCTTTTAGTTGTTTCCATTGTATAGCCACACAGAAAGTATACAATGCACATTTCTCAGAGCAGTTTAAAGTCAGAGCCAAAGCATTTCCCTTTATTGTAAAACTGCCTGAAAGAAGAAAACTATGATCAGTGAAGAAGCCAATATGGTGGCTCCACTTAAAGTGTTGCCCTGATTACAAAACATCAAGAAGAGGGGTCATGAGCCCTCTCTTAGCCCATGTGGTAGTTTGAAAGAAGACAACAGATGAGTACACTGATGCCGGGTGGATTCTGATGTTGGTAAAGAGGGGCAGAGATAAGATGAGAGGGCTGCAAGGAAGAGTGGGGGAGGGAGGTGGCATCCGTGTACAAACAAATACCTCTTTAGAATTCTACACAGCACTCTGCTGCAGCGCGTTTGGTTTCCAGGCAGCACTGCATTATTAATACACCCGTGCCCCCAGTCCTCCCACCCCAGAATTACAGAGTGAAGGGTGGGGACAGAGAAGAGGGAAGAGAAGAAATTTGGAGTGGGAGGGTACTTAGGGTTTCAAAGACAGAGAGCAAAGTTTCACCTGAAGGTTAGTAATTAGTACATCTCTCTTGCAGCTCAGCTTAATATTAAAATGAAGAGAATTGAAAACCATTTACAATCATGCAAGCTATAACCTTTGTCCCCAATTTGCAACACATTGAAGCATTTCGAAAATAGGAATGTCATGATTTTTCTGACTATTACCAAATCTTCCTGCAAACCAACACCAGCAAAACTAGAGCAAAACTATAAAAACCTTACATTCATTTTCTCTTTTACAAGTGAAAGTGAAAACATCATTTTTTAAACCTCAAGGTGTCTAGATTGTCTCACGAAATTTGTATTGATTCTCAATTTCATTGCAGCAAACTAGACTTTAAGTGGCAGTCCAAAGAGATCCCACGTTAAATGAAAAAGTTAAAAGAAGGTAAACTAATTTTAAATTAAGGAATACAACTTGGGATAACAAAAATTTCTGTTTACACCAAAACAAAATTTCAAACCGAGGGCTATTGTTTCTACTATTGCAGCATAAATTATCACTTTGTGGGAGCTAGGATTAAGGTTAGGGTTAGTGCCATGTTAAATTTTACTCATGGGGAAAAGTTTATTGGCAAGGGACAGATTTGTATATGTATTTGTAATTTTATTTTTAACACTATTAATAATAAAAACTGCCAATTACAGGACTGTTGTGAGGCAATCTGAGATGAAATTTGTTTTTGTTTTGATTACTGCTTCCAAGTGATTCAAGACTGCAAGGATAAATGTGTATTGATATTTTCCTACCATGGGACTTATTTACCTTTTTACATAATTTCATTCTGCAGTTATGTGTGTCTGTAAAAATATTAAAACATATCATTAAAAAGAATGGCTGGCCTTGCTTCTAAAGTTAATTTAGTAGTTTTCATATTGCCCAATGTTAAAGAAAGTTAAAATTAAGTTAAGTTAAAATTGTGACGTAAAACCACCTTTTGACACTGGGCTCTCAGACAGGTTGTTGAAAAAGCTTCTCTCCCAATTTCAACTCTGAGATCACTACAGCTGATGGTATCTAACTTTATAAAAACAGGTGACTGTTTAAAGTTCTGGCTAAAGATGAAGTTTTCTCTATGATGAATAATCTCTCTCCCTGTCTCACATTCTTTGTCTCTGAGTCTAATTAACAAACCCAGACATATCTGGAATACCAGGAACCTGGCAGTTACTGAACAAGAGAAGAAAGCTTATAAGAGTGAAAGAGAGAGACGCAAGCGAAAGAGAGACGAAGAGATAAAATTTCCAATTTCCCCAGTCACTGACATCATAAGGAACACATTGTGTCTCCTCACAGATTGGCATCAAGCATTCCTTGATGCTGCAGCCGCTACTGGTAAAATGTTGTGCGTTAACCTTTGGCAGCCCAAATGTGGGTGTGTTTTTGAAGCTGGCACATTTTCCCTTAGCACTTTTAATTTTAATTTTGCTGGGGGAATTTGTTTTCTATCCAAGGTAATGGTATTGGAGTAATGTATTCTTGTAGAGTAAAAAACATGTCGTCCTTATGACCTCCTGTCTGTGAATCAAACGGTTAGCAGAAGCAGCAGGTGATAGGTCATTCTTGTATACAAGGTTCTGCAAAATTAGAACATAAAAAATGAAAATCTCTCTTCCCTAATTGACTTTTTTCCTTTTTTTATTGACAAGTTTTAAAAGGGAAGTGAGTTTTCCTTTCACTGCAGTTGTCATTCAAACACTGATCACCATTATTTTGTAATTTATTTTCTTATGAGTAAAATAAGAAAACCATGTATAGCAAGATTAAACTCAAAAACTGATTGTCTTATATCTGTGAAATACCACTTTTCCAGTATATCAAATATTGAATAATCTATTCACACAAATGCATATTTAAAGTCTTACTATCACCATAGTTTAGCATTCAGAATAAAGGATATATAAGATTGTAAGACTTGGTTAAATTGACAATTTTTGCAGTGTACTACATCCTCCACTCCACACAGAGCCTTTAAGAAAATTACATTTTGTTGACCCCCTCTTTAGGCAGTACAGTGTTGCAGTAGTTAGCGCTGTCAACTCTTTAGCCCTCATGTGACCCTGACCAGGTCGAAGGCAGCACAGAAAAACAGAGTGATCACCCTGTATTACCAACTTCAGTGTTTCTGGCACACTCATTGTAAAATATAGTTTCAACGTTCAGTTTTCCACAAAGTCATTAACATGTATTTCAATGGGTTTTTTTATGCATTTATGTGTACTAGATTTGTTTTGTTCTGAAACTTTTGTCTCTCTAGACAACATTATGAGGAAAACCAGTGAGGCTCACATAAAACTTCTATAACCTGTAGCAAATCAGCTTGGCCAACTGAATATTTTAATGTATTTGTTATTGTGAGGTACAAACTATTTTACAAAAACAGGATACTTTTATGAATATATGTATATCTCTTCATGGTTCATCATCTGAGCACAAGCAGATGTAAAGTAAAGAAAACATTGGTGGATGGTTTTTATAAGTAAGAATAATTGTGAGTCTATTGGTAGATAATTGGTAATAGTGTTATGCAAAAATCTAAGTAGAAAATTACAATGGCCAAGACAAGCCGTTACTCTTTTCCACTTGAGGGCCAAATTAACAGTCATACTCTTGTAACTTGAGATCTCTTTTTCATAAATTAACATTGTCTTAATTTGGCTTAGCAAGAGTAGGAGACAGTGAGGACACAAAAGGTGAATCTGCAGCCAATTTATTATAGTGGCTTGGAATGGTCCCATATTTTAGAACTCAGATGATTAATTCAGAGACCATGCCTGAATACATGTCAGGAACTGCAGCCCTTGGCAACAGTAAAAACATGGGGTGGTATTTTCATTTTGAACATGAACATAGCTCAGGATTTATTCTGTGACATTTCTTTAATCCTTCAGTGTTTGTGTGTGTGTGCGTGCGCGTGTGTGGGTGTGTCGTTGAGTATGCACCAATGTTCTGTGCATGAAACAGTTTTCAAACAGCTAATGGAAATGAGCTCTGCAACTCTGCAATGCAGTGCTGCTCATCAGCTGATGATTAGTGAAGCTTGCCTTACCTTTTTACCTACACTGCGTACACTGCAGGATATTTAACTTAAGACATGATATAACTCAGATTTTACCTTTTCTCCCGTGGCTTCCTGTAAGATTCGGAATAGGCTTAAGAATCTTTCTCCTTACATGCTAAGCTCCTATTAGCCAAGCCCTATCATATCTTAAAAACCCTGTAGTCTCATATCATCCCAACAGAGCATGTCTCTCTCAAACAGCAGATCCACTTTGAATATGTAAAAGTAGAACATTGAAGTTATCAGGGAAGTTTGAGAGGCATAGAGATTAAGTTTGTCTTTTGGAAAAATACTGTAGTTAGCACTGACTGGGGTGACCCTGTCCATTTAGTTAAACTATGTCCGAAGGCGAATTTAGGGACATCCCATGGTGTACTAATCACCTCCCCTCACTCTAGTTCATTTTACTCTCTATGTGTGCATGTGAAACTATTACTTTTTGATTTTTTATACAGCAAGTATCTACAGTCCAGTGTTTGTTTTTCCTGTCTACTCTGGCCCAGACAGAGGACAAGACATATTATCACCATTACAGCACCTGATTCAGCTAAAGGGGTCTTCCTGTTATAAGGAGCTCTCCTTTCTATTGCCTGCCTGTCTGTGAGTTTATGGAGGATGTGGAAATTTACTGGACTTAGTTATTTGATCTGGACTCATTTACTTTTTTTAAATATGGCACCCCAAGATGGCTTTTGTTCTTAACTTGAGTTTTATATATATGTATTCTAAATGTTCTACTATGGATTAAGAAAAGTGTATTGATAAATACTGAGTAGAACAGGATGTCAAGAACACATTTAACTCCAAGTCATACTGAAAGGAAAAGTTTTAAAATGTATGATTTTTTTGTTTGTAGTTTTGAAATTTCTTCTTTAGCTTACTTCTTTTGAGTAAAAAAATATGTGATCATTTTGTTTTGAACTATAAACTTTAATGTTAAAAACATTAAAAATTGTTCATTTTTTTCAGTGTTAAGGTCCAAACCAAGCTGTGACTCAGACCAATAAACTGATTCATAAGCAGACTGACACATGCAGTTCAAAGTGAACTTTTCTGCAGTGACATTTAATGTCGCCTTTCCCATGTGGCTGGGACAAAACAGGAATGATAAGGGCACTTTTAATTATTTCTGCTGCTTGTTTTCACCTCTATCTATTGCTCTTCTTCCCCTTCTTCAAATGAATTGATAACAACTTGCTCAGTGGTTTTCTGTGTTTATACAAAAGGAGCAACAATGTCATGAACAAGATTTGTTATAGTACTTATTTTATATTTTCTATATTCCTGTCGTTATACTTTGTTTTGAGCACATAATTCACTTTTTTTTTTATTAAATGATGTCTTGTCCAGACAAAGCCATAATTCCCAGGAGTGTTGTAGTGTGATTTTATGTCACAAATTATGTTTCATTAAAAAAAAGAAAGAAAATGACAGTTTCATTTGTAATCTGTGCTTGGCTGACTGAAGAAACAGCCTTTAGAGATGAAAATCACTGAGAAACTTGAAGGTTGGTCAATAACTAAGCTTAAAAGGAAATTTCGCCTATAATGGAAGTGGAATACCGTATCTCCTTTGTCAGAATCATCACACATATAACAAAAAATATTTCTTCAGTTTTCTTCAATCCTTTGCTTTCCTTCTGTTTTCTGATCATGATAAGTTATTGTGCATTCCAGGCTTGAAACCCAAATCCTTATAGTTTAAGTTTTTCTTTGTTTTTCCTGTTGAAGCATTATACAGCACAGTTTGGCTTATTCCCTCTCTTATATATTTTTTTTCTTTGCCAACTTGTCTGATCAAACCCTGACAGCTGCCATTGCAGTGCCTCAGAAGAAATGTCTTTCTCAGACATCTGGGGCCATTTTAAACTTTTTACAAAGATGTCTCACATTATATGAAACAATAACTGATCCTAATAAACTCAAGACTTGGTTCTAATAACCCACTGCATAATTGAGCAGAACAGAGTCTGTCCTCATTTCAGCACAGGCACAGTAAAACACTATCTCACATTGTTAGAGCTGAACTGAAGCCCAGGACACAGACAAAGAGAGTATAAAAAAAAGAATTCAAAATTATTGTTTTGGAACTCTTGTTTAGCAACATGCATTTATCTCCCACCCTCATTTTGGACAACACAATATGTATATTGGGGGGTTTGGCGAATGTTGTGAGGTATTGTTAGGTGGGAAGTCAAACTACTAGAAGTGCAATTTTTTTTAGACTGTATCAAACTACAGTGTTGTCCTTTTCTGAGTTACAGGGTTACTGAAACCTATTGCAGTTATCATTAGGAAAGAGATGGAGTCGGGGTGGAGGGGAAATTGGCACCATGCCGGCCTCTGCCCCTTCATCTTCACCATTTTAATTGCACTTTAGCC
>JARVJO010000002.1:9630810-9652894 GCA_031762555.1 Cynodonichthys magdalenae | reverse complement strand
AAAAAAAAAAAGGGTGTCTCTAGGTGTGTAGGCTAATGTCGGGTGTGTTGTCTTGTGTAGTTTGACTTATCTATTACATTTCTCTTTTTCCTTCTTTCTTTTTCTTCTCTATTCAAAAAAAAAAAAAAAAACCACTGATGATGAAGATACATAACATAATGACTAATATTATGTTCATCTACTGAAGTGGACGGAAAAAAAAAAAAAAAAAAAAAAAAAAGGAAAGAGATGGAGTACAAAAATTGCTAGCATCTCCAAATAATACTGTGATTTATAGCTTTATTTTGCATTACTTAATGAAATATACAATGCTTGTCTTAATATAATCACATACTTTGGTTACTTGTTTCACACGTTACATTTGACTTGCTCCACTAAGTTATTACTACGGAAAGATTTATTACAGCCCAAGATCTGTGTTACGAACAAATGTCAAAACATTCACACAACAATAAAATGCAATTGTTCTTGTGCAATGACAGAACACAGAATCCAAAAATAAAGCCCTCGGTTGGCATTCTCTGAGCAGGTTTCAGCCTCACACAGGTCATTGTTGTCAGGTGATCTTCAGAGAGGACTTGTCTCCGGGTGTGCGACCTGAACAGACTGTGCTCACGGGAGCAGGAAATGTTAGTCATGCTGGCAGTCTGTATATAAACACCTTTACCCCCAAGTCATAGCGAGATGTCACCTTTGCCTTCAGAGTCACATGGACCAACAAGCGCACAGAATATCTTACTGTTTATTTTCCATTTAGTTGAGAGGCAGCACATCGAACTGGACTGAAAAAAAAATGTTCTCTTTTTTTATTTGATACACATTATACAAAAATGGTGGATGTGTCATATTTGCGGTTTAGAGATAACTTTTTTAAGTGTTTTAAAAAGGCTTTCACTGACAGAAATCAGGGGATTTGTGTGATGAGTCTGTAAAAGTATTTCAGGAAAGTATTTACTGTATTTATTCAAGTATAATACCAGAAATTTAACCCTAAAAATCATCCATAAAGTGGGTGGATAGTATTATACACGAGTTATTGATAATTAGAGTTTTATGCTTTTTAAGCTCAAAAAATGATGATCATATTATACTCGAGATCGTATTATACATGAATAAATGCGCTGCTTTGTAAACATTCCCATTGTGTAACTTTCACCTTTTAGATACTTTATAATAACCAAAATATTTTTCTATCTTTAAAACAGGCCATATTTTCTGTGAATGCTTTACAAAATAATGAAAATGACTTTTTGTTTTTTCAGCTGATCTTTAGGGCATCTTATCCTGAGTGCCTGTACTGTATGTTCTCACTCATCCTCTTCTGTCTCCACTTCTTAATCAACCTCAACCACAGGATCAATAGGCTGCGAAGGACAATCCAATCAACCAGTAATAATAACAGAGCAATTAAAACATAATCCATTTATCCATCACCTTTAATAGGCATATCTAACTTTTAATGTGATTTCCCAGCATTCTGACCATACATAATGAGAGCATCACTTTCAAGGGCAGTGTGGAAGAGGTGCTGACAGTACAAACCTGAATCCCAAAATAAGAGATTCACCTTTTCTCCTCGTAATGAACTCAGCAGCGTAGCTTTCACCTGTGACGGATTTAGCCTCATTGAGATGCTAAGCATTCTCTAACCTTCCAAGGAGTGAGCCTGTCTAGCATGTTAGGGCAGTGAGCGACTGCACGTCAAACACTGCTATCTGAGCTTTGATATAGTACTAAATGTGCACATCCTTAATGGCCCTTGGCTTTGGTGTGTTAAGGAAAAAGTTACAACTGTCACTATAGGAAAAAGGCTAAAAAAAGGGGAAGGAATGATCTTCTATCCTATACAACAAGCAGTCACTTCAGGCTTTTCAAATGCACAAAGTAAGCTGTTAAAGATCACCTTGAAGACATTCAAATGCAAAATGATGGATGGACCATTATTGATGGTTCGGCAAAACTGACAGTTGTGGAGATAAATATGGTCTAAAATCTGCCAAGGGCTGTCATAACCACTTGGCCTTACACTTGTCAATTGTGTGAATTTATGCTGCTTAGCTGGCATTATGAAAAGGAATTCATGTCCTGAGATCTGCAAATTCAACAGCTACTTTATCGCTGTATAATGGGTGTTCATTCAGTTACTTAAGTCAAAAGGTACATTATTATTACTATTTCAAAGAAATAAAATGTTAATAAACCTATTGAATGCAAACTTTTTTGTTTAATTGTAATACAAAAGCAAACTGTAAGTAATGGTTTTCATGTTCTTTGTCATTTTGCATGTTTTTAGAAAACAACACAAGATAATCTTTTTAAAAGTGTCAGCAATGGGATTTGAAAAAGTGAATAAAGCATTCCCCTTTGTTGAAGACAGAGTCGCCAATGTGCACAAATTTACAAACACACAAACACATGCACACTTGTACACTTATGCAAAATATTTCTTTTTCCAAATCTGACACCAAACTGCACTCTGGCATCAAAGCCCTTCATACAAGAGCTGACACCTGGTCCTTCTCTTTGTTGCCAAAGAGGCCTAGCGATTGAGCTCAGATGTCTGGAAGAGCCGGAAGAATTTACACCACCCACCTTCTGCTCATCACACAGTTATACACAGGCTGCTGGAAGTCCTGAAAAGTGAAAGCTTATTACCCTGTGCTACCATAAACATAATTCATACTCATATTACCACATGCAAAGACACACATGTATAAAAGAACACAATGAACTCTGCAGACTGTAGCCAATTTCTGCACACTGAGACACGTGTGAAGGCACGGTGTATCTAATGGTGCTAAATTCTTTGAATGTCTTGCTATAAAGGAAAAACTGAAAAAAATGCTTAGTTCTGGATATAATTATGTACGTACATATATATTGAAGAGGTTTTGGCTGTTTATTATTATTTATATGTATTTATTTTTTGGTTTATCAGGCCATGATGTAGTTTGTTTATATTATTTTATATACTGCAAAACTTTTTGAGAGATTCTTTAAAACCAATGTATAAGAACCCCTAAAAATGTTCTAAATCTGTTTAGTTTGAAAATAAATGGCTAAAGATGAAGACATAGAATTATTTATGTAATAAAATTTTGCCATATTAAAAAAAATTGCTCTTTTTTTTTTTTTTAGAACTGTGTGTACCTAACACCTGTAGCACATGGGTAAATCATATAAAATTCAAAGCTTTATAAACTAATGGCAGGAACGCCTGTGTTCCAAATCCTCTGTGTGACGTGATCCCACAGAGGCTCAGAAATATGTGCCAAATCATGCTTTACACTTGAAGAAAAAAAAAAAAGATGATGGAGACAAACAACGAAGTGAGACAGTTCTCTACAGAACAAAGTCACAAAGAACAACCAGAATGAGGCAGAGATTTTTGAAACAAAGCAAAATGAGCACGTGTACATTCAAAAAGATTGGATTTGACAAAAGAAAATTGAGACAATAAAAAGTGAAGAACAATTCTAAAAGAACACAGAAAGTATAACAAAAAATACAGAAATCTGTGTTGTCTTAACCCAAAGCCAGTTTACTATCATAAAAATAATAATAATAATAATAATAATAATCATAAAATACTTCTGCTACCTTTCATTTAATTTATGATTGTATATTTTTATTGTATATTGAATTTATGTTGATTTGTTTTTTAAATGAATAAAATTATTAAATAAAAAAAAATAAAAAATAAAAAAAATAAATAAAAACACAACATTTTATTGTATTACAGCATGTAAAAAGGCAGAAGATATGTGTGCACACAGACTTGTCTGCTTACAAATCAGTGCATCTGTAAAATGAGTGTGTTGATTGTTAAAATGAACATGGTGGTGGGGTTTAATAAAAATGAAATATTAAACTCAAAATATAGACTTTGGTCAAAATTACATCAACATGTCAATACTTTGTGATGTAAAACGTGACAATAGGAAAACAAGCCTGAACTTATTTCCCCAGAGTGTCACAGAACTTCAGGTGACATTTTTGTTCAGAGCCAAGAAAGCTGTCATTGTAAAAACTCATTGGAGTCTGTATCTGGCTGATAATTGTGCAACCTGGAATCAATTGGATTTTAGTTTATTTTTTCTGTGGTTGTGGGCCATCTGAGCACTAGCTTGCCTTCAGGCATTGCTTTGTCTCCTCAACTGTAAGGTTGGGCACTGGACCCACCACAAAGAAAAATGGTGGAGCACATTGTTAATCTCTCCCCTCTGCTGCATCCCAGCTGTGGCCCTTCATCCCCACCAGGCCTTTTATTGTAGAGGGAAGTAGCATAGACTTCTGCTTTTACTGCAGCTGTGGAAACAAAAATCACAGTTAAACATAATTCAAAACTTGACATTTTGATACTTATTGATCCATCTCAAGTTTTCAAAATATTTTAAAAGTGTAAGCGTTAAGTTTTTCTGAAGCTTCATGTTATTCTTAAACACCCCCACCCCACCCCACCCCAAAAGTAATTAATAACGATTGAAATTGTTTCAATGTAAGTGTATTTCTCAATTTAAAAATAAAGAAGTGTACAAAGTGTACAAAGATCAAGAAAAAAGTCTTTCAAACACCAAACCCAAAGGAATTGAAAGACCATTAATTCAAGATGACACAGCTAGACAGCTGACTTCAATGACAAAATCAAATAGTGATTAGACCTTTCATTGATCATTGTGCTTGTACTCTCGCAGGGAGGTCAGAGCTGAAAGTCAGGTGGGCAGAACTGGCTGAAATTCTGCATTTACGCCTGCAGACACCTCAGTAAGACAGATGCTTGCCAATGTTAGGTCTTGAACCCTTGTCCTCAGTTTGAATAATTGTCTCCCTATTCACAAAACCACCTTCCATGCTGCAAATAAAATTACTCAACCGGCAGCTTATAAAAGAAAAAAGAAAGTTTCCATTCAATATAAATCATATTGTATTGCTTTACTCTGGTATTTGCTATGTAAATAGGCTTTTTATTTATAGAACAGGAAGCACAGAATATAATTGAAATAAAAACAGAGTTAATAAAATAATGTAGTTCATTTGCTAAACATATAATACATGCAATACTGGGTTCACTATGCAAAGATACCGAAAGGAGCTCAGGGAAAAATTTCTCATCGTTATCTTTGGTGACACATAAGGTCTCTAAACCACCATGTAGCATGGTCTCAGGCTTGGTTGCTAATCGTAAATTCACAGAAATCTATTTGGAGTAAGGCAAATATCAGAAAGTCCTCCACTCGCCTCTCTATTTTCTCATTAGGCAGATAAATGGAAGATAGCTAACACTGGAAGTGAAGGCAAGAACAGATTAGTCTCCCTTCACAAACAACCACATATCCTTGACTTTTAATTAAAAGTGCCATCGCAATTAGACACGGTAGTATAAAGCACTGCCGAAATAAAAAGAGTTCAGGCATGCTATAAAGGCAATCCGGCGCAGTTCCAGGAGAATAAAGCTTTTCACTTTTCTCATTGTGAATGTGAGGAGTTTTCCCCCCCTTATTATTATTTTTAAAACGAAAACTTAAATCGGCTTATAGGTTTTTTGCATAAGCACTGCAGAAGGAGCAAAAGAGGAACCAGTGAGAGGAAAATAAAACTCAAAGTTATCAAAGTGGTTACAAAGGACGTCTAAGATTGAGGTCAGGAGAGGAGGAAAACTATCCTGGCAGCACGATAAATGAGAACAATTAATCAACAGTTAATGTGAATCACACCATTTATTCATCTAAACCATCTGGTTTAACCAAGTCACATTACTGATGTAATGAATCTGTGTAACTCTGACATTTGAGAAAGACAGCAGCCGGTAGTGCCCAACACAGAGGCATCTGCTGAACACTGAGTAACAGTGCTTTTTTTCCACATCTTAGTCATGCAAGTCCTGATCCTGGAAATAGCAGAAGCATGTATTGTGAAAACAGAAACTAGGTCTATGGCCTAGTTGCATTACTTTCTGATGAAACACATAAAATTCTCACTTATTGCCCCAAATTTGAGCATTTGTATAGAAAAAGTTGGTGGCTTCCATACCTTTTTAATAAAAAGCTGAGAAATAACTCTTTATTCAAGCAATTGGTTATAGTAAAGATTTTATATCGACCTAATAAACCAAAACATTTTGTGTTTGTTCTTTCACTATTACACTATTCATTTTTACACTAAGTTCTGTTATTAAATCTCACCCAGATGAGGACAAATGAGAACACATTCCTATTCTCATCCTGGTTTCACTTCTTGCAATTGAATGGCAAATTGGTTGTGGTGATTTAGTGTTCCCCACAGTAATTGGTTTTCTAGAGTGGTGACCATGTGTAGATGAAAAACAATCAGAAAAACTCCCAACAGATGCTTTAAATGCCTAAGGAGACTTGTATAAGTGCATTGGTCTTAAAGCAAACTGTAAACTACCAATCAAATATATTGTTCGGATCAGCAGATTCAGCTTGACAACTCGCCAGCCAGTGATGAACCTTGTTTAACCAGACTGCACAGCCAAAGTAAACGGAACAATTGGGAGAAGAAACAGTCATAAATATTATATTGTGTGTATGCTGTAAGCTAATACACCAAGATAATTTCTGATAAACTTGTAGATATTAATTTGGCTATTTCAGCTGTCAATATTTACAATTGCAAATGTCAAATTTACTGTTTTGGAATTTTGGTGGTTTGGTCTCGTATTTAAATTTATGTAATTTTACTTTTAGCTATAATAAAATTAAAAAAGCAGTATTTTCTAATAAAACCTAGGCAGTGACGTCAACAAGGCTATGCGTGGATAGGCCTATATATGCATGGTTGGTTGTGTGAGATCATCACACAACTGAGTTTAACTGTTTGTGATTTAACAATTGAAATGTTTGAGTTGGGACTGTGAGTCATCTGCATTATGTACCTAACACCAAACCTCGACTTGGAAAACCTAGCTCAACATTTAAAGCAGTAAACCAAGAATTTACCTGCAGAGGAGGATTATTTTACTTGGTGGATCCAGACTAAAGTTTGGTTCCAGCAACAAGACATATGAGGCAACATGAGGACATGTGATTATTAATTTTACATGATACATACACATACGGAAGGGAAAAAGTCCCACTCAAATCGCATAGTGAGGTCCTTTTTCCATTAAATCAGTCTAACTAATATTTGATCTGTGATCTATTCCTTTTCATTTGAAGAGGTTACATTTGTTCTGCTACATCCCTGCCCCCAATTTTTGTACTCTTGTAGCTCAAGAAGCGTATCTCCCCTTCCCCCTGCTAATTATCATTCCATCTGTCCTTATGTGGTGCTAACATGTAATTTTAACACATTATATTTCAACATCACTACTGCATAACACAATGTTTATAAAAGCTTTGGGGTCGTTTTACTAATTGAAGCTCTACAATGATAGATTTGAGTAAAGTGTTAGCTTAAATGTCTCAGTTAAAGTTTCTAGTTCAGGGAAAAAACATTTCTGTTTTGAAAATAAAATTGTTTTATTTTTTAATTCAACCCTGTGACATTTGCTTCTTATTCATTTGTGCCAGTGTGCATTTTTTTTTTAACCTAAAAACACCTACTGGTAAAAAAGTTGCACATTTGTTGAACATTAAACTTTATCTTAGCAATGAAATAAGGTTGCATATTTTGTTTTGGGTGAAATTGAACAGGTGTAACTTCAGAACAAAAATATTCAGTATTTAATTTACTATAACCTAAATAAGTGTTGATAGTCAATATTGAGCATGCTCCACTCTGCTTCCACGCAGTAAAACACAGTTTTCTTACTGCTCATCTTGATGTACCTGTTGGGGATTGACTATTTTGTGACTGTAATATAGATGACTGAAGGTTCTGTTGCACTAAAGACCTGAAAGATGGAAAAGTAGAACGTTGGAAATAGATAGTAATGCTTGAAGGATGTAAGGTTAATGTGGTGCCAAGCTGAGAGAACTTGTTTCTTCCTTTTAGCTGACACTGTACTTGTGTGCTAGAAATGACCTTTGCCCATAGAGGCACATGTAACAGCTGGAGTGAGTCTTCAGCATGTGACCATGTGATCTACTTTAGAAGCTATGGTGCTAAACAGAATGGGCAAGAGTCTGGATTTACCATTACTGTACATGTTAGCAGCATAGCAAAACAAAAGCACTGAAAATGCAGAAATCGAGAAAACTATTAATAATAATGTTAACAGAAATGTTATTAATATTTAGTGTACTGAATATAATCTATCGAATGTGTATTGAAATGTTAAAAAGCTGAGTTATGCTACGGAAGAAAAACAAGAAAAAGTCTCATTTCACAAGTCAGCAAATTTTATCTTATTTACCTCACTCTAAAAATGAAATGTTGGATTTACTCAACCATATACCAGATTTTTAACCAAAGAATATGAGTATGTTGCTTTGAATTTACTCAACTCAGTTAAGTGGAACCAGATGACATAACATGGTTAAGTAAATCCAACATTTAATTTTTTAGAATGTAGTTGTGATCTGACCAGAACTGAATCTAAAAATACAACAGTTTCAAATCAAAATGGGTTTATAAAGCCAATGTAATCACTGTTAATAATTGAATTGGCTAGCAGATATTAGCTTCTTGAGCATTGTTATAGCGAATGTAGCACTCTGCTGAATCATGCTACAAATTTGCACAAATTATTAAATAGTACAAGGTGGTTATGCCTGTAATCTATGTAATATTTACAAGGTGTACAATAATAATATATATTAATTTGTTTTTATGTTTCTATTAGACGAACATGACCTGTTAAGAAGATGGTTAGACAATTTCAGTAGAGTCAAAATTCATTCTAAAGTATTACTGAGCGTGAAGTAAACTATTTCTAAGTGTTGACTGACAGTAAGAAATAATAAAAACACTAACAAAAAGTTAGGGATATTCGGCTTTTGGGCGAAATTTCAGGACGAGCCTAAAATGCATTCAAACCTTTACAGGTGAACTTAATGTGACCTTCTCTCAGCTTTTGAATGCACATGTCCAACTGGTAAATGTTTCACTACTTTTTGCACAAGTTGCTGTTCTCTAACAAGGAGCTTAACTGCAAAATTCACAAAAGGTGTTTGATCCTCGAATCGACCAATAAATGTCCTGAATCAATTAGAGCTAGTGTTAACACAGTCATCCTCATCATGCTGTTCACATTATGACATCATGAGACCAAGACGACACCTAACAATGGATCAAGCAAAAATCAAGCTAAAAGGTTTAAATTATTGACTGACTTTAGGTCTGGTTTAGATCATTGTTGCTTATAAATTATATAATTTCTTGTATTTATCAAGCTGTTTAACATGATTGTTGAATAAAATGAACATAAATAACAAATGTATTAATTTATTGTAGAAATATAACTGATCATTTGTGACACAGATCCTTGCTGTTAATTAAATAGTTGCTATGATTGCTGTGAGCAGAAACTATATTTTAATATGAGAAAATTGTTATAAAATTGTTATAAAAATATATTTTGTATTTGTAACACAAATTCATACATAAATATAGAATAAATGAGAAAATCATTTCGAATCATTCACCATTAGGCACCCAACATAATTATACTACTATGTATTGTTTGTCTTCTGCCCACTCATTTTTAGCCAGATTGGGCCTTTTGAAATGTGTTCAAACAAGTAACCTGACAGAGGATGGCAGCAGTTAAAATAATGATATATATATATACATATATATATATATATATATAGGGGGTTAATTGATTAAATCACCACTAGGCCCAGATATGGTCCAGTGTTTAAAAAACACTGGATGCCTTTTTTAAGTGTGAAAATATTTGACCCTGTCACATAGAAAAACAGCCTTGTTTTCATTCTGACAAATGATCACAAAGAAAGAGTTACCTCACATGTCTGGATCTGATCTATGTGCTTTAAGTTTCTATTTTTTAAAACAAAAAATGGACATGTCTACATTCTGTGTGCAGTCTGTAAGTACAGCTTGCAACATTTGAAAGCAGCTAGATGCTATTTACTGAGGGGTTTTTAAGTCAATAAAAATGCTTTTACACACTCAAAAACACACCATATAGTGTGTCCTGTACTGACCTGAAATGCAAACAAATATCAGCTCGACCAGCTGGTTCAGCTGTACAGAACTGTCAGATCTTGATGTGCCAGTGTTGCAAAGCCTTTAATCACAGGCACATCATAGTGACAGACCCATGTGCTATTTAATAAATCCCCAAGAACAAAAGCATTCTTTTCACAATTTTTCTCAAGTAACTTTTGCAAGCAGCACTTAGGAGAGCTGGTTATTACAATCTCATTGAACAGAGACCTCTGAACAGCTTGTAAAGTTGCTTTGCATCATGTCCTTACTTCACTGAATGCTGACAGCCAAACCATCAGAACTGTGGTCTTTTCTTTAGAAGCTGTTTCAATTATTCACTCTTTCCTTAAAGTGTCAGCACTGTCTTCGTGCTGACAACACCTCTTTTTACTTTCTCTGGCATCTCAGTCTTGTCTTTTGCTGTGTATCAGATGGGCAGGTAACCACACAGACAGACAGGACACTTAAAAGTCAAAGAAAGGAGGAAAAATTCAGAACAAACGGGGGATCAGAAAAATGCTTCTAAATGCATCTCATCATAAGAGGAACTCTGAAAGAAATTTCAAACAATATAACATATTCATTATTCAAATTAGGCTAATTCAACCCTATCAAAAAATAAAAAATCTAATGATGAGTTTAAAAAATGCAATTATTTAAACTGGTTATAAATGCAAATGTGCAGTCTGGCATGGGGGAAATGAGGAGTCAGCAGCAAGCTTCTACAACACATCAGACTCCCGACAGGTTCATAATTTTCTTTAATGGATGTCAAGTCCTTGTGGATACTGTGGGGATTCAGCTGGCCCCTAATCAATGACAAATGGGTCTTAATGCTTCAGGACTTTTTTTTTTTTTAACTACGTGACAATCAGTGCCACAGTTCATATTTAAAATCAAATTAATGTGCCAGTCTAACTTTTTTTTGGACAGTTGTTACTGAATTTTTATATTTATTTATTTTTTTTACTCTGCAGCAGTTTAATGTTGGTTTAACTACTGAACATGGCCAACGAGTTTAATTTTGTGTAGACGAATAAGCAGATATTTGTATAAAAGTATGCAATCCTGCTAGAGTAAAAACTTGTTTTTTTTTTACAAAAGTTATTTCTCATGTGTAAATTTTGCTTATTTAATTCAGACTTTTCACCTGCCTGAAAGGCATCTTTGTACCTGATCCTGATGATTCACAAGCTATTTTAGATCTGGGAATCCGCAACACTAGTGCCTATTCTTAGTGTACAGGGACTAGGGGTTTTCAAGTTCTCACAGCACACTTGTGTAAGCTGCAAGGTAAGCACAAAGAAACTTCCCCCATCTGCAGATGACTGTAACAACAAACTGCACATACATTTTGCTCTGGCAAGACACAAAAATACATATTTTTGGTTGGAGTAACAAAACAAACCTGACTTTAGATCTGTTTGGTGTTTATATGTCATATGCAGTTTATATTTCATCGTATTTCAATTTTACAAAAATGAAGAATTATTTTAATATTATTGCTATTTAAAAAAATGAAATGTGTTTTCCTGTGTTTACCTTTACTGCTTTTCTGAGTTATATAAAAATGATTAGATCAAATCTCTCAAGACTGTGCCTACTAATATTTGCCACCAATCAAAAAATAAAATACACTAGATTTGTAACTTCAAAATCACCAGAATATTACAATTTTAAGCAAAAAGACAAAATAACACAGATTATGTGGATTATTTTTAGAGTACTGAGCAAAGGATTTTGTAGATATATACTGCACTGCTGTTCCCTCGTGCAGAGTCATCCTCCTCCATCTCACACAGTTGTTCTGTATCCTCTGTCCTCACCACAACTGCCTTCATGTCCTCTTTTACTACATTCATATAACTACCTCTTTGTCTTTTTCCTGACAAATAAAACTTCAATGTCCTTCCACCGTTATCTCCCTTTTCTGGACATGTCCAAACCATCTCAGTCTGGCCCCTCTGACTTTGTCTCTCAGTGGTTCAACCTGTGCTGTACTTCTGATGATATCATTCCTAATCCTATCCATCCTTGTCACTCCCAAGGAGAATCTCAACATCTTCATCTCTGCCACTTCCAATCCTGCCTCCTGCATGTCTTTTTGTCAATGCCACTAACTCCAAATACGTTGGGTATCCTTCTCGCATCAGTTATTGACAAGATGAGAATGAGGAGGAGGAGCCTGAAAATGCGCAACAACTAACTGTAACTAACCACTAACCATAGCCATGTTTCCATTCAATTTTAATTTAATTTTTGAGCGAATTTTTAAAATTTCTCAAAAAGGAAATAAATAATAAATGCGACTCAATACATGTTTTCATCAACTGGCTTGAAGCGAATCACCCAGGCTACGCAACGTGTAATTACGTCAGACGCATGTCTGTAGTAAACAGGAAGTAGAAGTCGCAAACTTGCAGGGATACACATCCCAGGACAATGTAGAGAAGTTTTCAGGAACGTGTTGTTACTATCGGGAAAGTTGTACTTATTCTGTCATATTAACTAGTTTTGGTGATGTTACTGCTGTCTGGAGACATAGAAAAATGTAATTCTCTTCACATTACGGGAATAATTGAGGAGATGCCGAGAGCGGGAGGAGGGACAAGC
Organism: Cynodonichthys magdalenae; assembly: GCA_031762555.1. Lineage (NCBI taxonomy): Eukaryota > Metazoa > Chordata > Actinopteri > Cyprinodontiformes > Rivulidae > Cynodonichthys > Cynodonichthys magdalenae. Next base: position 9,640,204 of record JARVJO010000002.1, on the reverse strand, counting down.
TGCAGTCCGATTCCAGACAGGCAGCGGGAACAGCTGATCAACATGTGAGGTAAATGTTCGCTATGTCAGAACTTATTCAACAAATGTGTTTCCATCTCTCCTTTTGCGCATTAACTCTTTTTCGAAAAACCCAAAAACCACCTCAAGCAAGCGTATAAACATTTTTGAGCATTAGAGGAAGTTTTTTTGAATCAGGCTGTTTCCATTCACCTTTTCTAATGTGATACTTCTAAATGCAAATTAAAAAACGTTCATGGAAACATGGTTCATGACCCCAAACTGTAAACTTAACTTCTATTACCCTTGAACATCCAACACCTGACCTTACTACCGAAACCTAAAATCCCTAATCCCTAGGACTAGACTGAGAAGTATTACGAGCTCAGCAGATGTGAGGTTTCACCAAGTATTTGTTTGCTAGTCATTGCTGCCGATGGAGGGAGGCGTGCTCTGTGATGCAGAAGCTTGGCTTGGAGACACAGCCCAGACGAGGAGCTGTCGGATTTACTTAACCATGTTATGTCAACTGGTTCCACTTAAATGAGTTGAGTAAATTCAAAGCAATATAACAGTTTTTTAACCAAAGAACATAAGTATGTTGCTTTGAATTTACTTAACTCAGTTAAGTGGAACCAGTTGAGATAACATGGTTTAGTAAATCCAACATGTCATTTTTAGAGTGTAAAAGGTGGTTTTAAGGTCAACCAGCCATTTTTGTTCTCCTGAATAGCTACCACAGGACACTGTAGGGTTCCTTAAACATGCATGAAGCAATACTCTGGGGATGTTTTGATGAGGGGATGACCTTATAACAAGATTTAAAGATCAAAAAAGTTGATTTTACATGATATTGCCCCTTAGATGGATACTTGAAAAAATACCATAATCCTTTTTATTGTCTTGAAATCAATGTGTATTAAGGGCTTTTTAACATTTACATTTTGTAAAAGAAAATATACTGCTTAAAGCTAAAGAATGCAGTAAAGTAAAGTTTAAATATTTAAAAAAAAAACATTTTAGGCAATTATCTTTCTTATTCACCACACACACACACCTGGTGAAGAGCTGTATGCTCGTTCAGTAACTTCTTTCTGTTTGTTGTCGGGTTGCTCTGATTGGCTTCCATAATCACTGTGGGATGATAGTTCCTTCCTCCTTGAAATTACTCTAGTGGAACAGCAGCGAGTAAACGACAGGAGGCACAAGATGAGTTTGGGAAGGGGAGCATGTACGCTCAACATGCTCTGTCAGCATGGTACCTCCTTAACCTCACATCCCAGCTACTCTCTAAGGCTTTCCTCCTTTTACTTTTGATCTCTCCCTCCTTCCTAAACCACATTGCCTTTCTCATTTGACATTCATCACAAGCATCAACATAAATACTCAATACACACATTTCTTTTAGAGATAAACAAAAAATAAAATAAAAATGCAAAGAAGTTGAACTTTAAAAATAGTTTCTTGGCTCTCTTCAGCACATACATAATTGATCACAGACAGGCTCAAGGGGAATCTCGTTCACGGAAATGTTGATTTCACCCTGAATTTCCTCATATATATATATATATATATATATATAGCCCAATCTCCGTGTTTACCCTGCATAAAATTAATACACTGGACAGTATCTCTAGAGCTTGGAGCTCTGAAATAATAAACATGGCCTTCAATGAATAAAGCTTTTAAAATGAGACTGTTCTCACCCCCCCAAAAAAAGACCTCGCTGTCCTTTTTGCCTGCAGAAAAAAAATGACCTACAACTGTGTGTGATGAATATGCAGGGGGTTTTGTGCTTTCTGAGACTCACTGCGATAGAAAGTTAAAAAGGCATCCTTAAATGTGAGAGTGGGAAATGAAAAAAGTGTGATTTTTAGCCTGAATCATGAATTTATTTTAACTAAACTGAGTGGTTTTAATGGCAGAGCTGGTTAAAAGATTAAACTGTGAAAGACATATTGTAAATGAGTAAGAAATGGTCATAATCGGGTTCTATTTTGTGAAACAATTTATGCATCATTTTATAGACTCTAGGTTAGAGCAGAACCTATGAATCTGAGGGGACTGGAGGACTGATTTTGTCATACACATGAGAAGTCACTTGAGGAATAAGGGAGCGCAGAGTGTTCAGAGGTTTTCAGCTGAGCAATGCTGTAAAAACACCTGAATGTTTCAACTGCATAATCCCATAAATACATTTACACAACTTTGTTTTACATAAAAAATATTTATTATTTTTAAAAGCCGTTGACAGCTGTTAAAATAATTACTTTGTGATTTTAAGGTTTCATCACAGGAAAAAACTGATGAATCATCACTTTAAGGAAAAAAAAAACTTGTTACATCGCACTAGTGTTGCACATTTCTCCTCCTATGTTGAATGTGAAATAATTCGCTCAGAACCCCACCCGCTCAATTTTTCTCCCTCTCAGTTGCAAGGCAAAGATGCCTGGGTGCATTTTGTTTCTGTCAGAGTGATTAATGACTCTGAGTAATATTACAGCTCATATGGATATGCGAAGGTGCATCTCTACAGCAGCCAATCGATAAATCTGTGATCCTTCAACCTCCTACGGAGCCAGGAGATTTAAAGGCCACATGAGCATTATTGAATTCCAAAACATATATTCCTATGCAAATTAATAAAAATGTACCTTAAATATGGTTTAAACTTGTATAACGAAACCATAGATAAACCATAGTGACTCTTCATGCTGTCAGCCTGTTTAGTTTTCTCTTGTGTGGAATCTCACATTTTTTGCACTGCTTGTTTTAACTAAGGATAATATAAAACTTGATTAGTTCAAACTTAAAGTGTCTCTGTGAGTGCACATTAAATTACTTCATGGTAGAATCCTTCTCAAGGAAGCAGTTGGACATAAAGTGCTTTGGTTGTAACAATCTCTGGTGTAAGAAGACTCATATTACCTAAAATGACAAAGTCAGTGTAAGTTAGTGCAACTGTGCCACTATATAGGAAAAAAATAGTTTAAAACTGTTATTGTTACTGAACCCTGGTTACTGCTACCAAACTGAACAAGCTGGATGCACTAGTTTCAAATATACCAAGGACATATTCACACCAGAAAAGTCCTTTGGTGCACTTGTTTGGTCTGGACTAAATAGCAAATTTTATTTTTTCTTTTAGTGCGGTTTGCATTCACGTTGTGCTTTTTGCAAGTGGACTATAATTTATAAACAAAGCAACGCAGGTGACGTCATCACTCCCATTCAACAGCAATGCAGGACAGAGCACAGACAGGAAATAAAAATGGTGCTGTTACTACAACTGACTATTAAGAATACCAAGAGCAGCTCATTCAGAGGCGGTTTTGCGATGATAAACTTATAATTTTGGGATGGCGTTGTCAAATGTGTGTTGCAACTGAAAGGAGACAAGATGTTCCGTGTTCTCTGACCCACAACGGCTCATTTTTTGTAGCGCAGTGTTAACACTGAAGGGCTAATGTTGCTTAGCAATGGTGGCTCGTGAAGTCCAAAATGGTGCATGTTTCCTGTGGTTGGTTTGGTTTGAGGCTGGTCTGTATTCACACCAGAAGCAAAGCATGTCAGAGTTCATTTGGATGTGGTTGATTGATCCGCACCAGGGTTCGCATGAATGTATTTACACCTATATAAAAGGTCCAGACCAACAGGGGAAACAAACTCAGGTCTGTTTAAAGCCGACCAAATGTGTCAGGTGTAAACACACCCTAAGCTTAAGTATTTGTGTGTATCATTTTTAAATCTATCAAATTTTGCTATTATTTTGTGAGAATTTACAGTAAAAAGACGAACACTGTGAAATTTTGAGCTAATTGTTTTTTTTCTGTCAACTACTTTGCCTTTGTATTTGTAAAGTCCCCAGTTGTTGGCACAACACTGATACATTCCTTGGGTTTTTGAAACATTTTTACATATATCAGAGTTGGGTGGCTAAACCAGCAAAAAATAAATTATTGCAAAGGTAATGAACTAAAAAAAAATGGACTGAAACACTGAAAAAGTGCAAAGAAAACTAAACTTTTTGAGAGCCTGAAGAACTATTGATCAAAACCACATTGAAAGATTACAAGTAAGTCTGCCTCTATTGAAGACATATAAAGTATTTTTTACAGCACTATATGTTAGATGGAACACAGCTTTTAAGAAAATTCACTTTTAGGCAATGCTATTAATGTTAAAATTCAGTTTAAAATGGATATGAAACTGCACAGAGCTGTTTAGTCACAGGAGCCTTGTTGAAAAGCTCCACTGAATTTCACTGACTCCTGTCCAAATGTCATTCTCTCCCTATTTCACATCCTTTTCTTTGTCCCCACCTGGAGACATCCTCCATTATCTCTTTACAACATTGCCTATCCTCTCTGTGAATAAAATTCTGAACCATGCTGAGAATTCTCTGCTCCTAATTATTGCATAGAAATAAATGAAGGAGGGGTACAAACTCTCCAGAGAAGCTCACGCTGATCTCTACCGCAGAGGCTACTGTCTAACCAGAGGCATTACCGCTCACCCACATCAGTCTCATCGAGTGCTGAGGTTTCGCTTCACTTACAGCTTTATATATATGAGCTCTTAATAGAGAGTGATTCATTGATATTCTAGCCAATCTGCCTGGGGACTTTGTAGAACAGGCACCAGCAGAAGAGAAAAATGACACACACACAAAAAAATAAAATAAGCGACAGAGAATAAGTGGGAGAGAAGGTTGGAACTGGAAAAAGTTACCAAATTTGCGGTTGCGTACTGAGATGCCATGGGGGATAAAACCATCTCTTTCAGATAAGCCACTGCGATAGACTTTAGATTCGGTCTACTTGCACCCACCTACCCCACCAGCCTTTTTATTCTCTCCCTGCTCTCCCTCATTCGTCCTCTTTTATTCAGTGACTCAACCATCATAAACAGAAGCCGGAGAGAGATGAGCAGCTGGCCTGATCTCGGCAGGGCAAGGAAACACATTTGACAAAATCCAATTAGGTTGGTCAAAGGTGAAGCTTGCCAGACTTTCTGTAGAGTGTTGAATAGTATCAACGCTGCACAGATGACCAGAGCACTGCTGCTCCGGAACACTGTGTGGACGCTCCTGTTCCATCTTGCTGTTCTGATTCCTTTTATTCATTACAGAGGTTCACTCTAAGGAATCAGTGCTGATCGAATTTGATCATTCAGCTACATTTCCCCGGTTTAATTTAGTTAGTTTTGTAATTATAAAGCTCAGGCTCATTTAAATAGCTGCCTGAAAAAAAGTCATATTGTTTTACATTTTTCAATGAGTGAATGACATTGTGCAGACTTTCATTTTAGGTACCTTTATGGAGTTTGAAGTTAGCTGTCACACTATTTCAGCAGCTAACGCTTTAATATGCAACACCTCATGGAGCCAAAGCACCAATTGAAGCTATTATGCAATGTTTAATTCTCTAATAGATTTATTAGTGGGCGGGAGTGGGCCTATTAACATGGGTCTCAGGAAAAGAATCAAGGGAATGATCTCTGCATCTGCTTGCTACCCTTGAATGTCAGCCTCAAAATGGAACTATAAATTACTGGAGTCGATTGAGCATAGGAGAGAGGTATCAAGGGAAAGTCTTTTGTTCTCCAATCTGGTGTGAGATCTCCATACTTTACATGCATAGAATCTAGTTTACATTTTCACTTAGTTCAGGTGTAATAATAAGTCAACTGCTTCTCTGCCGATTTACCTTTCTTTATTTTTCATCCAGTCTCTAATGACCTTTGCTTTAAAAAAAAAAGTGTGGGCGGGAGGTTATTTTCCAAGCACATGTTTCAGTTCTATACCACAATCAAGTAACTATGTTACCTTCAGTTGTTCTGAAAATGCTATATCAAAAATAAAATTGAATTTGCATCTTAGCTTATATCTAAATGCCTTGAAATTGGCATCTGTCTCTTTAAAAACATCCTACCATTTCTGATATTCCCACTTCCGTTAGTCTTCACATCGATGCTTCAGGGGGAGGGGTGCTCTGTGGGGTGGGAGCTCAGCTGGGGACTGAGCTTCTGGGAGGAGCTTTGTGTAAATAGGTGGTGCTTTGTACCAGCAAGTGTTTAGTCAGTTCCACGTGGTTATCATGAGAGATTTAAGGATTTCTCAAACAAGAACGAATGAGTCAAAGCAACACTCTGGGTATGTTTTTGATGAGGAAATAACATTATAACATAATGTAAAGCTCAAAAAAGTTGATTTTGCATAATACCTCCCCCTTTAAGGGTGATAGAAAAATGGTAAAGTTTAACACTGCATCTTTGAAGTAAGGTAGAATAAAAAATGAGTCACTCTGGTGGCACACTGCATTTAAGCAGCACATGCTGTAAAACATTTTGAGAAAGATGGCTGTAGTTGATCCCTCAAATACTCATGTATGTATTAAATGAAACTCAAAGGCTCTCCCTTCATTTATCTGCAGTAGTTGTGAGTTTATCAGACCCCATGAACAGCTTCACAAACAATCTGTTCAGTAAATTAAAATGTGAGAAATTTGCAAAAAAAATGGTTATCAGCAAAATATGTCCCTAATTGTAAATTGATGGTTAAAGGGATTTTCCCCACCCTTGACATTAGTTGTTATTATTCAGTAGTCAAAGAATATAGTTTTGTTTTGCTTTTTTACTTAAAAAAAATCAGATGAACAAGGTCTATCAGAACAATATTCATAAAAATGCTTTATGGTTTTTTTTTTCTCAACAAGCAGTTGCCCATGGGACAATCATAAAGAACATTAAATCTCACAAAACGTCTTTTTCCATACAGTTTCAGCTTTGGGATACCCTCAGTCACTTTTGCTTTATGTTTTTTTTTATTTGCTGTAATAAATTTCAAGAAATTTCATAATAGATTTAATAAATGTTGTGAAATTTAAACAACCCACATGACAATTTTGGTCAAAATACACAGCATTGCCTTGATGTTTACTCACTGCTACTTATTTTCAGAACAACTGCTCATTTATTGTTTTTGCCATTTATCTTCTAACGCCTCTTCCTTCCACCTCAGTGGACCTACAAGGCCAAACTTCAGTAACCCAATAGCCTGTGGTGCATGTGTACAATTTTCATTTCTCACCAGTTCTGTACATTTCTCTCGAAATAGATAGCTATGAATCTTCATTGCATCCAGTGGTGTGGAAAGCGACCCCTTCCTAAATGACTATTGATGATGATGCCACACTGTAAGGCATCTGAACACAGTATGGAAATCGTGCGACAAGCTTAGAGAAGATGAGGGAGGTGTGTGGCTGGCTTAGTATTGTGCAATGGTATGGATAGGTTGAGGGGTGGGGATAAATCTACCTATTGTTTGAATGTAATTTTCTTCCAAGGAAATGCACTGTGTGGTAAAACATATCTGTAAATGACATATTTAATGCCCCAAACTAAAAAAAAAGCAGTTGTTGGTCATTGGGCATTAATAAATTGGTGACCTTACCAGATTCAGAAATGAAAAGAAAAAAAGAAAAAAGAAAACATTCCTGGAAGCTGGCTTTTAGTGATAAAGATGTGCAATCAAGCACATGTGCACATACCCATTTTAGATCTATTTACACTTTCTTTGGAAATCCATGGTTAATTTAATAAGAAGAATAGAATGGAAAACAATTGGAGTGCACAATTTTGTTCTTTGGCTGGCTTGACCTTCCTGTGGGCAGGAAAACAGAGTTGTTGAGTGTAGAGTGCAGTATTTATTATCAAAGATACCAAATAAGTGGCATCCAAGGTCCTTCTTATGCTCCTTTTTCTTCTTTTACAGCTGTAAGATACAGCTTTTTGCAGCGAGCTTCTAGGTCCTGTGTGTGCTGGTGATATCTAGTCCCCCCATGGCCTATTCAACATGTCCTTGGTTACATGAGAAAAATGAAAAGTTGCACAAACAGCGTGAGAATCATTGGTGTGTGACGCTGGAAAAAGATAAGCAACACTGCCTAACACTACAAATTGCATTAATCTAAAACATGTAGAACCAAAGTGCAGTGCAGGAATTCAGTCAGACACCACAGCATGTGAGTTCACTGATTAGTCTCTTCCTTTTGATTGGATTAATCGCAGAACTCAGCTGGAGCAAAAGATGTGTGAGCACAAATTTACTGGCACCGTACCCAGAAATTTTAAGTGCTAAATGTCAAGTTGTTTCCTTTATTTTGGTTGTAGTTTTAAAATTGTAAACATTCACAAAATTGTGTTTGTTGTTTCATGATTTCAACTTTTGCATTTGTAAAAATTTGATTTACTTTTTTTATTTCTTTTTTTCAACGTGTGCAAATGTTTTAATCCTTAAACCTAAATCGTACACATCTAAATTGGAATGAGTATAATTACAGGCACAACAGAATGATGGGCAGTTTGCAGATGTTAATAAATAAAACAGAATTTGCGTTATAAATAGAAATAGAATGTGCAGTGGTCTTTTATAAATGCTGCTCCTCTGGGGAACTTTCTAGTATGAATTGCTGAAATTGTGTTTCCTATCTGGTTTGACATTGACAGTTTAATGGAACAGTCAGGGGTAAAGCTACAAATACATCAATTTCTGGTTGGAACAAGAATGAAAATCTGACTTGAGTACATGACCACATATGTTTCAGTGAGTATGATTCATAAGCCAAGACCATAAACACACATGGTTCTGGTTTATGAATCACCCGGTGTGAGGAGAAAAAAATGTGTAAAATGGTAATAAATTAATTTGATATGATGAAAAATGAGGGGTCTGCATAATGCCAGTGGTGATTACGACTCCCAAAATTATTCCACAACAGTGGATGTGATTAAGATGGCCACTGTAACATGAGCAGAAACTTCTGCTTGTGTTACATTCATTTCATTCCAACTCGCCTGAAGGTAAATTAAGCATAAGCAAAATGACCTAAATGGCATTTTTTTAAACATTTTTATCAACTGCTTTTTCAGGGTTTTAGACTAAAAAGCAACAAATTTTACACTTTCCCTTTTTCCACTGCATGCAACATATTTGTGTTGTAAAGGAGCATTTAATATTGTTGAATAAAGACTTTAGATTTTTGTGAAATAAACAGGTGTTCTTAAAAGTGTAGCTTAGACCCTTGCTGTTTTGATTAACATTTTATTGCATAAATATATTTTTAGTTAGTAAAAGAATAATGGTGAACGGTCACTGTTGTGGAAAAACCTATTTAACAAGGACAAAAACACGTGATTCAAGGAATAAAGGCATTTCTTAGACACAAGAGCACAGAAGTTAACACCATCAGATGCCATCAGGCTGTCTATTAACATCTATGCTAACAGGCAGATCTAATGACTAACTTCATATAACATACAGATCAGGGGTCGGATTTATAAAGCTTGCGTACGCACAAAACGAGCCCAGAAACTTGCGTACGCCACTTTTCACGCA
>JARVJO010000002.1:9619522-9630710 GCA_031762555.1 Cynodonichthys magdalenae | reverse complement strand
CATTGACTGTTTATGGTTAAGAGTGGGTGTGTAGAGGGCAGAACCTGAGGAGGGACCTTGTGCGCAAAGTCTGCCGACCAGCTGTGATCAATAAACGAAAAGTGCTTGAAGGTGTGCGTGCGCACGGTTTTATAAATCTGAATTTTTTTTGGGCGTACGCCATTTTCACCTTTTGGTCGTACGTTCACTTTTAGTATGGTTTCCACGCAATCCTTTATAAATGAGGCCCCAGATCATGATGTCACTCCCAGGCACTGAGGTCAAAAGAAAAGAAAAATAACAGTGATAAATTACAATGACAAGTGTGATTACTCCAGATCTTGTCGTAGAAATAAAACATCCCTATTTGTTGATAACCAAAAAAATATAATAAAACACAGTGACATGATGTCATTGAGTTAGTTAAATATCTTATAACCTGACCTAAATAAGAACAGATCAATAAGTATCATTCCATTACAGTCACCTCAGAGCTTAAAGATTTGTTCTATTTGGAGTTTGCATGATGTGTTTGTGCAGAACCTTTTCAGAGGCTTATATGCTCACCTTGAGCCCATATGAATTTGTCATTCTCTAGATGTTATGTTTTCCTCCCACATTGTAAAGACCTGCATGCAAGGCTCGTTCAGAATTGACAGGTGAGAGTGCACGGCTGTTTGGTTCTCAGCATCAGGCCTGTGATAGTCTGGGGGCCCTCTCCAGGGTGTTCCCCGCCTCTCACTCCATGTCAGCTGGGACCGACTCCAACCTGCTGCGATCCTGACAAACAGACACACAAATTTGATTGATCTGACAGATTACTGTGTTTACAGTCCTGACATCTCCCCAGTGCGCAAAGTACCCTGAAACACTACCATGAAATCAACACTTTTACCCTTTAAAATCCACTTAGAATCATGATGGCCAGTGCAGTTTCTGCCTTGGATTCTTCTGTATTGAGACCAATCTTTGCTAAAAGCTTAAAGTCGTCCAATTCTCCCACTAAAGGCACAAAGTCAACCACCACAGAACCTTATAGACTGTGGCAGGGGATAAAAGACCCTAATCAAGACCTTAATACACCACCAAATGCACATTACTTCTTGTTTAACTTGAATTCCAGCACCAACAACATTTCTGCTATTCTTCCTCCCACTCTTCTGTTTTCTCTTGGATCATTGATGTGGAATAGCATGAAAAGGTAGGCATTCGTGTCACAGAAGATTTTCTGGAGACCTTGACAGAACGGATGGGTCTCCATTACTGTAATGAGGCTACAGGAATGGCTGCTGCGCTTCCCTCATTTACGCCATCTCAGCCCGCGCCTCCTCTAGGGGATACACTCTTTCCTCTGTAATAGCCTACTCAGTCTTCTCATTCTCTTTTTCTTTTGCTCTTTACTCTCATTCCCTTTTTACCATGCCAGAAATTTACAAGAGGTATGGACATTTGTGTGTAGCTGTGTGTGCAAAAGGTAAAAATGCCTCACCTGGGACACTTACAGTTAATGAGAATTGAATACCATGAACGGAGAGCAAAAATGTGAAAAAGGTTTTGTCTGAAATTTTAAAGTGTTGGTAAATTGGACAGTTAACTATTTAGGCAGGAAGATTGGAAAACAATGTTTTTCATTTTCTCTGTATTGATGAGACATGAAGTATAATTTGCAGAAAATAAAATAAATTCGAATTGACTGTTAATTTCTGTGTTTTTTTCAGGATGAAAAAAAAACTCTTTATGGTTGCCTGTCTTCTTGTGTTTATACTACCCAACAAGAACAATCCATGATTAGTAGATGTTCTTGAATTTCTAATGGTTCATTTCAGCGCAGTGTTCTACATATTATTCAATAAACTTTATTGATTAACAGCAGAAAAGCTTGACTCTTCAGGTTATTGTTGTGCATGAGTGAAATCAATTAAAACAATCAAGATAATCCTGATTACTGAATCCATCTGTGTTCCATCGAAGCAGTAAGTGATTGCAGAGTTTGTGCTCTAATTTTATTCCTGTTATTGCTTCAATTATAAAAGGCTAGTGTGTTCTTTTTTTTAAATATACTTGATTTTTATTTGACTCATCCTACAAAGTTGATCTTTTTGAAGGCAAATGTACATGATCAGACAAGAGCATTTTCAAATCATCTATTTCAAAAAAGTGTTTGATTTGAAAGGTTTTGTGCATGCAAATTTTTTCTAAAATTTTTAATGTGAACGATAGTTTGAAGTTTTGTTCTAAAAATGTAGTTCTAAATTACTTCCAGTGCATGCTTTGGGACATTTCTTTGGCTCTGTCATCTACTTCCCCATTATCCAAATTCATCTCATATCAAATATAAGGAACATGTTTGCTGCAAATATACCAAGTCTATATGTGTGGAGGCATCAGAAATCCTCAGTGAAATGTTTTAGAGAACACAAAAGTCACAATAATAGACTGAGATGTTTTTTTGTTGTTGTTGTTTGTTTTGCTTTTAGAAAAAGCTAAATCTCAGAATGCAAAAACTGCAGTATCTTCTCATCTGTTGCCATTAGATATAAATTGTAACAAAAAATAAACTATTTTCTAAACACTGTAAAATGTAGTTTTTAGGATTTCCTGGGCAGTTGTTCAGTCAGAAAATACCGCTCAAACTCCTTACTCAGTTTTATTGACTTGAAGTATCTGGATGTAAATTTGCTCTGATTGGACTAAAAAAATTATGATTCATTCAAGAACTGTTGTCTCATCTTAAATAAAGAAATATTGAAATATATATTTTTGACACCAAAACTCAACCTTTGGTAAATACATTAATTTTAAAGTAAAACAAGGCCAAGTTTAAAAATATGTTACCTAACAATAAGAGCAAAATAAATCTAAGATATTTATTTTGGGTTTCTAAAAGCAGAAAAAAATCTCAAGTTAATTTGAAAATTAAAAAGTGCAGTTAAAGGTTGAAATGTCAACCACATGCAACAGTCCATTGTCGTATAAGCACACACAATAATATTTAATTGACTTTAAATTATGCTGCAATGTAAATGTAATCTATAAAAGATTCTAATTCCTAAAGTTCAAATCTCAATGATTAATGCCTTTATACTTAGGAATAATGAAGACCTTAGAGAGTTCTTCATTATTTTAATTCAGTCTGTAGGTCATAGGGCCGAAATGCAAATAGCACAACATTCAGACAGCTTTAGATACAGGAAAATGTGTTAGCTTTTACATTTCAAGTCAATACAAATACAAGATTAGTACTGTACATGGTCTCTATACACAGATTCTACCTTGATTATTGAAATGCAACAAGACATCTACACAGATATTTGAGATGTTTTAAAGCAAACATAAAGCTTTTTATCCAATGAACCTGATTTTAAGTAATTATCCCTGAAATATCCTAACTTTTTTCCAAACCTAAACAGGTAATTTTATTTTACTTAAGAAAAAAAAAGAAAAAACAAAAACAGCTTTATCTAAGTTGAAATCACAACACAAACAGTGCCTTGTTTGTAAGATTAAAGACTCTTGCCTACACACACAATAACACTAACAGTTTGGTTTGTTAAAAAGCATGTGATCATTCGTTTTGGTCTAGAAAATGCAGAATTGGGGATCCGTAGTGCAATCTAGAGTCTCTAACAAGAAGACCCATGTGATGCTGCACAAACACTCTCTATTAAAACAGAATTCAATGAAACAAAATCAAGGTGCATGACATTTTACTGTGCGAGTGCTCCAGTCCCAGACGTTAGAGCTTAAAATGTTATTGATCAAATTTTAGAACACATGGAGAATGAGAATTGCCTGGCAAGGCTTTTCATAGTCCCTCAGGTACCTTTTTAGGTGAGTCTGAAATCCTTCCTGACCCTTTCACCATTTATACACTTTATACCAGCAAGACGCACAAAGTGAGTGCAAACACACAGAGAGAAGCTAAGGTACATGTTTGCACATTCTTCCCGAAAATAAATAGCTTCAGCAATGTATGTTATTATCTTAGAGTGCATCTACTGTATTGTATTCCATTAAATAAAGTGTTTAATCTCTATTACCTTGTAAATTAATGACACGTGGTTACTTTACCCTAGGGTGCAGGGTCTCTTGAGTAAGATCAAGTGAGCTAATTAAAGCATTGCCACAAGAATTCCTTTTATCAAATTTCTCACTCTAATTGGAGGACAGGATATTAATTTTCAGCATCTGCATAGCAAGTCTCACACATGAAGATTTTTTGCAGTTTCTGCAACGTGCCTCAGTTGTCAAAGTAAACATACTGAAATATTGAGAGAATTTTTAGTATTTTGCTGCAACATTTTGCTTAATTTAATGCTTTGGCAATAATGCTCTGGATGGCTGAACAGTGAAGGATGGTATGTACTACATTTTTAAACACTAATAAATTATTCTTTACCAAAAAAAAATAAATGGGGTGGGTGAGAGGGGGGGGGGGGCACCCAGTCAAGTAGATATTATCTGAAGATATGTAAATAATTGTAGATGACAACCGTTAGCTGCCATCCTACCATTTGAAGTTTTTGTTGGTGGCAGATACACCAACTCTCAGCACTGATTTATTCTTCTGGACATTACAGTGACCAAAATGCCAAGTTCAGCATCACAGCACCCGGCTGCTAATTTCCATACAAAACACATGTGTTAACAGTGAACCTGTGGAACGGAGCTCCTTGTAAAGGGAAACAACCAACTCAGCAGCTCAGAAACTGCTTTGTTTCAATGGTCACAGATTTATGGGACAGTTGACCCTTTAGAAGAGAACAGTCTGCTCAGCAGCTTAGAACAGACATTGTAAGTGCACACCAAAGGCTTGAAAATGAGCTTGAAGGTGCTTGTTGTGTCTGCTTAATCAAACAGCATAAATTACATGTACAGAAGAATTGACTTTAAGACAGATAGCTATCCCCACCTTTTGTTTTGAATGATTTACAAAAATGTTATACTTAAATTTATTATTAAATAAAATACCTAAAAATGTGTCATATGTGCACTGTTTTTCTGAAATATCAGTTTGCTGATCTACAAGCATAAACATTACCCGTTAATTCAGTAATGTCGTCCATCAGCAGAGTACAATGAAGCTGCAAACAAGCAGACTTCCTGATCAGCAAGAGTCTGCAAGTTACAAAAGTCATGAGCTTGACTGTTTGTTTGTCATGGACTTAATTACCTGTTCAGTTAAATAATTTAATACGTAAAACGTGAAATATTAGAACTAACGACTAATTTTTCAGAAAATAAAACAAAACAAAACACGTGAAACTGCGGATAACACCACCTTAACTAAGTAAGTACTAAAGTGCTTAGTAAAGCAAAACTTAAAATACTTTAAAAACAAACAAAACAAACTGAAAAATATTCTGGTGCAGTGAGCCGTACTGCATGACTCCTTCAAGTTAGAAATTCCAGGTCAGTCATTAATGATGTGGAATAGCAAAATATGCATTTTAAAAATTGCTAATGATTTTTGTGCAAATGCGTTTGTAGTTAATGCCAAGGTCTGATGCAGTTTGTCTAATGATTTTTTTCTTTTGATGACTGTTTCTCCTTGTTTCATCTGGATGGGAAGTCATTTTATTATGAAATAGAATCAAGGGAATTTCATATAAAGTGTAAAAAATTAGTCAAGAAGTCATCATTACAAAGAGGCTTTGGTGTGTTCTGTGATACGATAATTTATTCAGACATCCCTGAACCAAAATCCGTGTTTTATCCGTGTGTATCTTCCTACATTAACAACTGTTAGATATTAATCCTTTAAGGAGATACAGGCCACAGATCAAAGCAAAAGCTTAACAAATGTCTGTTTGCCAACATAGCTCATTTCATCTTGAAACAGCACACATTTCACACTGTTTCATCTTCCAATCAACTTAACACATGCCTTGAGATGACTGGAATCCACTATTTTTCCCTCACTTTGAAGGTCAGCCAACTAACTTTTAAAGTTATTGTCCAAAAACGGGCTCAGCAGTGGTGGGAAAACATTTTCCCTTTCAAGAGCTACCTTACTGGATATTTGAAATTTCTCATTTGGATTTGACAGGGAGCTGCTGGAAGCCGAGCAGCATCAGTCAGGGACAGTTCTCTGGCTGTGGCTCCAATCTCTCATTTTCTCTCTTCTCTGCAAATACGCCCCCGTACCTACTCGCATAACCCAAAGACAGTCAGGCTGCGCTGCAGTGTGGGCTTTCTGCTCACAGCGACGCAGCATGTTGGCAGCCAGACAAGAGAAAGGTAGTATAGCTGAGCCTCACTTCACATCATTGTGCCAGGTGATGTATATTTGTTGCTGTAAAGCTTTGGTTGCACGCCTGGTTGTGTTACAGTCTTCATCGTTGGAATACTTAGCTCAATCCTGAAGTTTCACAAAACTAAACACCCTAATAAAATTCATTAAAATAGTTTTGAAAGCAATTTAAATAAGTGCCTAAATAAATGCTTTTCAGCATTGTAATTAAACACTGATTAGAGAAAGATGTTTGGTAAATTTTTTATTAAACTCTAATGACATTTCCATGAGCTGTGGCCCATGACAATGCCCTTTAGTCCTCAGACATTCATGAAGTAATTAATAGTTGACTTAGAGGGATTATATTACAAGAACATGCCTTTGTTTTGGTGACCTTGGAGAGGTTGACTAATCTCTCTAATTGAGTAGTTGTAAATACTTTTGTTCCTACTTTGCCCCAATGTCAATTTGCTTCTATTTTTTTAGGGGTCAGTACCCTAAAATGTTCATAAGAAGGCTGACAGTATTATTATAATCTATTCATCTAAAAGCTATTTGGCACTTAATCAGTCTCTATGTTGGATCACGCAACTTTGCTTATAACTTATGAATTCACAGAAAGGAAAAACAGATAGCTTTGCTTTAAATTCACACCTAATGACAAAAATAAGGTTTTCTGTGTTCTTTTGTCTGTAGAGCTCTGCACTGCTGCAGGAAAACATGCTAAATATTCATGCTTTAATGGTATTTTGGCATTGTACAATAAAATGATGGATTTCTCTGTCAATGCCCAACTTGAGAATCCAGTTTAATACATATTTAATAAGGTCTCTTAAACATTTTTTACATTTTGTCATATTCAGTGATGCATGCCATCAAACTCCTGGGAAAAGTGCTTCACGCCACCTCTATTGTTCTCACCCTCACCACGCCCGGTTTGTTCAACTGTCATGGGTCTATTTTTATTATGAAATCACTTTAACCTTGGCTCAAATGGATGGCTGCAGTCCTGAAGCACCTATAATGGCGGATGTTCAGGTGATTTATTAGTAAACAAAGACATGAATTTAAATGATATGATTGTAGCTCTCAAAAATATGTCTGGAGTGTATAGATGCGCCTGAACTAAGTGGGATGCATTAATCACATCATCCCCGAGGCTCTGTCAGTGAGCACTAAAGCGAATGTTTCTCTTCATTCACAACAGAAGAAAGAACATGAAAGGTACATGCTCAGGAAATAATTCAATACGCAAACATTACGCCTGCACAGTAACTTGCAGAACGTTTATTGATAGTGGAACATTTAATGATATTTAATTTAGATACGCCTTTGTATTCTATTCAAATATATGTAGTGAGAATAATTTTTACTAAACTCAAAAGAAAATGTTTGCAATGGTTTGAGTTGACAGTAAGCAAAAATGTTCAATGTTGCTGCATTTTCTTGAATATGGATGTCTTTTTGTATTTAGATAGACTCCTTTACCTTTTAGAACTTGCAGAATAACCAGTCTCTGACACGGGAGGAGCCAGAGGGGTGGCCAGGGTGGTAAGTGCCTCCCCTGGCACCTGATTGGACACCCCAAGGGCCACTCCTAAATGATTGACAAGTGAGGTGGGGCTTGCATGTGGTATTTCAAAGATGGGCAGTTAGGGCAAAACATGAGTAAATATCTGTGAAGCAGCTGTATTATCTGCATACATGTCAACCCCTTTGAATGTTTACCTGTATGAGCCCCAAAAATCCAAAATTTTTGAAATAATTTGTACTACTCGCACCCACAAAAAGGGGGATGACAGCGCCTGCTGCAAAGCAGGAGGAAAAGAGAGCAGAAGGGGGAGGACTTATTTCTAGTCTTATTTCTAGCAGCAGAACAAGTTGGAAGATGGTTATTTGATGTTGTTTATTGTTTTTTTAACTTCCTACAGGCTCTGACATGTTAAATTATTTTGAAACTGAGGTTTTGAAAAAATTTGTAAAACTTGAAAAAATCCGTAAGATTGCTCTATAAGTACGTATGCCTGCAAAATGATGGAAAATCCGTGTAAATTATGAACAATCCGTACAACTTGACATGGATGTACCTGGCGTAGAGGGAACCTGTCAGTGTGAGAAAAAAAAAACTTTTCTGTACCACTGAATTAATACAAACAACTGTGTGCAAAAGTTCTGGGTTTAAGAACCAGTTAATAAAATGTGAACAGACAACCTGATGGCCCTGTGTTAACTAAAATAAACTAACTTTCGGCTTTGTCTTAAAATAATTGCTGAAGTAAAGCTCTTTTTAAAATTACCAATTAGCAATTAGTTTAGATGGGACCAGGAATCAGCATGTTTTTTTAATCATTCTTACCAACAATTACACAAAATTCCAGCTCATTATCTCCTAAATTAGATGCATTTTATGTTAGATGTGGTGACCACCTTGAATTTTAAAATCCAGAGTTATTTGTTTGTTGTCCCCCCTAAAAAAACACCTTGGCCACCCCTGTGTCAACTCTTGCAAAAATGTCTAGCTCCTCCCCTGCACTGATGCTCCATTTTAAGGCAATAATATCTCTAAAAGGCTGTTGGAAACACATTAATCAATAAGAAGAATGGAACATGACACTTGACAATAATAATAATAATACTACATGACAGTAATCATTTAGATATGCACTTATCTTTCCGTTCCATGCTCATACGCAGAAGCCCATGTGTTTACAATATGTCTTATTTATACCAATAGCAATCTCTTTAACAAACATTGCAGACAGGTGAGTACACAAATTTAATATTCACACAATTAAAAGAGGATTGTTGAAATATCTCACCACATAAACTTATTATCAACCTAATTGCTTAAAGACATGTTCAACTTTTGAGTTAAGCATTTATGTTTCAGGGATGTGCATTTTTTTTTTCACAGTTTTGCAATGACAAGAAGAAGAAAAAAATCCCGGGGGAAACCGAGTTACATGATTGTTCCTAACCTTCCACTTCACATCCCATTTCTACTGTTTTAGTCCACAGCAGGTTGTCTTTGTACACTACACCTGAGCTTCCCAGCCTTCCATAGGGTATTTTTTATACTGCTAGTATATCTTCATGTTTTTCACAAATGTATCCCTTGTATGTGTCAAAGCTCCAACAAGCAAGGATGTAAGAGATTTAAAGAAAAGATTGTGGTGGATTTTCCATAAAAAAGGTGGAATACAGAACTTAAACAAGAAAATTGTGTATTGTGGCAGTTTATTATATATAAGGTTCACATATTGAACAGATTGCAATGAATACTAAAGATGAAGTTTAGGCAGAAGTAAAATGCAAAACAAGAAGCACATATCTGCATGGGGGGGTTGTGATTTGTGGATATTTTGACCCATGAGCCAGTCAGCTTCCAGGAAGTGCCTGTGATTCAGGCGTGCACAAACAACAAGATCAATCACTGAAAAAGAATTTCATCATCAATAGTTGCTTGACTGCCAATGACCAAAGCAAAAAGACTTTTTGATTTGGTAATTTTATGATTTTTACTGTACAAAACCAACATTCAAAAATGAGAAAGGCAAAGTAGACATTTGTGACAGAGTTTCTAAAAATGTGTTTTAATTTTCAAACATCTCATATGACATCACTTCCAGAAGTAATTTTTGCTTGAATGCTCTTGCTGCTATAGGTGGCAGTGAGTCATAGCTGTTGGGATTCAGGGGAATTTTCACCATGTTGAATTATGCTGTTGTCACAAACTTTAAGTTTTCAGGACACAGAATTTCTGACCTACAGGAAGGGAGACAGCATTTGTCCCTGGATGCATATTGTGCAGCTGAGGAGATAAGACTTTACAGATGCATTTGTAAGACAAAACCTCAGCTGTTTTAAACTCAGATATTTGATGAATTACCACTTGGTATATAGCCAGAACCATGTGAGACTGACAGCTTCTCAGTTTCTCTTTATAAATTCAGCCACATCTGTACCATCTTCAGGAGAAATGTCTCTATGATGGAACAACTATGCTGTTTCCTTTTCAATGTACAAAACTCAGTTACTGGTTAAGACAAATTAAGATGTAATATTGTGCATGTAGATCTTATTTCAAGAAAATAGATATTGCTGGATTTTCCATACAGTCTAAGGGGGTTTCAAATCTGTCAGCTTATGTTGGAACCTAAAATTTGCTTGAATGGTCTACAAAATCATTCCAAGATATTACGATATTAAGGAGGGGACTCCTGAGGGGGGTATTCCGGGCGTATGGGGTGTCAAGCCCTTTGATATGGGCTGTTAGGTCCCTGTAGTGGCACAGTTTGATCTGCATTGCTGGTAGTAAGTCGGACTCGTTTCCAGTGAGAGTTGGACTCCGCCAAGGTTGCCCTTCTGTCACTGATTCTGTTCATTACTTTTATGGACATAATTTCTAGGCGCAGCCAAGGTGTTGATGGGATCCGTTTTGGTGACCTCAGGATCGCATCTCTGCTTTTTGCAGATGATGTGGTCCTCTTGACTTCATCAGCTCTTTATCTCCAGCTCTCAGTGAAGCGGTTTGCAGCCGAGTACGAAGTGGCTGGGATCAGGATAAGTGCCTCCCAATCCGAGACCATTGTCTTGAGCAGGAAAAGGGTAGGGTGCCTTCTCCAGGTCGGGGAGGAGGCCCTGCCCTAATTGTAGGAGTTTAAGTATCTCGGAGTCTTGTTCACGAATGAGGGAAGAATGGAGTGGGAGATTGATAGGCAGATTGGTGCAGCATCTGCAGTGATGCGGACGCTGTACCGATCTGTCAGGATGAAACAAGAACTGAGCCAGAAGGTGAAGCTCTCGATTTACCAGTCAGTCTACGTTCCAAACCTCATCTATGGTGAAAAGCTTTGGGTAGTAACTGAAAGAACAAGATCACGCATACAAGCTGCCAAAATGAGTTTCCTCCGCAGGGTGTCTGGGCTCTCCCTTAGAGATAGGGTGAGAAGCTCGGTCATCTGGGAGGGACTC
>JARVJO010000002.1:9591394-9614405 GCA_031762555.1 Cynodonichthys magdalenae | reverse complement strand
AGCGAATAAACTTTTTTGCGCATTAGAGGAAGTTTATTCGAATCAGGCCGTTTCCATTCACCTTTTCTGATGCGAAATTTCAAAATGGAAATTAAGAAACGTTGATGGAAACATGGCTACTGTTGGAAAGCCATTTCAGGCAACTACCTCTTGAAGCTCATCAAGAGAATGCCAAGAGTGTGCGAAAGAGTAACCAAAGCAAAAGGTGACTAAGAACCTAAAATATAAGACATATTTTCAGTTGTTTCACTCTTTTGTTAAGTATATAATTCCACATATGTAAATTCATAGTTTTGATGCCTTCAGTGTGAATCTACAATTTTCATAGTTATGAAAACAAAGAAAACTCTTTGAATGAGAAGGTGTGTCCAAACTTTTGGTCTGTACTGTGTATATGTATATATATATATATATAAAACACAAATAGTAGAGCTAAAAGAAATCCTGGGATGCTGATATTCAGTGTTGCATTCAAGTAGATTTTTTAAATGAGAGAGTTATAGGGCAATAAAGTGTCAAAAAATGAAGCAGTTTAGTCTAAGACTGAATAAATAGGAAAGAGAGTAAAAGAATGGATAAATAGTCAAAGCCCTAAAATAAACATTTTTCAAAGAGACAAGTGAATCAATCCCTAATCTAAAGGTTTGGAGAAGCACACAATGCACCTCATCTATGGAAGTTTCTCTTTTTTTCAAAGAGGAGATTTTTTTTATCAGTATAAACAATGTTTTGAAAATTTAACACATACTTCATCAGAATCATCTAGTGATTTTCAAAACATGAATGCATACACCTATTATACTGTAGGTCTCTCATATCTTAATCATTATCTGCTGACAACGTGTACTGCATCTTCGATATTTTATAACATTTTCATGTTGGAAGTCAATAAAACCTATTTATTTATGGACTTGATGGAAAGGTTTTTAGTTTTGATCATATTTATGCAAGACAATAAAACAACAGTTGAATTTCTGAGTCGCGAGAAGTGAAACACTTGTGAAACAGGAATTTCATAGACTAGATATTGGCTTCTTTGACTTTTTTTTTGTAACTATTTCAAACCCTTAACTTAAAACTTGTTTAAATTATCAAAAAAAATGTCCATATTAAAAAACTAATTCAAAATACCCTTGGATACACTTAACACACTGCAGAAAATCATTAGGAATAAAATATATTTTAGGCACAAATAGTACTGTCTTAGGATATACATTATATTAATAAACAATGTGTATTTTGAATCTAGACAAATCCTTTCACCCATTGTCTTTACCTACTTTTTCTTTACAGGCCATGGGGAGCTGGTGCATATGTGCAAGAAGCAGGGTACACCTCAAAGAGGTCCACATAAAGACAGACAAGATACACAACAGATCATACTCTCACATTCAAAAAAAATACCTACACATGTATTGAACCAACATGCAAACACCACACAGAAAGGCCACGGGCCGGGAGGCAATCCTACAACCTTCGCACTGAGAGGCGACAGCTCCAACCACTGAGCCGCCTCTAGCCACATCATCAGTTAAAAAATAGATTTAATCAGACTTGCACTGCTTCATGACTGCATCCTTTTTTATGAGTAGGACTGGAGCAAAGAGGAAAGGAGGAGCAGATGAAATGAAGAGTACAGCAGACAGATGGGACACCATAAGAAATGGATATGTGAAGAAGAGGAGGGTATCAGATTGATTAGACACAGAGTTAACATGGTTTGTAACAGTTAAAGAGCAACCCTTGTCTAATGAGAGAAGCAGCCACTCAGTCATGTAATTTTCAAAATGTATGGAATGTGTAACATACAGTCCTTATCTGTATCAAAGCTTCAATTTATCTTTTGTGTTTTACTTCTGCTGCTATAATACAAAAAAAAAATAATAAAGAATACAATTTTATGATGAACAAAATGGCCCATGCAGTTGTGTGACACATTTGTTTAATTTTACATTTTAGGCAGCATTGGAAATCTGCATGTAAAAACTTTATGCTTCTGATGGCACACTGACATTTACACACATATTTAGTAGCCAAAGCTGCCCTGGAGTGCCTTGGGGCTAAAATAACATTTCTTAAAACTTTTATTTTAAGTCCATCTGGAATTCAGCTAAATGTCCTATTGTTATTCATACGAAGTCTCATTCTTGTTAAGTCCTGTAATATTACCTTGTCATTTGACATTTATGAAGGCTTATAGTATCTGTGCCAATGTTTTAAGCACAACAACAAACTAATGTGTGTGTGTGACTAGCTGAGGACAAGAAGACTCAAACTCAGACTTGTTTTTTTTTTTACACGTACAACTGTAGGAGAAGCAAAAGGAGAAAAAAAACTGAAGGCTCTTTTGTCCTGTTTTAAATAACCTAAAAATTAACTAAGTGTTTTACAGAAAGCCAAAAGATTTCAGGGCTGAGCTACATCTTCAACATTTCATAATCTTAGCAAAGCCTTTGACCCCATTTAGTGAAAATTGTAGTAAAAGTGTCTATCTTTCTAAAAATGATCAACTATCTATTTTAGAATAAACAATATGGGCAAACCCAGTGCACTTTTCAGGACGGAAAAGGTGAAACAGAATAAATGTATTTATTATTTTAAGAAAACATATCCTGCTTTTAAATCCTTCCTTTTCCCATTTAAACCATTAAGATGTGCTCTATATAAAGTGGAACTGCACTCCACAAGCCCCTCTTTTACCCCTTTTCTGAGGTGTGTCTCAGATCACCTCGTTTTGGCGCTGCGCAGAATGTTTTTTTTAGTTTTCAAATGAATTAAAAGATGTCAACAAGGGAAGACTTGTCCTTCCAGCCTTACATGTTGGAGCCAGAGTCTGATCCTGAGCCAGAGGAGAATAAAGGCGACCAAATTGTAGTTGGTAAGTCCAGACCTTATTTAGCAGTTCTGTCATAAATAATTTGATGTAGTTCAAAAAATAGAGAAAACTGAACAGGTTGAAAAATTTGACCCAATAGAATAAAAAGATATTTACGCAGCACCGGGAGTGACTAAATTCAAATTTTATGCACTCATAGAGACTCCAACAAATTAATTTTAACAGCTAAAACATTGGATTTTGAGTGATATGTCCATATTAAAACTGTAAGGTTTTGTTGTTCCAAATTTTAGGGAACATGTGGATTATAGTCCTTTTTGCCTCTTTTCTATATGTACTTCCAAACTGACTCGATGGTGAGATCAAGTTTCTGTACAGGACATTGCATGATTGATCTGTCACTGTTGATGGCTCTTTAGGCCACCTTCATACTGGATGAAGACTCATACTCTTTGCTATCTACACAACCTAATAAAACTTTGCTGAATCAAACCAGATTTGGAAAACCTTCCATATAAAGACAATCATGATGGTGCTACACTCATCCCCATTCACACATCCCCAAGACTCTCATCTGCATTCTAACCACAGTCTTTAAACACTCTGAAAATTCTGGTTATGCAATGATAAGTCAGGCTTCATGATGTGAAAAAGCTTCAAAGCTCATGGACAAATGTCCATTGTTCAACATGAAACCAACAATAATGTTCTTAAAACCACACTTTTTAATTTTTTAGTTAAAGACAGATGCATTGTAGGTTTTTATACTCATAGTTGGTTTTGGGTGAAAGGTTGTAGATTCAATTATATTGCAATAAAAAACAAAGCACCTTGAGGAAAACCAGAAAAAGGCTAAGAAGAACATGAAGGTCTTGTCAGAAATCAAACTAAGAACCTCAAATAACTCTAAATCACCTTGTTAGGAGGATGAATTACTTACTATTTACCACCAAAAAATGACAAAGCTAAGGATTAAAAATTATTGATAGAAATTACACTGCTTTATGCCATAAAGCTCCACCCATGGAACAGCATACATTTAATTATAGTGCTCATGAATACTCAAAATGAATGTGTATTTTTGTTGAAGTTTTCCACCAGTAATCTCAGTGGCTTTAGATCAAATATGCCCCAAATTTACTGCTGCCTTTGCTTCTAGGTACAGCTCTCTGTTCCTCTAACCCAATTAATGCTGTGCACTTTATTCATAATGAGGCAACAGCTCTAAACTTCATGTTGGCTTGCATGTGCCTCTTTCTCCGAGGTGAACGCAAGGGTAGGGGGTAAATTGCCCTTATTTGCCTCAGAATGATTCATGACTAAATTTACCAACTTGGGCTGTGTACCGTACCGCTGCAAACATTCTTGCATCCTGCAAATCCTCCTAGTTTTATTTCTAGATGATTTTTTTGTTGTTGTTTACTTGTTTTTGTCATTGTGCCTAAATCTTTCATACCAGAAATTTGCGTTTGCTTTTGTTTCCCTGCACAAACTGTAACATGACATACATTGGGAAAATAAAGGCTATTTCATGCTTGCATGCTCTCTGCAGCTCGTTCTGTATAATGTAATGCTGTGAACTATGATTAATGATATTTGCCTCTTCCATTAAAAATGAAAGAGAGAACAATAAATTGTTGTGTATGAGTGGAGACCTCATATTTCCAGAATTTGGGGGATTTGGGTCTAAGTGTTTGGCAGCCGTTATAAATTGTTACACACCCAACCTTGGAAAACTAGCACACTGCGGCATGATTACGCCTATCACATTTTCACAAACTGTCACACAAAACAACAAGTAGAGGACACACAACGCTTCGGGGGGAAAATTGCATACTATGATATTGTCTCCTTTTAAAACCATGTGAGACCTTTTGCTTTAGTGTCTTGACTTCTGAGTGTTGTCTTCGCAAATGCTAAGCACAGCAATATGCCTCGCAGAAGGTGAGAGTGACACTGTCAGTGCAGATGGATGAACTTTAGTCAGCTATCACTCACGAGTGACAAAACCAGTTAGTGTCACCCGAAGAAATTTGGTTGATGCTTGCAGTTACATATACTTAATAAGCATTATTACTCCAGCAAGGACTGTGAGTTTGTGTGTGTACCAACTCATCTTTGAGAACTTCTCACTATATTCCCATGGTGAGGCCAGGAAGCAGAATATAAATGTTCCTTAATTAATTTTTATTATGTCTCAGAGGGGACGCATGCAACACCTTAATGTAATCACATCTTCATTATGAGAACATTTCTACCACCACCATAATCAAAATCCTGTTTAAACAAAGTATTCCACATGATCATATTTGTCACCCACAATGCTGTACAGAAACATACTCAGTTAGGAGCATTTGTGTTGTTTTTGCTGGTTTTATTTTTTTAATTTTACATCTCTGTGAAATTATGAAAGGAATTTGCAACATTAAATAAATTTTATTAGACTGTGTTACAATGTTTTATTCAACATGAAGTCACTACTGCCATAGAGCACTGTGGGGTAACAGTGATTTGAGCCAAATGTGATTTGAAGCGTTTGCCTTATTTACTAGTTATCAGTGCGGCACATGCTTTTTCATTATGGTGAATCATTGTGTTTGTTCGGGTTTCACGTGTTCTCAGAGCTGCAATTCAGTTCCGGATGAGATGTCGAAGCCGGGATCCTTTGTGACTGATCGCCAGAGCGGTTCCTTCAGCACACACAGCTGTTTCATTTCCACCATCAGCAACATCTTTTCACGAGAGCAAGGGTCACAGATCTGTTAGAGATTCCTCTCAATGAAAAGAATGTTTTGTAACTTCAAAATTAGTCATCTCTCTCCTCTCCTTCAGCACATGTTGTGCCAGAAAAGTAATAATGGTGTTGGACAAAATTTAATGAAAAGCTTTTCTCTTCTGATATGTGATAGCAAATTTTGGAGTGGTATGGTTTTGAACCTTATAACTGTCATTAAGAAGAAAATGCCACTTAAAAGGACAGCATTGTCTTTCTAACTGGAATTTCTATTTATCATCCAAAGGCAAGGTAATACTGTTTTTCCTCAATTCTGGTTGAGCGTGTATTTGTTTGTTTGTACTGTTGAATGAAGCATCAACCAGTGGACAAATCTGAATAAAACTCTCAGAAATGAATCATGATGAAACTACCACTAGCCATGTTTCCATCCAATTGTATTGTGAATTTTGAGCGAACATTTAAAATGTTGCAAAAAAGAGGGAATTAGGCATGTTTCCATCTACTGATTTAGAGTAAATTACCCAGACTTCACAAAATGTAATTTCATTAGATGTTGATGTTACGCATTGCTGTAATAAACATGAAGTAGAGGTTGCAGACTAGCAGGAACCACAAATCTCAGGACAATGGAGAGAAGTTTTCAGGAATGTGTTGCTAACAGATGAGTTGTAATTATTCTGTCAGATCAACTAGTATTGGTGATGTTACATGCTGTCTGGAGACATAGAGATAGAAATACAAATTTTATTGGAATATCCAAGAAGACGCCAACAGCGGATACAACTGATCAATCATTTGAGGTAAATGTTCACTATGTCAAAACTTATTGGGCAAATGTGTTTCTATTTCCTCTTTTACAGGTTAACTCTTTTTCGGAAAATGTAAAAACCAACTAAAGTGAGCTTAAAAGATTTTTTTGTGAAATTAAGAAATTTATTTCGAATTTTAGCATTTCCATCAACTGTTCCTAATGCAATACTTCAAATTGCTCATGAAAATTTTTTTATGGAAACACACTATAGTTTGACTTTTGGAATCTATTTAAGATAGCTGCCCAAGGTAAGCAGTTTTAGTAAACACAAAAATTTATGACCTAGCCATTTCTAAAGATAATGAACTCCAATTTGATGTACTTGTATGCCCCGACACATTATCTCAACACTAACTGATCAAGTGAAATTTGTTGGAAAAATCTGGCAATTATGTAGTCAACTTTGTCTGTTTGTTTGCACAACAAATTAGACAAAATTGTGAAATACACAATAAAATAAGACAATGCTGGCATGCCAGTGTTCTAAAACATATAATTAGGTTAATGATTGCAATTATAAATTTTTCCTGATTATTCATATCTTTTTATCTACAATTATACAAAACTCCATCAGAAGTAAAAGCAGGAAATGATGTGAAAGCTACCATTTTTTTACATTCAAATGTTCATGGCTGTGATTTGACAACCTTTCTGCTTTCTGTGTACTTAGCAGGAAAATATGCTGTAAAGGAAAAATCATTCTAATCCTAACTGGGGGAGCCATGCTGTAGAGTCTTATTAATGTGTAATATTGCTGGATTACTGGATCTACAGGCAGCTTAGTGTGTTTGCTCAGAATAGGGTGATCATCCATGACAAGCAGGTGTATCTGCCAGTCTGCAGCTTGCTACAGCATTTAGATATTCACTAAAGAGCTAAACATAGAAAATAAGATATAAGGACTCGTGTTTTTATTTGTTTTAATGTGAATGCTATTAGTTGGGAGTGAAGATTTTAGTACTTTGTTTATTTTGGTATTCTAGCCAATGTTAGACAAGTTTTTAAGTTTCATTTCTGTTCTTTTTTTCTTTTTCATAACAGCTTCCCCGTGTGCATCCTATTTAATATTTGCTTCTTGTCCTTGCAGCTCATCTGGTCGATTTTTTGTAGTTTCTCAGCTCCCTGTTTCCTGAGTTAAGCATTTGGATCTTCCACTCCTCATTCATATGACACAAGGGAATTCAGGCTACTTCATCTTAATTTTACAAAGGTCAAACTGCTTTAGAAAAGAGGGGAATTGCCTATGTAGCGAAAGAAGCATGTTGAAGAAAGCTTACTTTGTCAAATGAGACACAATTTTGAACACGTATTCACTGTAAAGAATAGAGTGGCAGCTGAGTAGCTTAAATATTTTTTCCCTCTGTTTAAATGCACTCTATATTGTACTGCATTTTCATTCATTTAAAATTCAGATTTCTCAAAAAAATTCAGAACAAGTCTTCATTGAATGTACTGTAAAATGCAGTGATTTAAATTGCCCCCACATAAAATCTGCAGCTTAATTTATTTCGGTCATAGCCCTGTATCAGCACTCTGTATTACCTTTAACGTGTCAGTGAAAAAGCTTTCTTCCTGGCACTATCAAGGGGGTGGATGGGATTTCTGAATCCTGCCTGTCAAAATTCAAATAGGCCCTTCGGGAGTAGTGTCATTTATCTCTATTGAGTCAATAGCTGGCAGCTCTGTCCATCCATTGATTATCAGCTGCAAGGGAAGGGAAGCAGGACAACATGTGAGCCTTTTGTTCTCTGTCCTGAAGGAGAACTGCCAGCAAAATGACTTGCCACAATTAAAATCCTAATACATCAGCTGGAGTTTACCTTATGGTGGAGCCAAACTGTTATCTGAAGGATCTGATGAGAAGGAGACAGAAGATGTTTAACTCTCTAAGCTTAATGTTGGGTGTCTAAACTGCATTGATCATTTTCATTCTTTGTAGAGAAATTATGTTTTTTCTGAACAAGACATTGGGTTGAACTTTACTTTTTTTAGTTATGAAATTTATTTTAAATAAAACAGAAATAAAATTTGCAAACAAATGAGCTGAATATGAGTCCCAAAGATTAGTCTAGTGTCATATATTCAAGACTGATCAGATGCATAGGTCAGCTCAAAGATCAATGCACTTGTTATGCTGTAACCCCCCACACAAGTGCCTCTCTCTCTCTGAATTAAGACTTGCGGACAAAGCAAGAGTCAAGTGGAAAAGGGTAAACCCTGGAGACATGAACTTCAGCTTGATCTGTCAGCTTCCATAGCCTCCACCAAAATGAATAAGTGAACAAGCTGTCATAACATTAGCAAGTGAATATCTGGAGATTTGGAACCCAAATGCATTGCCTGTATGCAAGTGTTGCTCTGAATATGGCAACAGTTGTGAATGTGGCTGTGAATATAGTAGTTAAAAACAAACAAAAACACTCTGCCCAGTCAGTCAGTCTTCCCTATCGAACTTTTCCAATAACATGAATAATCCATTTCAATCACACAAAATGAAATGCCTCTACAGCAATGAGCCAAGGTAAAATGGGAATGAAGTCAGATTTCACCCTGCATTCATCCAGTGAGGCGCCGTACCTGTGTTTAATGTGAGCTGTATACAGAAAGAGGGATGGATGAATTAATGGATGGATGCAGCAAGTAATTCAGGCTCTGGGTGGAACAAAATGAGGGACAGAATTCAGAGAAAACAATCTTTTTACCACATTGATGGGCTCTGCTTCTTTCATAGAACTATGCTGCCCTCCAACAGGTCTGAGGGGTACTGCAGCACAAGTCTGAAAACATCCAGGCTCTGGATATTCTTGAATGTTAAATATGACAACCGTGGTTGTGTTAGAACATCTGATTCCTATAAAAAAATGGTAACCATAAAGAGTTACCCCATACTTTATTCATGAAATGATGATGAATGAGGAATTCCAGGTTTCCTTACTATCGGTCTTAACCTGCAGTCGAATGTGTTTTAAAGAAGATCTGAGTTTAGCATGATGTGATTTTGACCATAGAGCAAAACTTTCTATTCCACAGCTCAAAGTAGTACACAATGAGATTTCTATGATTCCTGCCTCACTTTTTGAGTTAATGTTTTGTAACGATCCAAATGCCTATGATTACTCTGGACATATACTACAAGCGTCCAGACAGTTTTAACGTTTAAACAAATGTTTTTTTTTAACAATGGCCAGTTTGAATAAAGAGAGCTGGGAGTCCCAGCCAAACCAAACAAAAGAGAGGGAGCGGCCCCGAAGCAGCCAGCAGTTGACCGTCAGATTTGGGAACCACTCCCCTTGCCCTGTGGTCCAGTATCTAACCCTGCAACCAAAAACCTGGAAAAAGGGGGCCGGTAATGCCCAGATTTTACTTGACAACAACTAACAAACACAACTCCACAAACCAAATGCATGAAAGTGGGAGCGAATATGGAGAGCTGGGCTCACAATACCAACGTCTCTCCTCTGGACTTCCTCGCTCATTGAGGTAGGGCTTCCTCCTTTTAAACCTGTATTAGTCGATCAGCTGTAAAGGGGAAACATGTAGGTTAATTGAGAAGCTATTCATTAGGATGACACCTGAACTCATCACACCTCCACCCCTAAAAGCTGAATGTTGGGTTCATACGCCAGAAAGAACGTGACAAGGTGTCAGCTGAAATGTTATCATTACCTTTCATGTGTTGTACCTCCAAGTTAAAAGGAGCAAAGATAAAAATGACAAACACTGGATGACAAGGAGCGCATCACATTTTCACAATAAGGAGAATGTGGACATTTGTAACCTTAACCAGCTCCATTTCAAATAATTAAATGTATAAAACATGCTGACTTGTATCTTAGCATTTATTTTTCCCTAATTAATTATGGTATAAATGAAGTGAACTGAACTTATATAAGTATTGTAAACAGTGTGCTTGCAGCTGTTTTCTTTGTAACATGTTGCATTTCCAAAAGGATTGTGTGCCAGTTTGATGGTGCCTTACAAAAACCATTCAAAACATTTTCAAATGATACAGATCATAAATTGAACCATACACAAATGCCAATCGCATTTCCTTTACCTTTGGATCACACATACAACACGGTGCACTAAGCACATCCCATGCATAATTGCGTTTTATCACTGAATTATTCCTGCCACCTGTTCCGAGAAATTCAGTGTTCGTATCAAAAGAGGTCAAACAGAGTATGAGGCTTTGTTTTGTTGTTTTTTTTTTCTCCCATGTCCACATTTGATAGAAAGCACAATTTCCCTCCCAAGTCCTTGTGTTTTGTTAACGATAGGTGAAAACACAGCAGATGGTAACATCTGTAAACTTTGCCACAGGAGTCACACCATTACAGGATCTCATGTGGGCTTCATGCAGCGTTTTTAGTGCTCTACTTAACACAAATTTATCTTTGTGTCAGTTTACCCTCTGCACTTTTATTGGAAAGTGTAACAACACTCATTTTATTAAAATGCAAATACTCATCATTCCTATTTTTAAAACTGTTTTACTCAGCTTTTTTTTTAAAGATGAAGCACCTGTTCAGAGAGTTGAAAACTTAAAACACGATCTGATGAACATAACTCTGAATATTATTTCATGGTGAGAGCTGTAGCTTGCACAGTTGCATCAGGAGGGAGGTGTTAGTGGCAGCTTTTATATATGTTGTTTTTTTTTTTTTTTACTTGTGCTTTAAAAATGTCTGAATGGGGAAAATAAGTGTGAATAAAGTGTGTATAGCTGCCTTGCTCTGTGTTCCACCTTTGAATGGCCGGTCAACCGCCCAGAGTTTACTTCACTGCTTGCCAGATTTCGGCTCAGAAAGCCACCAGCCACCCAAACCCCTGAGCAGGCATACAGTTTCTACGACATCCCATGTATTCTCCTGAAATTTAGGTGAGGAAAAGACTTTTTGTCTCTGCAGAATAAGCCAATGTTATCATCTGTTGGTAACTTTTAAATGTGAAACAGGCTTATCTTTTGAATTAGGTTTGTATGCAAAAACCCTAAAGCCAGAACCCTTGCTAACCGCTGTTGCAAGTGTGCACCTTGTGTTTTGTTTTGCTTGTATTTTGTCCCTCTGGGAGAAGGGGGGTGGGGGTATTTTGTGGTACTACTGGCCCTTTGTATTCTTTTTAGGTTGAGGCAAATTGTTTTTGTCTTGAGAAATAAAAAAAGTTTATGTACAATAAACCTGAAACAATAACTGTTTGATGCAACAGCTCAGCCTTGTTCCTACAGGTTCCGTCGGCCTAGGGACACACAATACATACAGTAATGTGAAAAAGTTGTAAACTGGCTCTGACTTCTTCACACTTCGCTTTAAACAAGTCAAGTTTTTTGATTTTTAGCAACTTTGATCAGAAACCTTCCAGGCTTTCTGAAGATCATTTCAAGGTTTTACCTCAGTTCATTTAACGTACCATGACAGTATATTGTGCATTAAAAATTAGAAAAATTGAGAAGTTTATGATAAATAAAAAGTGTCAGACATAAAAAAAGGTTTCCTATATAATATAAATAGTATCTGTAAGTCATGAAAAAAAGACTCCAGTAAAGTTGTGACATACAGTAGGTCCTGAGAGATGCCTCAACCTTCAGCTTGTTAACTACTGTATTTTATTTTTAGACAATATATTTTTAGGTGTTTACATATTTTGTTGTTCAAATTGGGTTGTTTTTTTAATATGTGTCATAGATTCAACTGAAAAAACGGAAACCATAGAAACCATTTCCATCTTTGTGACAAGCTCCTGACAATAAAGAACCTAATCACTGACAAAACTGTTTCTTTGTTCGGTTGTGTGTTATGAACTGAAACAACACTGGGACATCCTATTTTTATTATTTTTTAAAGCCTGGATAAGGTCATAGGTCACAGTTAAATGTCAAAACAAACAAACAAACAAGACAACACAAAAGCATTTCTCTCTTAATGGTCAAAAACTGAACTGAAACTAAGTGAAAAATCTACCAATGTCCAAAGACAATTTTTTAGACTTTCTAAAAAGACAGAAGAACCATTAATCATGACTATTTTCAAAGATTTCTTTTGAGGTTCTGCTTTTTAAAAGCAAGATGTCTTCCCACATTTTTTTTTTCAAATTTAAATCTCATTGTGTACTATTTTTTTTTTTTCAAAGTAATATTCTCAAAGATTATGAAGGGTCATCTCTGTGCATGCATATAATGGATCTGAGCCTGGCTCCAACAGATTTCATAAGTTTGTTTTTGTTTTTTTCTCTTTCTTTCTTTGGCATCAAACATTGATTCTCCAATTGGCTGGATGAGGAGATTGGGCTCATCAGCTGTCCGAATATGGAGTGAGAGGACTGCACACCACACTGGCTTTGTGCTAAAATTGGACAGAAGCTTTGATGATGGAGGAATTGGTGCTGTTCCAGCTTTCAGATTTATATATACAAAGTGTGTTTTCATTGTTGGGCAGGTTGAAAACGTAGAAATGTGAAAAAAAAGCAAAGAAAAAAGAAATACTTGGATTTGTCAAAAACCTTGTTTGGCATTTTATAAAATCTCATCTTTGCAAATTTGAGATCATAGATGTGATTAAACTGGAGCAGCGTCTGAAATAAATGTATATGTAGGGGTGTGTGTGTGTGTGTGTGTGTGTTTGTCAAGATCTGTGTTTCTTGTTAATTTAGTTTATAGTCTTTTGTACTTATGATTCCACTTCCCTGTGGTCAGTCATTGTGCTTCATGCTTCGTCTGTTTTTCCTCCTTGCCTCTTGAGGTTTTTTGGTATAATGTATTTTCTGCTTCCATGCCAGCTTTTAGTTTATTGTTAAATCTATTAGTTTTAATCAGGCTCCTCATGTGGTCTGCTTTCTGGGTCCGGCTCTCCCTAATCCCGACTCAGTGTAATTTGAACAAATTTATCTGACCCTCATTAAACCAAAGACTAAGCTTCTCATCTTTGTTAAGATTTTTGCTACACCAAAACAGTTTCGTGATGGTAAGAAATATAAAAAAACCTTTTTGAATAAATTTAAATTTGATTTTTGAATTAGTTTTTTTTTGTTTGTTTGTTTGTTTTAGTTTGGGGCTCTTTCCCATAGTGAAATTGTACATGTGGTGCAATATCTGTAGCATTATTTTCAGAGAACAGCTGCCAGGGCTTTGACCACTCACCTACAGAAGGTAGTTTTTTAAGTCCCACTGTGAGGTTTTTCATTTTCCCACCATATAATTCTTTTTTACATTGAGCCATGATGCAGAAATGCAGGAAGACACAGCCTGCGGGGGAAATTCTGAGATTGTTCCAGTGTTCACAGTTAATGAAGTAGATAGTTCACAGGAAGGAGAGATTGTTATCCACTAATCACAAACCATTTTCATTCAGCTTCTTTGACTTTTTCCTCAGTTTTTTTTTGGCACTGCCAATACAGAGAAAGAACTTCTGTTTCATCTGGGTGGTCATCTGCCATCTGGTCATCTGAATTAGTTTTTCACTGAGAAAAAACAGCCATCAAAATTACAAAAATGTGCAAAGTGAATACATAATTCTGTCTTTTATAAACAAGTCCATGAGGTTAAGAAACACTGGAAATCACACATGAACTAAATAACCACGTTTTATATATCAGTAATCACACGTTCTTTATGATGATTGAGTTTCAAATCAGACGATAATATTTAGTAACAGTAAAATACTATTTACATTGTTCCACTAAGAAAAAGCAATGCTACATTTTTACATTTTACACACCAAAAGGTGACATTGTGTAAAATATTTCCCAAAATGTTGTATAATGTTATTTCTTTTGTATATCTCGAATGCTGCTGGGAGCCAGCTTCATTGTCTTCATCTTTTTCCTTCATCATTTGTGTTTTATACTCCTATGTGCAGAGTAATCCACTAGACTGAGACGCACACAGTGTCTGAACCAACCTATTTCACTCCATATCCAAATACTCTCAGCTGGTGTTGACACAGGAGTGGAACTCCTTATTGTGCTAAGAAAATAGAGAAGAAACTTGTTGCACAGGAGCAAAGAGTGCATTGCATGATCTGAAATCTTTTCTTATTCTAGATAAACAATCCAATATTACACTGAATATCTTGGATCATTTTTTTCCCTGCAGGCAGTTTTTTTTTTGTTTTCTTTTTTTTTTAATGATTGATTTGTTTTTGTTAAAGCAGAATTATAGTATGGCTTCACATCTAACATTATCATTAAAACTGGTAACCTTGTAATAATATAAAGCAACACAACATAAAGTTTGTCACTTTTGGAGTTGATAAGTCGTCATACTTCAATAAGAAGGTGGAGACATATATGACCAGTGTCTTCTATTGATTTTTTGATTTCGACAGAGCAAAAGCAATCACAGTGTCCTTTTACCTTGTCAGATGTCATGTAAACAGAACACCTTTCCTTGTTCAGCTTGTCCTTTCCTTCTCAAAGAGCTAAGAAATGATCTTTCAGCAGTGACCGCTTTAACCACCTGACACCATCACAAGAACAATTAACTCCTGTTCCAGCTCTGCCAGGAGACACGATGGGAAAAGCTTACTGTGGGTGCATACAGTAAGCTTTTTTTTTCTGGTTTGAGTGCCAAAATATCTAGCCTCAGTCCAATCTGCAGCCTAATGTGTAATGTGTCTGGCACTGTTATCAAGTGGGCTCCAAATTTCAATCCGCCCCTCTAAAATGGCTTTCAAACTTCTCTGGGAACCCTTTTTGTTTTGTGACCCACAATAATTTAATGGACTTTTGTGCGGGCCTATCAAGCACATTTTATCCCATTTTCAAGCTACTACTAACCTGCTGCAGTACTCTGTTCAGCTCACTACACACTGGAGAGACTATAGAGGGCTTTGGCAGCATAACATGGCTCTAATTCTGATACAATATAAGCTTATTCAAAATTATTTCCTGACCCATTTTTTTCCCTGTCAGTTCTGTTTTGGTTTCTACTCAGAATGTTTTAGCATGAGCAACATCTCACCACTGCTGATTGCCTGTTGTGCATTAATTATTTCATTTTGACACAAGTGATGACACTTGTCAAAACAAAAACAAGAAATGGCCTCTAGATGCCCCTCAAAAGTGTTAATAGCAACAGAAATAAAAGATATTAATGGGACAATGGTAATCAGACTCTGTTTGATAAAATACCACAAATATGTGCATTCAAAAATCTAATTTTGTTTTCCTATGAGGTTGGCTGCATGGCAACATTTCTTCTCTGTATGGCATCTGCATAATTATCTTGTGTTCTTGTGCTCTCTTTCATCCTTATAGCATTGTGTTTGCAGAGTCTCTGAAAGATAGGAGAACCACAACTGATGTAAAGACTAAATGCGCAAGAGAGTGATGAGCTTAGTTTTCCAGGCCATCTCTGCCAAGACAAAACAAACCCAGAGAGTGAAAATCATCTTATCAGGGCGATAGCAGACAAATAAAGGGAGACTGTCAAGAAATTATCATGTTGGTATTCAAGCCATGGCTTGCTGTCTTGTCACAATAAAACAGAGGGGATGCAAGCGGAGGCTCCGACAGCGCGAGCCAGTGAGACAGTGGGAGCTGTTGATCTGTTTAGCCTGCTTACTTCATGCTCCTGCAGTACATCTCCTCTGAAATGCCTCTATTTGAAATCAGCTTTATAGAGTGGAAGACACTGCAGAGCTCTGTGTGCCCAGGCATGCTTGTCAGGCCCAGGAAGAGTAGACTTCACAGGCGAGTTGTGATTGCTTACATACAGGTACACAGCAAACATTAATCACAGACAGTGGTTTCTTTCCACTAGTGCTGAAAAACACGGGTGAAACAGAGACAGGTGCACAACTAAAAAGAAACAGAGGGCAAGGTGGTGTGAGAACAGAGAACAAACTGTAAGTGTCACTTAAAAATAAACGGTGCCGGCTTTACGGAGTTTTGCATGCAAGAACATTTTGATTTTGTAGAAAGAAGAGTGCAGCGGAGTTGTTATGTGCAGCTGAAAATAGTGTTGCCTGCAATTTTAATGCAAAACGTTGTTCCACCAGAACCTGTCTGAGACAGCAGGGACTATCTCATGTGACACTGACAGGGAGTGTCTGAACCTGCCCATGGATCCTTGTAAACCCTGCACCTGTTAATGTCTCTATCATGCCCCACTGCTTTAAATGCACATTAGCATATGGTTCAACACATGTTGAATATATGCACCATTATGGGCTGCAATACATCAAGTGTCTTGAACTATTGATTATGTACTCAGTGATAAGACAACAGAACATGCTTATTGAATATGGAAAACGCTTCTGCATTAATTTGTCCACACATCTACTCACTAATGAACACTGAAGGAACTAATAGATCAAATTAAACAAGACATTCACAAGCCTAAAAAAACGAAGGGCAAATCGAGCAGACATGCCAAGTCAAAGACACCTTTGGATGACAAATGTGTGTGTCCTATCACTTTTCTTTGTTTGATGCAGACTTTTTGCTGCTTTTCTCTGTAATTGACTTTCATGGCAGAAGTGATTTGTAATTAATGGCGGTTTTGTAACTCATCTATATCCCTGAACCTTGATGAGACTAATCGATAGCTCTGCCTGTGGCCAGCTTTGTGTGCTTGTGCACCGTCTCACTGCAGCAGAACACAGACACACACACACACACTCACACACAATGACAACCCATTGAAGGCAGATAAAAAATGTTAAAGCTTGGGTTCATTTGTGAATAATTACAAGTAGAAGGGTGTTTACAATGAATATGTCTTTCAAAAAATTCCACAGGCACCTCATACATGGCAGTTAATTGTAATCAATAAATCCAGTCATGTTATGTTGGTGAACATAGCTGCAAACAGTAAGATATTTATTTATAATTGGCGTGTCAGGCTATTCCTTGTTAACACTAACCAGGTTCTCCAAACTCATTTTATTGATTTTATTCTCTTTTTGTCTGTCAGACAAAACAAAACAAAGAAATTCCAGCTACTAGAGCCATAAAATATATCTTTTTAAAGATTGGGTCAAAAAAATCATTTTTTACCTAAATTATACAGAGACACCAAAGTACCAAGGTAATAACTTGTGTGCACAATATAAATAAAAAAATACCAATGACCCTTCAGGAGCTTCATAAATAAGCAATTTTAGGGCTTCAAAAAGACTACTTAAAAGTGTTGGATATCTAATATTTTTGTTTGAGGGCAGATATTTATGGGTTATGCTTTTCTTTGATTCTGGTTTTGTTAAATGTATCATGACTTTTTTGTTTGGCTTTTATTTTCTGTCTTGGCTTTAGCTTTACAGTTGAGTTATCATTGTTTGGTTTTCTTATTTAGTCCTGTTTGTCTTACTTTTTCTTGTCTTCTGAATCCCATTATTTAATCAAACCACCTGTCATTTACTGGTCATTATCTTTTTTCCGTTTATACTGTAATATATCATCTGGTTTGAAATTACTTTTTCTTAAATCATCATTCCATTTTCTTGCTTTATTGCAGGTATGTCAAGCTCTTGCTCATGTTGTTTTAGTTTAGATTGCTTTGTGAGTAAAAATAACCTGTGTTCCCACAAGCTGCCTGCCAGCTGCTTCTTTGTCCAGCTTTCAAATCCTTTAACCACCATTTCATTCAAACTGTGGCAAATTTGTATTGGTCAGTTTTTTACAGTACATCTTCTTCAAATATTTGTCAAAAAACAAGGGATTTAGTGCATATATAAAAGAAGCAAGCTTGTGTGCATTTTGTAAACTTTTAAATTTACCGTTTTCAGCCCTCTCTAGCACAATTCACCCAACCTGGAATGACGGTTGCATCCCTCTGCTTATTGCTTCGCTGCTCTCCGTTTTATGTATTACATCCTCCATTCACCCAGGCCAGTCTCCATGTTCGTCGTCAGCCGAGGACTTTATTTGATTTTATGTCTCTTTCAGACAAATGTCTTTCAGTCATTCCCCATGGGGTCAGACGGTACCCCTGAGTGCACTGCACCATCAAATTTATGCCTCACTAAAAGTAGAAGAGATTTTATCCAGGAAAACGCTGAAATAAGGGCACAAAGGATGAGGATAAAGGGAAAGAAAGGAGGGGGGTTAATGATCGACACCAACCACATTTTACCTGAAAGGTCACTTCACACACAGACGGCAGCCCTTTGCTGTTTGGGTTATGTTCCCTATCATAATAAGTCTTGAGTCTTACATTTTATTCTTTTGAACAATTTATTGTGCACTGGAGAACTTTCTCTTACTTGTCTTGATACAAAATTAATCACATCAAAGTTGCCAGCAAATGATGCAAAAAGCTCAGGTGTTAAGAAACAACCTTGTTCTGTGTTGAATGTTTTGGGGGAAATGTGTTGTCACATTCGTTTGTCTCAGCTCATATTTTACAGTTAGCTCCTTCCACTAATTATAAATATGCATACCTTTCCAATAAATACTCCAGCTGCATCTTTACTTATCCATAGTGGGTCATAAAGGTAACAGATCAGGAAAGAAACCCAGACATTCTTCTCCCCATTGACACTCGTCAACTCCTCCTGGGGGACCCCAAGGCAATTCCAGGCCAGAGAGTTCTGGGTCTGCCCCAGGGTCTCTTCCCAGTGGGACATGCACAATAAATGCTGTGTGTGTAGTATGTGTGTGTGTGCATGTGGGGTGGTTGGTGCTGGTGTGTAGGTCTTGCATTTCAAGTCAGGGTCCTTGCAGTACATAGGGGGAGTTTCTTGTTGTGTGGGCGGAGTTTGACCTAATAGTGATTGGTGGAGTTTGGAATAAAAGCGGCGTTTCTTGGTGTGGGAGGAGTTTGGCAAAGCCATGATTGGTTGGATTGATTTGTCTTGTGGGGCAAGTTAAAAGATGAAGTAATGGTGATAGTAAATTGATTGTGAACATGTAAATTTTATTTGTTGACTGAATATTTATAGTTTAAAATATAACAATGTCTCAATTAAAAAATATTGTGAACATGTTAACATAATATATTGACTCTTAGTGTGAGCATGGTTGATCACTTTTTTATGAATAATCATACACTATACACCCCAAAAAAAATAAACATTCAACAAAACAAAGGATATAAAGAGGAGCTCAGTTCTGCAATTATGTTCAACTAGAAAATGGTTGGCTTGGCTGTGGAATGAGAAGCTCATTTTGAAACCAGTGTAGCAGGTGAAATTGTGGCTCAGGTCCAGGAACTAAATGCCAGAACAGGTAAATGAATGCTTATTCTTTCTATATTCCTGTTTTGCTTGTAAAGTATAAGAGTATAATTTTGGTGATTACCCAAAAAATCATTTTCTGTATAAGAGTCAGGTTATTTTAAAGAAATTAAAGTAGTGTTCACAATGACACAAAACAGTATATGAACATTACATGAATAAACCAGATTTTGTGATTTAAAGACCTTATATATAACAACTACATTTCTTATACAACTATTGGAAATAAAATTTTATCTTAACATCCTTAGAAAAAATATTTTTTTCAGTATCTGGTGTACAGTTGATGTTACAAAGATGCATTTGATTTCTAAAAGAAACTGGCAGAGCCAAAGTTTGCATGTGCTTTAAATTTTAAATAACAAGTTTGACTCATTAAAAATAATTTCTCATAAGTATTCAGACCCTTCACCTTGTGCTTGGTTAAAGTAATTTGGCATTAATAAAAGCCTCAGATAATCTTGGGAATTATCCTCCAAACCTGCTACTTTCTTTTGGAAGAGTTTCTAATTCATCTTGGAAGAAATGTTGCAGCTGAATGTTGGATGGTAGTGTTAGCACACAGCCAGTGTTAAGTTTCTCCAGAGTTTCTGGACTGGGACCAGGTCCAGACTCTAATGGGGATGTTAGTAAAGTTCACAACAGTCAGCTGTGTAGGCTTTTGATTTCTTTTTTTTTTTTGAGAAATGTGCTTTATGTTGTGTTGATGTAATGTAAACTTCAGCCTTATTCTTAAATTTAGAGGTTTTAGCTTCACTGTTAAAACTTATTTTGGATTTTTTTTCTTTTTTGCTCCTTTTCGTACGACTTGACCGATCTAAAATAAAACACATGCTCACAGAATTGTGTTTGACCCAGAGATGGTATTAAAAGGTGTTGCCTCTCCTGGTTTTCTGGTTTTGAAAGTCGTTCAGTGCCATTTGGTGAATTCTTTTTGCGAGAAATTGCTTTTCTTTTACAATAAAGGTCTGATTAGTAAAAGGACTTCTATTAGGCTCTCCCATTTCTTTTTACAAACGAACACTGGATCTCATTAAAAATGCCCATTGTCTTTTTATTACCTGTTTGTAAAAGCTCTTGTAGTCTTTTTTTTTTGTTATGATGGGCAGCAATGTTTCACAAAGTATACTGGATTCAAAGTTTTACATTTTACAGCAAAATAGCTGGTGACATCAACACAAGCTTTTAATTAAAGTAGCAAAATCTGTTATTTATGTGAATTTCAAAATAAAAATATACTCCTTTGGTTTTGCTTTACAATTGTAGAGAATAAGAATTGCATTTTTACCAAAAGACACCTGGCTGAAAAATAATAAAAGTGTGGAAAATTTGAAAGGGTGTGAAAACTTTACTCTTGGGAATTGATCACTCCTCTCCTCAGTAATGAGTCACTATCTGCAATCGTGTTTTTGAACTTTCTGTGTCTAAAACTGATGCTGATTAGACCTCAAATTTTAAAAGGTGCACAACATGAAACTAAAAAAATGTAATAAAAGATTTTGAAAGACCCAAAAGATGAACTTAAAATCACACAAAGCCATTTGGTCAAAATATGCTTAAAATAATTAGCAATGATTTTAGCATTCTGAAATGTCTTTACTGTATAAAAGTGTGTGCTACTACATAAAGCCAGATTGCGCACGTCTCTGCAAAATCACAATGTTATGTGCTCTCCTAAAATAGTCTTGATGAATAATTTAAAGCTTTAAGCTGACAAGATTTTTAAAGTTCCAGAAGAAAGGGATGAAAATGCAAAATAAATGGGTAATGAACTCAAGATCATGGTCGAGTTGAACGAGGATAGAAGATGAAGTCGGCGCAGGGAGGGAGCCGCTGAGTGGGACACGCCAAACGAAATGCAGTCACTGAGCAGCACTGTCAGATCAAAACGC
Source organism: Cynodonichthys magdalenae (assembly GCA_031762555.1). Lineage (NCBI taxonomy): Eukaryota > Metazoa > Chordata > Actinopteri > Cyprinodontiformes > Rivulidae > Cynodonichthys > Cynodonichthys magdalenae. The sequence goes on along the minus strand of JARVJO010000002.1, from coordinate 9,592,957 downwards.
TTTTTTAGGCTTCAAAGACACCTGCAGCAACAGTGTCTCCGATGATAAAGATGCCACTCTTCCGGCTTTCCCTCTCCGATTTTAATTACAAATATTTATAAGCGGCTTAACTGCATGGACGGAGTTCTTCTTTTTTTATTCTTCTTCCCAGGCAAAGGTGTGGGGGTGTCAGAGTATCAACGCAGCTGGTGGATACGATAAGATTATTTAGCCTTTTTTGTTGTTTTTATTTGTTTATTTCCTGGTAATTATTCATACCCCCACGCATTTAACAACTTCACGTTCTCCTCCTCAACATGTTAAAGGGGGTATAACATAAATAAATAAAATGTGATAATACATTTATGAAAAATTTATACTTTATATGAACAGTCTCAGTGAAAGGCTGGAGGCGAGACTTGGCTCCCTGGAAATTAGACACTTGTCTTGTGTCTGAAAGGAGGTTTTATGTGTCAGTTCCTTCAGGATCTTAAATCTCCATTTTTTTAAGCAACTGTCACACGTCAGAAATGTTCATGTTTCTGTGCACACATTTTAGGAAAAATATTGTTTTATGGCTCAAAACTGCTCATGGGTTACAAACCTTTAATGAAGGTCTTTAATAAAACAGAGGAATGTAAATGAAATAGAAAAAAAAAATTACGTGCACTCATTTTACATTTTAACCTCTAGACATTGTATTCTGACAAAAATTTGGAAGTCACCCTGTGGAAGTGGGACCTGAAAAGAAGCAGGAATGTATGAGACAATACAGTTTTCTTGTCCTTTGGGAATACAAAAAATGTCATAAAGTGAAACATAGCATTTTGAAGAGAATCAGACTGATTGTTGAAGGAGGTTGTGGAACATCATACATTTTGACTAAGCACCTCAGCAAACTGAGTAGAAGGTTTTTGCAGGATATTGTTAGAATGTCAATAACTCAACACCTCCACTAGGGCTGGGCGATATAGACAAAAAAAGAAATATCTCGATAATTTTTTTTCATTTCCCGATATCGATAATCTGATGATATCTTTCTTTCTTTCTTTCTTTCTTTCTTTCTTTCTTTCTTTCTTTCTTTCTTAAAAAAACATGCTGTCAAACCCTGCTTGCTTTCTAGGACATCTATGGAAATTAACTACAAAAACATTTGAAACAGTCTCCTAGAGAACATGGTGATGTTCTCCTGATGATGATGAGGAGGGGGTAAACGTTTATGTTTATCAGTGAACAAATCTGACTCACAGCATGCACACGCTGCGGCGGACTCCCGTGGGAGTGGTCTCGGCTCGGTTTGCACTTTGGGTAGCTACTTGTGCATGGAGGTGTTTATTCTTGGCGCTTACGTTATTGTAGTATTCTCCATGTGGCGGAACACTTTATAACTTGTGAAATGTCATAGAATAGGAGAGCAAAAGCGTGACGAACAAACAAACTGAATGTTGCGCGTCACACGCAGCCTTTGCATGAGGAGGTTGGTTACACATGCAAAGTTAGACATTTTTGTTGGATAATGGCGCTCTGAGCACAAATATTTAATATAAAGTTAGGTTTTAGAGACCAAAGTTCCAGGAGTGAAGT
>JARVJO010000002.1:9569721-9591294 GCA_031762555.1 Cynodonichthys magdalenae | reverse complement strand
TCCTGGCCACGTTCAGAGTTACGAAAATCTATTGTGGCGACGGAGAACTTTAAGCCCTGTGGTTTTAGCTGCTGCGAGTTCAACACTGAATCCCGCCTGCAGCCGCTGTTTAGTTCAGTTGCCGCTGGCCCCAATCACATGAATAAATCATGCCCGCTGATTGGCTCAGATACTGCCGACCCCAGTCACATGACTAAATCCCACCCGCTGATTGGTTTTTGTGGCAAATATTCTGCGAATGAGGACCTATGCCACTGTCCTTCACCACTGTATTTGTTGACTTTTCGAGACAGTATTAATAAAATGCATATCTTCAAAACAACATGGACAATAATATCATCTGCGATATATATCGCCCACCTCTAACCTCCACCAGATTTTTCTTTCTCTTTTTTTAAATCAGCTCACAGATGTCAGGGAGAATATGGTGGTCGAGCCATCAGCTAATGAGAATCCCAATAAGAAACAAAAACAGGGGTCTAAATAATGACAGGAAAGCCCATTGTGGCGCTGAGTGGAAACGTAAAGAAGGTCTATTCTCAAATGGAAGTGCAGGAGAGTTTATTTTGTTTTCAAATTGGAGGTGGACAGTAATTACATTTCATCTCATTAGTCTTTCCCCCTTGACTCTACGTAGTCATCAAGGTAATGTATGTGGCTTTTCCTGTTTGGGCGAAAATGGATTTGTGCAGCATTAGCTGATGAGGCAGGTAAATTACATTATGTTCCTCAATGTGATCTTAATGTCAGTGATTCAGGGATGCATCAGCCTTGTAGACAGTCTGAGACTTGTTTCAAACACCAGTTCACCATTCTTCTGCTACGCTGGTGATAACCTAAACCAAGGAGACAGAGCTGCATCCCCTTAAAATCCTTTTTTTTGAAAAACTCTTGAAGAATAACGCTTTTTCTAAATTAATTTGTGCCAAAAGCATTATTGATAAGATGAGACAAAAGAATACAGGTCAGTAGATTACTTGTTAAAGCACACATTTGAATAAGTGTCACAAAGGAGGTTATTCTTGAAACAGAGCTAAAAGTGATTTCTGTAAAAATTCAGCATTTTCATAAATCTGTTAACAACCTGTTTTCTTGCTGTCTTTTTGAATTTGTTTGCAGGCACAAATCCAGAGTTTGTGAATTCAGTGTGTTTCCAAAATTGTTATTAGCACAAATAGGTATTGTGTTACTCATTTGTATTTAGGAGCAGTGCTAATAGCTTTGACCATTTTAAACTGCTTTAGCATTCAGAATTGCCACGCTAGATTCTGAAGGCTCTGTCCAAAGGTCATTGGTTGTTTGTTTTTTTGTTTGTTTGTTTTTTTTGAGTGTGTGTAAACAAGTGTGTTCAAAAATGTCACACTGAAAAAAGGGAACTGAAATCTGCTGAAATTACATTGAAATAGTTGAAAGGGCAGGCTATATGGGAATGTTCTTGTGCTGTAATTTTGTTGTACTTTTGTTAGCAAGTCATAAATATTTTATTAGGACCTCAGGAAATTATGCATATGAAAAGAATGTGAAAAACTGCATCTCATATTGGCCTTAGATCCTGTATGAGATGTTGACGTTTATTTTACTTTCATTTATAGTTTTTACTGTTTCATAGTTGTACTGCTCCTGTGGATTTTTTGTTTGGTTGGGTAGAATAGCGTAGGGAAGGTTAGGGTTATGGTATGGTATGGTATGGTATGGTATGGTATGGTATGGTATGGTATGGTATGGTATGGCATGGCATGGTATGGTGTGCTATGGTGTGGCGTGGTATGGCATGATATGGTATGTTATGGTATGGTATGGTATTGTATGGTATGGTATATGGTATGGCACGGCACGGCATGGCACGTCAGGGTCTCAAAAGGCCACTAATTTGTTTAGAACTTAAGTTTTTAGCTAAAAATTTAAAACTGCAATGCACCCCACCACACCATAAGTGTCCTAAATTCTCTTTTTTTGTGTGTGTGACAAGTAACATTAAATTAAAATATACTTAAAACATAAAAATTAGAACATTTAATCTTATTGGTTTCTTGCAATCTAAAAATCTTTTTTTTAATTTGAGTAATTCTGAATGAAATTAATTTATCTTACAGTTTGTGTTACCTTTTAGTGAACATATATTTCTATGTGTATAACTTAGTTGCCTAAAATCATTATTCATGCTCTTCATGACAAATATAAGAAGTATAAACCTTCCAGCATAAATTTGCCTAATTTCTGTTTCGACCTAAATTTCTGTTGACTCAACTAGGATCAGAAAACTCTTCTACCTTCTGAGCAAACCAAATACTGTTTAAATGTGAAAGTATTATCTAAAACAGTTTCAAAAAGACCACTTTAAAGGGTCCCAAAGCTTTCAGCACCCAGATAAGCGTGAAAAGCTTCCTAGTTTTAGCAGAAATTTTTCGGAGATGTGTTGCAGAAATCTTGAGGTCAGTTTGTGCTCGCAAAGAACAACAGAGTTGCACATAATTGTTCATAACCTTTCCACAGCGCCTCAATTTAAAACAACTGTCAAAACATGCCTGAATATTATCAATTATTTTGTGATTCCTATAGACTATTGTGATGTTACATTAATCTGACACCGTGCTCACCTCCCACAAACATACAACAACAAGTTAATTATACAGGTGTCATTTCTTACCCACTTTGTGTGCTACATTCTGAACATTTGCTGTCATTACGTATGACATAATTGCCGACAGTGACTTAAGAAAATCATAAAGCGAAATTGACAGTGAATCATTATGGCGCTAATAATAATAATACATATCCTGTTGAGTGTAACAAACATATCTGTCAAAGAGCAACCTTAGCACAACTTAGTATATTTTAGTTACACTTTTCTTATTGAGTGATTGATTGTTTTTTGTAATGAGACTTTCTTCTAACCTTTGATAAATATAATCAAAAATGCTTTTAATGATTTTTTAATTACTTCAACAGTAAATAAATGCAATTTGTGAGTAAAACATGTCAAAGCAAAATTCATTTAAGAACAAATGACAAAAGTATTAATTTCATGTTTTATTGTGAAATACAATGTGATAATAAAGAAAAATGTTGGTTTTTCCTTTATGAAAAAGGGGCAAAGAAGGCAACAGGAGGCACCCATTATATGTCATGGTCTTTTTTTTTAGTTTTTGTTGTTTTTGTTTTTTTGTGCATTTTGGTTTTTCATAAGTCTGAAGTCTCTGTTAGGGGTTATGCTCTCTTCACACTGGTTGACATCTTGGCCACACTCTCCACAACCTATTACAACATAGTTGGATTGCTGCAAATTTGGGAAAGCTCCTTGAGTGTGAAGGCAATCATGACCCTATGATGGTCTTAGTACCAGCTGAAAAGGTTTTTCTCCACTACTTTTCATATGCCCGAGATGTTTTCCTGCACTCTCACCAAGCTCTATATGTCAGCCGTGGGTGAATTACCACTTAAAGCCACAATTGCACCTGCACTGACACAACTCTCTCAGTCTGCATCAAGACGCATGAATTCCTCCGTGTGCCAGAACATCAGCATGGTGCTGCTGCTGCAGGTATCACATCTGGATTTGATTGTTTCAGTGACCTTGTCACAACAGCAGTTGTACTCCTGCCAAAACTCGTTCCCACTCCACTCAGGACCCTGATAAAACACTACAGTCATGTTTTGTGAACACTCAGAACCCTAAACAGACTTTATCTGTGTAATAACGAGACAACTACATTTTAATACAAAGTTGTTAAAATTGTTCAAAGACCATTCACAGTCTAAAAGATTTTTGTGTCATCCAGGGCTGGATCCTCATCCAAACTTCTTCCATGTTTGTTGCTTTGGTTTCATGCTGTCTGTCTTGAGTCAAGTCACCATTTTGTTGCTAATCTTCTACCTTCCTCTCACCCCTAGTTCTGATTTGCTATTGACCACGCCTGCCTTGTTTCAAGTCATTTGCATCATCAGTGTATAGAAAGTTCACGCGTGTTGGTCATTCTTGGTCAGAGCCTCGTTGTTTTGAATTTAATAAATTGTTTTGTTTTTCTTAATTAAAGTGATCTCACTCTTCCACTTATCTCGCTTTGTGTTGGTTTAATGGAAGAGACCTCTTTCATAACTTTTTTCACATTATTCACATTAAAGTCAGCGTATAACGTGATGAAGAATATGAATATATGAGTTGATTACATTAAAATGCAATTTTTACCAGAGTAAAGCTTTATACCATATTTATGTTATTTCTTTCTCTTTCCTTTTTCCTCTTACTTTTTTTGTTTTTGAGCTACAGCAGTAATGCACACAGGAGGGCTATAATGTGGTTTCAGTGACTATGCCTCTGAGGTATAGCACCCTCAGGTGGAAAACCTCTCAGACTGTGTTGGCACATCACCACTCCAATTATCAACAGCAGGAGTGCCCTTTCATTTCTATTACATTTCTCTTCCTTTCTTCTTACTGCAGCCCATCTTCTGCTTTGCTTTTCCCCCGGTTCATTCACCTCCACTCACCTCTACACATTTCTTTTAATCTTCCTTCTTGACAATACTTATATTTCTCCACCCTTTTTCACTAGCGTGTTGTACTGCCGTAAATTACTGATACTTTCACCAAAGAATCACAGACTTTTCTTGGGACCAGCCCAGATATGGCCCCAGAAATGTTCTTCTAAATGAAAAGCATATTTCAATATAAAGATGATCTGACTGGAGAAGATTTAATGATTCAACTTTGTCACTGACTGAGACTAGAGCTAAAACATTACAATCCACAAGAGAACCATACTATCACATTTAAGCCAAGAGTCTCTAATCAGAGGAGTTTTATTGATCTCCATCGTCCTTTCTTCACAGTTCACAGTCAAGACTTGCTTTTCATTTATTATTTCTTTCTTCTTTGATTGTTGTAACTTTCTGTCTGATTTGAAACCCATCTCCAAGTTTTTTTCCATTTTGTCTTAATTTTTCATCTTTGCTGCAAAGTTTCATCTTTAGTAACACGTTCAGTCATTTTATAACATGAGCTTGTTTGACATTGCTAAGCATGTGATATAGTCCTGATTACGTTGCCATTATTAAGTAAAACGTCTTATAATTAAATATTATACAATCACTGTATATTAAAAATTTAGTGGTTAACATGACATTAATCAGCAACTGAAACACATTTGTTGATTTACTGTAGATTTTATTTTATTTTTTTAAAGTGCATGCCTAAATAATAATAAATAACCTTGATATCAGCAAAAACATTTTCAAAATTCTACTTACTCTGACAAAACAGCAGTAAAGTGTTTTTTTTTTTGTAAGAGTTTGGCAATTGTGCCTTTGTATATATACATAAGAAATAGTGAGGAAAATGTGGTTAAAATAGTTTTTGCTTAATTTTTCTTAGAATCCTTGAAGAAAATTTGCAACTTGAAGATTACTATTGACTTGCACATGTATACATTTTATTTGTAAAACAAAAGCTGTCCCTTTTCCAAACAGCCCACCTTTTCTTTTTATACTCACAGTGGCCTCACAATGTCTTACAGAAGTCTGTAAAACTGACATGATTAAAATTCAGTGTCTTAAACATGGGATTGTAGCTACTGTAAACTTAAGCACACATACTAAAACTGTCACATAAGGAGAGAATACAAACTTTAAAATGTGATGAAATTTAAACACCAAGTCATGATATTGTAGACATTGACATTGATGTCTTCCAAAACACCTTGATAACTGTTTTAAAACAACCAAATAGTATATACATTGTTTCATTTTAAGCTACTTTTCAGCTTTTACATTCTGACAGGACAGTCCACAGGTTAATGTCTGAAGCCATCTAATGTTTAAAGAAAGTCAAGTTTTCTGACTATTTAAATTTAAAGGCAAGCAGTTTGAAGTACATATTAGATTTTTTTATATTCTCCCATGAGACTGCAGCATTTCTGCTAAGCATCAACGTAACCGTTACATATTCTGGAGTGACACGTTGGGAATTCATTGTCAATCAGCACAAATGTATTTTCAGCTTTTGGTACATGTTAATTTAGTGTTTTACCACAAAACCAGATTGGACTCAGAAAATTCCTGTACCCAGCAGAAAAAAAGCTCCAGCACAATTCCCAAGCAACCACAAAACTGTCAGTTTTGCATTTACTGCCTCCTATCAACCTGTCACACAGGCATAAGTGTGATACCAGTTAATATAAACATATTCTAAAATGTCTAACAAGACATTAAAAAGTTTTATATCAGGCAGTAAGACTTTCTTTAACTTGTTTATTTTATATGTTGTCATGTTGTCTTTATTTTGCATCTTATATCAGAAATATATCAGATTGTAAACCTAAGCACAGCGAATCTAAATAAATTATTAATGTGTTCATTATTTTAACTACCCAAAAAAGATGACAGAAGATGAATAGGACAGCATTTTTGAGCTATGTTTCCTATTAAGCATTACAAAACTTTTAACATATTTTTCTTGATCAAGACCATTGTAATAAATATGTAATCTATTGCTTTTTTGACGTAATGTGCGCACAATTCAAGCTGTCGACCCTCAGTTTGTTTGCATTGCCATCTTATTGCAGTGTGTCTACTCCAGCTTTCCAGAGTCCAGAGTCATCATCAAACAAATCACACTTTGTCCTCTGCCCCGAGGAAAACTTTGCTCAAGTTGGACTTGTTAAACAAACACAGTTCATCATTTTAGTACCAACTGACTGCATGCTGAGAGCAGCGAGGGATAAAATAATGAACTTCTTTAAGCTGCAAAAGTAAAAGACATGATTCATCAGTTTGGTCATTCTGCTGTATTTTCCTTTGCTTGCCTGCTGGGGTGAATTTGTCTTCCCATTACAATTAGAATCATGGTTTTCTCTGTAAAGAAGCCAACCAGCAAGGGCACTCAGGGATGGTTGAGTCAATACGCCTTCACTGCACTTTTAATACAGAGAAGCAGAATGACTGACAAGTCATTTCAGCAGGGCTTGATTCCCAGATTTCTGTCCCAACTCCGGGAGCTGTTTCCTTATGGAGGTAAATGACATGAAGCAGCTTTAACCTACCTCCAACACATCTTCAAGGACTGAGAGAAACTTGCGGAACTGAAGGAAAAATTGCAGTCTTTGCTCTCCCAGTGGTGAGAATTAGTCATTCAGTTTTACAGAAGTTTTAGGCAGCTAGAAAAAAATATTTAAAACAGAGAAAGTACATTTTTGTCAACCTCTGATGACTACCGTGGCAAATTTTTCATCTTGTTATCAGCAAAGTTATGAATATAGTTCATAATTTTAAAGTTTTAACTGAAAGCTCAAAAATTAACTTGTTTTTTATAATTTCCTTTAATTTGCTCTTAACTGGTCTTCTTCTGTAAAACCCGTTTTTATCCATCTAGCTGCTTCAAACTACTGCATCTGGACAAACTTAACTATTATATTTTTATACAAACACATCCAAATTAGTTTTAAAACTCAAGCTAAAATATTTTAGCTTATCTTTTGCAACTAAATGTTCTGTAAATCAGTGATTTACCAAAGTACACTGAATAATCCACCTCTAAAAAGATTACTTCTGTCACATGATCCTAACTTTTCAAAAGTACTTGACATTACTATTGCCAATTCCTCTTAGTAACTGGTAAATGTTGGAAACTTGGTCAAACATGATTCTAAATATGGTTGCTAATGTGTTGACCTCTTTTAAGATTTAGTGAGCACTATTTTTATGATGAGTTTAGAAATGTTTTGTTACAAATTGTAATGATTTTTATACCTAAAAAAAATCTTCAAATGTTCATTGGGATTGCACTTGACTTTAACCCTGTTTGTTGTGCAGTGTTTTCATTCCACCAGCACAGCCTAAACTAAAATGTTGTTTAAAATGCCTGCCATGGAGCACATGCACTTTACAACACCTGCTCACTCTGTGAGAGTGAACATTCTTCAGTTGAAGCATACTTGTTCATTCACTGAAAACATGGACTTTCTCACTGAATGCACTCCTCCCAGGCCACAACACTCACAACAGTCCCAGTGAATGAGATTCTTTGTGGAGATGGGAGCGTGATGGAGAGGGACAACCATCAGTTCATCACTAAAAGGCACATGACAAACCACTGAAAATTCATCAAATGTCACTTGGTTTACCACTTGAGCATCATCTCATTTCTGTCATTTTCACAGTCAAGTATTCTGTCAGAAATTTTTTGTGGGTTAGACACTGTGAGACTTGTCAGGATTAAAAAAAAGTACTTTCAAAAAAACACAGAGGGATTTAGAGTTAAATCTTTTGCTATGTGTGAGTGTTCAGGGTCTCAACCTGAAGGTCAACATTAAAGTAATGGCCTGCAGTTTTACACCAAGAAGTAGCTTTCAGATAACTTTCTGAAACGTGGGAGTCAAACAATGTATGGATTCTAACCCTTTAGTAAAGACTTGAGCCATTTTAATGCATTGGTTGCATCTCATTGGTGGAAAATAGATATGGATGAAAACAGGATACTCAAAGTACTGTGAGAGATGAGAAGTGTCTCTTGATTGGAGGGAAGGACCCTTATATACTTAAAAGAAGAGAAATGTCATTAAAATCAAAATCACTGCCTGTAGTGACACATAGACATTTTTAATTACCTTACAAATAATAAAAGGGCTTATATTTAAAAAACGCTTAAATCCTGAAAGTTCGTAGTCAAGTGAGAGACTAAATTCTATGCAGGAAATTGATTCAGTTCAGACTTGAACATTTATTTACAGTCATGTAGAGTTTATCACACATAACTCAGATATGGTTCATTTCCCGAATCCCCCTCACTTTGGAAACTAAGGAAATGGTCATGAACAACACGTGAACCAACAGCTTTATGTCAGTCAAGTCCCAGCCCAGATATGATGTCATGGTAAACAAGGAAGTAAAACATTACGTGTTTATGCTCTCGGAGCACTGCTCCACACAATGCACCCTGTCACCACTTTAACTCCAACCAAAAGGACCGTGCCCCACTATTGCCACAACACTACTGCAATGATCATTCACTCTCCACGTGTCAATAAGTATGGTGCCACGCTCAGTCATCCTTCATTTGTCTTTTAGACACAAAGCAAACAGTTGTTCTTGTCATGGGTAGACCTGCTGGATGAGAAAGGATAAAAGATGCACCTGGTCAAGGTTCTGCACAGAAAACTACTTCAGCTGCATCCTCTAATGCTGTTAAATAGCATTTCCTCCTCCACAGCAAAACTGAAGCTGATGGAGGCTTCATAAAAGTCTGAGATTATGAGCACATATTAAATGATGAAAGAAACATAATCATAGCAAACTCTAAGTAAAAGTTTTATTAGGTTTTTGGTGAGTTTTATTGCACCTACACTAAAAATAAAATCTAAAATCTGCTGCATCAAGAAAAGGAAAATTTTTGTTAGCTTGAAGTGTTGTTTCTCCTGCTGTAATGTGTGATTTGGACTACTTTTGTGTGCACCAAAATGCCAAGTGAATAAAATGTAGTGAATAAAATGTCTGCAGTTTTATTAAATGGCTGTTTGCGCAAGTCTTCCTAAGAAAGGAATGAAGCTCTGAGAAAAATATTTAAGATTGGGGCAGGTGGAAGAAGCACAGCCAAACAGAGTCTCAGGTGCATTCATTACTGTTAACACATGGTGCTTTTTTAATGCAGAACTGGTAAAGTGTAAATTTAGTAGTTTAGCTGTTTTGTTAGTAGGGTTGGTGCTTCTGAGTAAGCAAAACACCTTATGTCTGTTTATGGATTTGCACCATTTAGATTAAATGAGGCAGATGGAAGGATCAGAGTCAGGGAGAAAACCTCAGAGTCCAGATGATAACGCAGAAACATATTAGAGCAACAGTGTCCCCCTTAAGATTTGTGCTTAAAAGTTTTTTTTTACTTGATTGATGTCAATTATCCAGTTAGGGTTAGAGTTAGGGTTTAAAAAAAGCAGCTCACTTCTCACTGCTTGGTTGTGGTTTGAACACATTTGTTGTAAATAAGAAAAATTTTACAAGTTTTTGAACTTCATGCAGGGTTAACCCTCACATAAATATTAGCATGCAGAATGTTGGATATTTTCATAGCAAAAAGCTTATTTATATCAATGCAGAATATTGTATATATCAAAAAGTAATAAGCTCATTTATATCAGCTGTGAGAAAATATTTGTGTGATGCTTCTTCTGCAGAATCTGTAATGGAATTTGTTATCACAGGAAGAGTTCAAATAACTTTTCAAAATAAAATATTCATCATATGTAGCACTTTTTAGCAGAATCGTCTTCTTTATCTTCAACAATCAGGGTTTCCATAGATCAGAAAGATGTGCCTGGGATGTTACAGTAGCCAAAGTTGAAATGAATTACCAAAAAGATGCTGCAGATCGCTCATATGAAATCTTGAAACAGCACAGAAAGCCAATTTCCTCACCTGCTTTGCAAAGATTCAGAGAATCGCTCAAAAAAGTTCCGAGAAAAATGTTGGATGTGATTGAAACTGAATACTTTGCCCTTTTTAAAAAGACATTGGAGCCAAAACCACCTCATTCTTTTTTAAATTATTTTTCTTTTGTATGTGTGTGTGGTGGTGATGTGTGTGTGTGTGTGTGTGTGTGTGTGTAGAGGGGTAAACGTTCTTCTAAAATTTGGTTCCATTAATGTTTCTTTAATACGACTCTGCATATTTTAGCCATCCCACAAGCACTATCTGCCCTTTTTGTACTGTGAAGGGTAAAGACAAGTGGTCCATTTTCTTTTTCCTGGATTGTTTTTTTTTCTTTCCATTCTGTCATTTGAACACGATAAAAATAAATAACACAAAACAGCCACTTTACTGAAATTAAGAAACAAGAGAGCAGAAAAGGATGAACTGGTGTGGATATATAAAAGCGGTGCAAAAGGGAGCAGCTCTTTTTTTTATCCCCCCACTCTGAAGGTTACAGAACAAGATTAAAGGAGTGTCAGTCTGCAGCCTTAAATGCCTGGCGATGAATGCCAGCTAAGAAAATGAGGGAGCAACCAGGAGAGAAAATGGGATGTTGTGTGTGTGAGACTGTGGGAGACAGAGGAACAATGAAGTGAAACGTGAGAGAGATACTGGGAGAGTGTGGTGAGACGTTTAGGGAGGAGACGACCGTGTGATGATGGGTGTAGGGAAAAGTGATGGATAAGACAGGAAGTGGGGGAAGGGGGTGACAAAGAGAAGAGGGAGGATGGGAGAGACCAATTGTGCGGTTCTTGACACCTCCACAGAAAACACCTTGGCAAGCTGTCAATCACAAAAGTTCGCTTGATTGATTTGCTCCTCTTTTCAATCAGCATTTCACTGTGCGTCCTTCTGCTTCTCAGAATGCACCCTGATGCCGACTTCCAGTTTTTTTTTCTTTTCCCTTTTCTTATGCAACACATCAGGACCAAACTGTGACTGTCAAATCAGATGTCCCAGAACAGCAAGCAATCAACAAATTAGGTGAGAAATTGAAAATATGTTCTTGTCATAACTCAAAAAGAAGAAAAAAAAGTACATTTTATAAAGGACAATTTAAGTGCATTGCTCCAGAGCTGAGGAGATGTGTCCATACCAACAAAAGAATCTTGAAAAAGAATTCATTTTAATTCTGAAAGAAACATAACTGCAACCAGATTGTATTTTATAATTCTTAATTTGCATATTTAGTAGATCACATATTTGTTTTTCACAAAATACTGCAGATAATATATACAGGCAGTGCATCTTATATTAATTTTTGGTTGGAACCAATTTAAATTAAAGCAAACTGGCTTGTTACAAAAAAAAATAATAAAATTATGGTTAATGCAAAGCTCATTGTCATTGCTTCTCCAGAAGCGGCTTGACTGAGTGTAGATGCTTTATTAAAGTGCTTTGCGCACTGCCAAGCATCAGTATAATCACTGCCTCATAATACAGCATGATGATTTGAATAGTAATGTGAAAGTAGCCTGATTTGCACCTCAGCGTCAGAGCAACAAGTCTGTACTTCCAACTTGCTCATTTTCTTGGTGTTTAGTTTGTGATTGTTTGTGTGCTACGCCAGATGCTCAAGCCCTCTAACACGGCCCAAAGAGATATCTGTTGTTTAGCAGTGTAGTAGACTTGGTTATGAGCTTTGAGAATAAATGATTGTTTCTTCTTGTGAGTTATTTCTTCTGTCAGGCCAACAGTTCTGGCCCAAGAGATGGAGATGAGTCACCCACTAATCAGAAAGTTAGTCATCTGATGGTGAAGTGTACTTGGGCATGATATCTAATCCTCCAGAAACCACAAGATAGTATGTGTGAATAGAAGAGAAGTGTTTTCAAGGCATAAACCATGAGAAAATGGCTTGTTTTATAAATGAGTGAACCAGACTTGCAACAGAGTGCATTATGACACGGTCAACTGGGCCTTAAACTTACTGTAATCCATTTACAATTTATGTTGTTCAGTGCTTGCTCCAGGTCTTGGTAACTTTTGGCAGAATTAAGCTAATGTAGATAATGGATAAGTGTTTTTCCGTGCACAAATATAAAATGTGTATTCACTACATGGAAGCAGCACAAGCTGGAAAAACAAGGGTGTCTTCTTGCCGCTACCAATTCCTGCAGGAAATATGTGCCTCTTCAGCAACATGACATTTGTGGCTGTGCTTACTGCTTGTGCTTGCTACTAATGTTTTTTCTAGCTTTTATTAAATCAGCTGTTGTTGCTTTGTTTGTATCTTCAAACCTCATCTCTAAACCATCAGTCCAGTCACCCTAAACGGAATATATCCTTCAAATCCAATGTCTTAGCCATTAAATGCATTTTGTTGTGTACTTGGAGTCTCTAGGAGTGCAGAAAATTTGAATTTATATATTTATTTATATAATATATATATATACATTGATTTATTCTGTTTGGGACATATTTTTTAACCTGTTCAGTTTGCTCTATTTTCTATGTAGTTTTCTGAACTATTACATCACAGTATTTGCAACAGCATTTCTAAATAAGGTCTGGACTTACCGATTACAATTTCATCATCTTTATTCTCCTCTGGCTCTGGGTCAGACTCTGGCTCCAACGTGCAAGGCTGGTCCCTTGCTGACATCTTTTAGTTAGTTTGTAAATAAAAAATTTCTGCACAGCTACATAATCTGAAACTCCTCTGTCAAACTAGAATGGACCGCTCTGGAAGCTGGAGGGAGGTGGGGTGGGAAAACCTCATTTGGATTTAAAGAGGCAGCCTCAAAATGAGTTGATCTGCAACACACCTCAGAAAAGGGGTGAAAGATGGGTTTGTGGAGTTACGATAAGGAGGAATTCAGACCAAAGTAGTTTCACTTTATATAGAACCCGACTGAAGAATTTAATAGCACAATATGTCTATTTGAAAAAATCTTTTAGCAGATGTTCTATGTCCTGGCTATCTGAAAACCTATTTTAACTGTTAGGGTTCAAGCAATTATTTAAAAAAGATAGATTTTAAGGTAGATTTTATCTGTCACTGAATGTTTTATGTGGAGATTTATTCAAAGCATTGTGTAAAAAAATGTTTTTTGCTTTTGTTGTTATGCTGCATTACAAACAACTGGAAATGAATGGCACACACTTGCACAGGACCACTGTATGGGAAAAAATATTGACTTTTCTTTGATAAATTTCAAGATTTTGAGCTGAATCTGTTTTTTAAATAACTGGAGGCATCATTTTTGTTTAACAAAATTCATAATGAGGAATACAAATTGCCTTTTATTGCAGACCGTGTTTTATTACAAAATGTTTACAGCAGAATCCTGTTATCACCTTAGTGGTCTTGGCATTCTCTATTCGAAAATAGTTTGTGCTGATAAACATAACACCAAAAAATGGCAGATATATTAAATCCACCTGCTTACCCTCCAAAAATAAAAAGTGCAATAAACTTTCATTGTCATTTTAAAGATTCAGGAATTTGTAAAAACAAAGCTTGAGGCAAAGCTGCTGGTGTCATTTAAAAATAGACAAAAAAAAAAAACATGCAGCTTGTTCTTTCACAATAGCTGTCAAAAGTGCATAAATCTGCTTTAAACTTCTGTCACTCTCTTTTTAAGTATCGTCTAGTCCTAAAAAAACTGATCTGATCTTTTTTAACAGCAAATTTCATGAGACTGGGGATTTTCTCTTAAATAATGGTGTTTTTATCCTAAATGTGATATAATAATTTCAAAAATTACACAAATGACAGTGTTTAGTGCAACAGTAGGAGTTTTAAGCCCCTGCTGGTCTCCACTTTACACTCACAGCGGTCTCAGATGGTGTGCAGAATTCCTGTGGTTAAAAAAAAGAAAAGGTGAACATGAGCCGTGGGGGCGTGCCTGAGAGACGAAGCCTATTGATTTCCATGCGGACAGATGAATTGATTAAATGATTTTTCTTTTTCTCCTTAATTCCCCTTGCATCCGTGAAGGCCAAGGCCAATCAAATTGCCACCAATTGTTTTGTTCTTTCAGCAAACTACTAAGGCCTAGTGGGAGCAGGTTTTTATATTAATCAGAGAGACAAATGGGAGAGGGCATGTGGGAGTTGTCTTGGGAGAGAAGTTTTGTGGTTGGAAAGAGCAAAGTGAAAAAAAAAGCTGTAAAAGAGAAACAAGGAGAAAGAGAAGTATTAAATTAGTGCACGGCAAACGGCAGGCGCAGCTTGTGGTAAATCCCCACAGAAAAAGCTCTTTGGACTGATTGTATACCATAAATATGAAACACTAACAGACAAAGACCACTGAGAAAAAACATCCACGATTTTTTTTTTTTTTTCAAAAAAAGAAAAGGAAAGTAAAATTTACAAGAGAAAAATGGAGAGTGCAAAAGCAGAAAAAATGGGAAACTACATGTCATCAATTATCCTACCAGTGATTTTTTTTTTCCTACAAGCTCCTGACCCTGGCGATGTTGCAGCATTTACCATGAATCTGAAACCCACGATGTAGATTACATTCCTGATTACAGAACTGCCATCTTCCTTTTGGAATGTGAAAAGTAGGTAGATGTAATCAGGCCCCTGTGGCAAAGAGGTCCTTATTTAGTTGGTGAGTGAAGATAGCAACAGGGAAATGAAAAATCCTGTCTCATTTCCTGTCTGCTACAGTCACTATGAGGTATCAAAGCACAAAATGTTCCTCTAGTGATGCATATCGCTCAGCCCTGGAGTCCAAAGCGTAAACCAAACACAAAATTGCTTTTTTCACTTTTTCTGTAGACCACCACATTGCACTATGCTGACAAGAGGGTTGTAAGGGTGCCTATTATGCAAGGAGCCATGCATTTTACAATTTCCTTTTTTGTCTTCAGCATGCCGGTGAGGCCTGGAGATCTCATTCAGTGAGGTCACACTGATAGCCATAACTCCAGGCCTAATTAGAAATATAGTAGCAATTATTACAGTTTCCATCCTGTGTAACAGATCCAGGTTTCATAAATATTGTAGGTTCAAGATAACCAAATGCCAGGTGGTTATTAAAAATGAAAAGAATGGTTGACCTCTAAACTCACTATACATTTTCTCCCATTGTTCCTTAATGCTGTGTCTGTATGTGTGGGGGCACCCATGGAGACGAACGATGAGTGGACCTGGAGGAGCCTCAGCGCCATGTCAAAAACTGCCCCACTCCTTATTTTTGCTTCAACAGAAACAAGTGTGGATTGTCCAGAGCTTGCAGAGAGTCACAGGGGAGAAAGGCCAGAGATTAGGGCTGACAAGTTAGCTTCCACTTGTGAGAGGAAACATGTTACACCCACAGCATTGTCACATTAGACCAACTCCCCAGCGTGGATGAAGACTATGCTGAATCGCAGACTTTGAATGCAGCTGTTCTGCTTGGCAATGCAGCAATTTGGAGGTTTGGGCGCTGGAGCACAGATGTTTCCCATATTATTTGATCTGTACACATCAACATTAAAAGCAAATGTGGAAAAACTTAAACTAAAAGGAGCCGTGTGAGATATGTAAAGGAACCCGCTGAGAAAATGGAGGGAAGTGCATAAAACTGAAAATGTTTCACTGATTGGGTTGTTATGAGGCAGTACATAATAGCGTGCTATGTGTCTTATTGTTTTCTTTACAAACCTTCAGTGTGTGGTGCAGCACACTATTATTCTGACATACATTTTATACTCCCTTAACCATTTTGTTTGCCATTTGTTGTCATAAAAATAGTCAGTATAAAAATGTAAATAGGGGTTTCAAAAGTTACTCCAAATAATAATTAGTAATACTTTTTACACAAACACACGAGATGGCCTGTGAAACAAGAAGAGGGTCTCTGAAGTCACTAAGTGGGAGTGTCTTGTTGTTTACGAGGAGTTTGTCCGAGACATGATTGGTCTGTTTGACTTCTGTGGGTTTATTATAGATGTGATTGGTAGAATTTAATATACATATTTTTTTTGGGGGGGGGGGTTAAAGAAGTCAGGGGTAGCTGGGGGGACAAGTAGCTCGATCAAAATGACCAGGAAGCGCCTTTTTTATTAAATAAATATTCATTTCTGTCATAACTCCTGACAGGAAGGTGTTAGCCACACCAAATTTGAAGTCAATAAATCACTATTAGGACAAACTCCGCCCAAACTGAATAAATCCACCTAAAATGGTGAAGACAAACGCAGCCCAAACATTTTTTTTTTTGCCACTTCAGCAGAAAACATAAATAAATGCATAAGTAATATATAAGTTTCTTCATCATTAGTGACTTTTTTTAAACTCCGCCCAAACTGAATACGACATGACATTATGGTCAAATTAATGTGGTATAATTAGTAAAAATATAAAAAGTGTGTATTATCATATTAGTATAATTCTAACATTGCAGGAACCCCTTGAAAAAGGTATGCAATAGGTATCTAAACAAAAATTAAACAGTTGTGCTTTTAAATGAGAATGTGTGGGTGAGCTCATGCAATGTCGGTGAAGACACCTCTAGTAGCATGAATTTTTCGTTAGTCCTTTAGCTGTTTTCAGCTTGTCTTCAGATTTATAGTTAATGTAAAGTAACCACAGTCATTCTGGATATGTTTACTGTTAAAAGTGGGTGTGAAAAAGGTTGCAACAGTAAGCCAGAAGTTGTGCTGTGAGCCTAATTCAATTCTGTGATGGGAGCTGTCTACTTTATTACCTCAGTGAATTACTTGCCCTCACCCTATTCCTCGAACATTCAATCTAGGTGTATATAACGCTGTTATCTCACAGTGGCACAATAGCACAGGGGATAGTTACTTGGTACTGTGGGAATGTAACAATACCAACAGATTATGTTCTCCAAACAGATGTGCATTGCATCTAAATTAATGTGGCAATATCCTTTTGCTGTTTGTTTTTGAATGGTGGATGTGTTGCAGTGTTTTCGGGTGATAGCAAGCAAAAAACATATGAATTTAACTTCTGATGCAGCTTTTTTTTTCCTGTTATTTGTACATGTAGGTTGGATGGGTATTGTTGGTTTTCCTGAGTTTTGTACATGCAGACCACACTTGACAGGCAACTGCAAATGCCACTAGTTTCATTTCAATGGGAAAATTGTCTATCTAACCAAGTCTTACAATTTTATATCCAGCTTTGTTTTGAGACAGATATACTAAGCAAGAGTAGAATGTGTTAAATTATGAATTTTGTTAGCCTGGAAATGTTTCCTCACTTTGTGAAGTTCTATAAAGTGCATTTGTCTTACTGCACTGGCAGATTATTCCACTTAATTTAAGATGATTGAGACTAAAGTCCAGTAATTTGGTGGGGGGCTGCCTAAATGCTTGCTGGTACAAAGCCCTGCCTATTTGTTCCGTTCAGTTCAGTTTTATTCATATCCCAAAGGAAAGTTGGTTTGGTTTGTACAAAGCTCCTCCCTGGAGCTCAGTCCCCAGCAGAGCACCCCTCCCCCAAAGTGTTAAACATGCTGAAGTGGGCGTGTCCAAAATGGTAGGAGGTTCTTAAAGACATGTAGCCTACAGCATTTTCAGAACAACTGAAAGCAACATAGTTAGTTGATTGTGGTATAGATTTAAACTTTGTGCCTGGAAAATACATAGTACTGTCCCTTAAACTTATTTTTAGATGGCAAGTTTTATTTATTTATTTATTTATTTATTTATGTATTTATTTTTTGTGTATGTGTGTCATTATGCTCTTCAAGAAAAAAGAACTGAATGGAGTAAAGATAATGCTCTACTTGGTCATTAGTATTGTTACTATAATCATGGATAACCACCATTACATGTAATAGTTAATAACAATGTGGTTTGTGGCAAAAAGTGATGTTAGCCACCTATTTAAGAGTAATGTCTCCACTTTCATTGCCTTGAATCTGTCCTCCACGATGGTGAAATGAAAAAGTTTTCATTCACTTTTACATTTTCTTAAAAGTAATCGATTTTCTTTTTTTTCAAATGGTGATTTTGCTCAACTGCTCTTGATCCGTTTTTTGTTGTGTTTTATTCTAGTATGGATCAAAACCAAAACGCTGAGGTAGTTGTAGCCATTGACAGGCAAGGTGAAATTACTGTTTTGGTCCAAGAATTCTAGTCTCTGTTCTTCATTTTGCAGATGCTTTTATACAAAGTGAGCAGTAATTTTGGAGCCAATGTGGGGTTCAGATAGGACAATTTTAGGTGTGCACTGAGATAGCTAAAGATTTTGTAATTGGCAACCATTTTATCATTTGAGCCACAGTTGCTGTTCTCTTTAAGTCATGAAAAGCTGTCAGGCTGTTAGGTACAGTTGGTGTATTTTCCAATAGAAATGTAGTAATCAGTCCATTTTACGTTCACTGTAAATTTATATTTCTGGTTTTTAGATGAGCCATTTTTATTAACACTATCAAAATAGTATAAAGCTAAGGCTCCTTCCTGTCATTACATGTGTGTTTTTGTGTTTTTCTACAAACTCAGACCACATGCTGCTGGCTGATAAACTGATTATGAATATGCACCTCATACAACCCCACTTCAAAGAAATCTAACTAGTCCTGTAAAGTTGGGTTTGATCTCTTGATGCCTTTGAATCTTGTTCTGCAGCATGGCTTTACAGTGAAACATCAGTTGCTTTTCTGTTTCATTCACTGACTTTCTAATCCAACTTTGAACCATGTTTTCTAAGTCTGTAGCAGTCCCTGACAATTTTATGTATTTTTGTGTGCAATTTTAACATTTGTGAACATCATGGCTTTGGCCACCTCGTTAATTAAAAATAAATCTAATGATTTGTGTACAGATTAATGAAGCTCAAGGAATTTGGTTAAATGTTGAATAGCACTTTTTATTATTTTTAATTTCTGTCACCAGCAGCTTAAAATGTGAAGAGCATTGGAAAAAAGGACAAAAGGTTCATAAATACATCATTTTTTTTAAACTATAACAGATGCACTCAGTTTAGGGATTTGCCTCACACCCTTGATATGAAGAGCACTCGTTCTGAAAGATGCAATCATGCATGGCTGCACAAGGTCAAGAAAAGCTTATGTAATATGCATCTGCAACACAGTCATCTAATGTCCTGTGATCTACATTCATGTCCAGACCTTGTCCACATAGAGGTCGCATTAATATAATGTAATATAAAACATAAAATTATGTAGACAGTGACTATTAGGAATCATCCTGAATAAAAAATAAAAATATTGAATAAGATTTGAGGTTGAAAATAACCTGAACCCTTCTTCTTTTGTTGTTTTCTGCTGTCAATGCAGCTCTTCTGCTATTACCATCATCCATGCAGGTAAAAACACAATGAGGAACCAATATAACCAAACTCAGTTGTTGCTGACATTCATGGACATTCACAGCGGTGGTCTGTTTGTCCCTGTGAAATCCCACTGATCGCCTCAAAATCCAGTCTCAGCCACAGAAGGTTGCGTCTGGAGGTGCAAGACAAGCCCTGACAGGTGGTGCCGTCCTCAGCCTTGGCAAAGTCAGTGTTTGCCACAAAGGAACAGCAGGGGTAACTTCCAAAAGTATACTTTAGTTTTCTGAGTTTGTTTTTATTTCTATGTATCTTAAAGTGCTTCAATATGATATTTTTGATTACTCCACCATAAGTTAAAACGTCAGTTCTGAAATGTACTAAAGGTTCCGACTGAAACGTCAGTCAGAACTGCCGGCCTCGTGAATGAAAGCCCTCACAGTTCATTTGTCAAAATGTCTGATGGCAAGTTTGAAAGGTCCATTAGGGCCAAAATGCAAAACCCAGCACTAAATGTCTGAAATGTACAAAAAAATTACAGCTATTTTTGACCAGTTGCTCGCTCTGTTTGCTTAACAAGTGAAAAGTAAAGCTGAAATTATGTTTTCAAAGTCTCTTGTGCTCTCAGTCCATAAAGCTTTCTCCTCTCTCTGTCATTTCAAACTGCTGGAAGTATGTGTGTTTGTACAGTTATATGGATGGTCTATGTGTGCGTTCAGACCGTGTGTCTGGATGTGTGCTCACTGTCGCGGAAATTTGGTGGTCTGTGTGCAGCCGCCACCATAACTCATTAGTGCAGTGGGACCATTGGATGAGGCTCATTGCCTCAGATGTGGTAACAGTGACCCCCGCAGGAAGAGGAATATATCAACATTCCTGCCGGAGGGAAACTGCACGTAATTCCCACTCCCTTCACTGATTATACCCTGGGTGCTGGCATTTCATGGAGACATATTGAGCAAGGGCAAAATAATAAAATATTAATGACACCAATTCTTTCTTCGTATCTTAAATAGGGCAGGAGAAAACTTCCCGGGCTAGAATATTACAAGTGATGTGATATGCTTTGACTGGCTGCGCACTCCACAGAACAATTTGTACCTCATAGTGATCTGTCTCACTCTGCACAAAGCAAAGCTGTTTATTTATTTATTTATACTTTTTTTTTTTATTTGATTATTTGAGTAAATGCTGAGAAGATATTCCCAAAGAAATATTTTGTTTTATCTCTTGTGATGTCATCATCATACATGTGAAACATCATCTTGGGAACTATTAAAATTATCATCAGCCATAAAATGTGCCCCACTGGGGACAAGTGGCACCGCAGCATGAAAGAAGTGTGTTTACTAATGTAAGCTGGAGCTAAAGGCTGTAAACAAATCAGCTCCTTAAAAGCAGATTTTTTTTTTTTTTAGTCTGAAGATGAACAAAACTGTTAAGTCAAAAATGCTGTTTGTACGTGCTGCATGAGCAAACAACTTTAATTAGTTTAGTGAGCACAACAGACCTGGTTAAAATCAACAAACTATCTTTATATGACCTCACAGGGTGTTTGTGCAGTTGTTCAATACAACCCATAGAGGAATCATGTCACAGTGGGTTAATTAAAGGAATTGGACAATAGGTGTCACTGGATAATTGCACTCTCTACAAATCCAACACATCATAACCTTTCTTACAAGAAAACAACGTAAAACCATGTAAAACAGGTAGGATGCAAAGATTTTTAAACATAACATGTAAAATGGAAAACTGCTTCCGCAATGAAATACCACTGCATCATGAAAACATCTTTTGAAGCTTTAAATTTGAGTTTAGAAATGTGCTTGGTCAGAAAAGAAAAGAATAGAATAGAATAGAATAGAATAGAATAGAATAGAATAGAATAGAATAGAATAGAATAGAATAGAATAGAATA